>CM064973.1:48593725-49046725 GCA_032847665.1 Solanum chilense
TAATGATACATGTATCTCAATGACCAAATATTCAAAACTTAAAGATAAATTGATGAAGAAGGTGGCGTTTACAATACTCAGATACATGAAAGTAGTGAAAATCACAGTATTGTTGAGGCAGTACATCGATCTTTGAAATCGAATACGAAAATTATAGAAGGAAATAAGTTACACCTTTAATTCAAAGTAAAAAATTATGTATCTCGATCTTTAAAATCGATGAATACATGTAACTCGCAAGTAATGATACATGTATCTCGATGACGAAACATTCAAAACTTTAAGATACAAAAAAATAAATTCATAAAGAGTATGAAGTTTATATTACTCAAATACATGAAAATGGTAAAAATTGAGATACATTAGAATATGAGCGAAAAATGAAGAAAATGTAAATGATTATCTTGGAAGGAGCAAGTATATATGGTAAGTACTAAAACAATATCATATGATATTCATTGTCGCCGCCATAGTTCTCAATTTCTGAGAATGATGGCCTCTCAGCGTATTAGAGTCCACCTATTTGAATTCAAGTATTGTAAGTTTTAAATTCAATTGTCATAACTCTTTCTTTGTAACAAAACATTACTCTTACTTTAGAATAGGTATTAGAATAGGATTCTTATACTTATTATATGCACAAAATGTATAAATACAATATAATACGGTAGAATAACCATCTACTCTTATTTCTCAAAAGTTTCTCATACTTACTCTTTATATGGTATCAGATTTGCCTTTCGATCCTATAGCCCTTCTGATAACTTGTCCATTGCAAAACAGTTCAGTTCGTCCTCCATCCAACTACCAAACCTTTCCCTCAAACTCGACAGAAATAACTATTCCCTTTGAAAAGAAAATACCTTGGACATACTCAAAACCTTTTCTCTTGGCTCCTTTGCTCTTGGTTTAATCCTCCTTCATAAAACATTACTGTCACCCCAACTTCAATCACTATCTCTACAAACTCCTCTACCATCCAATCACAATCAGAAATTACTTCTAACCCTACCTATGAGGAATGACGATGTAGTAATCTTCTTATTCTCATTCGGCTTCGTCAAATAATTTCTTATCCTCTTTTTGGTCACTTAACTTGATCTACCTCCTCCCATGATTATTGCACCAAAATAGAGCATATGTTTCAGTCATAGTCACGTGTTTGAGTCATATAGTTAAAATCTCAACTTCAAAACATTTTTAAAGACAATCTATCAATCCTAGAGTATTTTGAGAAGACTCGTGCATTTGTCGATTCTCTAGTAGTATGTTTGTACTCTGTACAAGATGACGACTTTATCTCTTTTTTTCTTAATGTGCTTGATTCTTCCTATGGATTTTCAAGGTTGCATTTAATATGCGTTCTGGACTTATCACTCCTGAAGAACTGTTTGGACTCCTTCTTCAAGAAAAAGAACACTTAGCAGAAGAACTTTGCTCTACTACCATTAATACTCAAGTTGGCTCCGCTCCTTCTCATTGTTGGGCTTTGTGGAGGCTTGTGAGCCGGCCCGACCCATTACTGAAACCCTAGGTTAACTATTTGGTTTTTCTATAAATATGATCCTTGTATTTGTAATTCAAGGGCAGCACAAGTGAAATAAAATCCTCCTGTTACAGTCGTGGAGTAGGGAAACCGAACCACGTTAAATTCTTGTGTGTCCCGTTTGCGTTCCGTTTCTCTTTTCTCTAGATTATTTGTGTGTGTTGTGTGTTTAATTCCCAACAATTGGTATCAGAGCGAGGTTTCAACAACACTGTAACACAAACTGTGAGAAATTGTCACCTAGGGTTCTTGTGTGAAGAACTGTGTGCAAGGAGTGTGCCGCCGCCGTTTGCAAGCTACAGCCGTGCAAGACGCCGAGGATCTGGAACCGCCATTCGCGAGCAGCCGCCGCCGCGAACCAGGCAGCCCAGATCGAAGGAGATCTGCCGCAGATCGTAACCCAGCGAGGGAGAAAGCCGCGCAGCAGTAGCGAGGCAGAGAACGCCGCTGCCGTCCAGTGGCCGCCGCGTCGAGGAGCCTCAGATCCAGCCGCGAGCGTCCAGATCGTGAGCATCGTCCAAATCGCCGCCCGCTGTCAGAAAACGCCGTTAAGGGAATTGCCGAAGATCTGAAATTAGTTGTACTGAGTATCTCATTTAGTCCTTTGAGATGGCAGAAGATGGGAAGTTTCGAATTGAGAAGTTCGATGGTACAGATTTCAGTTGGTGGAAGATGCAGATTGAAGATTTGCTGGTTCAGAAAGATTTGGACGTAGTGTTGGGTGACAAGCAAGGAAAATTGTCTGATGCAGAGTGGGCAGTTTTGGATCGGAAAGCTATGTCAGTTATCCGACTCTCGTTGACCAAGAATGTTGCGTTCAACATTCTTAAGGAGAAGACAGCGAAAGGCATCTTGGAAGCCTTGTCTAACATGTACGAGAAGCCATCTGCAGCAAACAAAATTTTTCTGATTAGAGAGTTGGTGAACACAAAGATGAAGGAAGGCAGTTCAGTTACCGAGCACATCAACTCATTGAATTCGATCTTAGCCAGACTTTTGTCAGTTGGCATTAAGTTCGATGATGAAGTTCAAGCTTTACTACTGTTATCATCATTGCCTGACAGTTGGTCCGGAACGGTTACAGCAGTTGCCAGTTCAGTGGGACCTAATGGATTCACCTTTGAGAAGATTCGTGATCTCGTTCTTGGCGAGGATGTCAGAAGAAGGAGTTCTGGAGAATCATCAGGTGATATGCTAAACGTCGTCAGAGACAGAGGAAATAACAGAGGTAGTGGGAGTAGGAACCGAAGAAGGAGTCAGTCGAAGGCTCGGGATGGCTCAGGTGTAACATGTTGGAACTGCAAGGAGGTGGGGCATTTCAGGAATCAATGCCAGAAAGACAAACAAGTCAACATTGCAGAAGACAGCGCCAACGAGGATTTGTTTATCTGTTGCGCGGAGAGCAATGTGGATTCCTGGGTCATGGATTCTGGTGCTTCTTTTCACGCTACCCACAGCAGTGAAGCATTGCAGAATCTGGTTATTGGAGACTTTGGAAAGGTAAGGCTTGCAGACGATAGAGCTCTTGATGTTACGGGCATGGGTGACATGGTGCTGAAGACGCCAGTCGGTTTCTGGACCTTGAAGGATGTCAGAGTTATTCCAAGCTTGACGAAAAGTTTGATTTCTGTTAGGCAGTTGGATGAACAGGGACATCATGTGAAGTTCGGAAATGGGCAGTGGAAGGTCGTGAGGGGCAATCTTGTCATGGCTCGTGGAACAAAAAGAGGATCGTTGTATATTGTCGGATTACCGTCTGAGGGAGTGACCGTCCCAGTTCAGAAGAAAAACAAAGTCCGGTTCACAGAATCTCGTGGGCAGAAGAAGGTTGTCTTTGCAAGAAAGAAACCCAGAGCCACAGGTCAGATTCAGGATGAATGAGCAAGGAAAGGTTCAGGAAGACCAGTCAGAGGCGTTTGTGGCAGTGGGAGCACCAGCCGTGCTTCAGCCAAGGCTCCTAGAAGACAGTGGGTCAAGACAACCAGTATTCCAGCTGTTGATACGTCTCCAGAAAATATCTTGCTGAGTATGGAGAGTGTTTGTTCTCAGGGAGTTCTAGGATCCGGCAGTTCGTGTCTCAAGTG
Organism: Solanum chilense; assembly: GCA_032847665.1. Taxonomy (NCBI): domain Eukaryota; kingdom Viridiplantae; phylum Streptophyta; class Magnoliopsida; order Solanales; family Solanaceae; genus Solanum; species Solanum chilense. Next base: position 48,597,356 of record CM064973.1, read on the forward strand.
GGAGCCGGTAGGGACCGAGGACGAGTCAAGGGCAGTTTCAGCCGTGACTGATGTGTTGAAGCTTCGGGGAGCTTCAACGGGCCTTTCAGTTGACTGATGAGAAGGCCGCTGTAGCAGGAGAGAGTTGAAAAAGATTACTAGACATACAAGTGTTCTAAGTGGATGGCAGTTGAAATTCTTCAAGCCTCCAAGTGGGAGATTGTTGGGCTTTGTGGAGGCTTGTGAGCCGGCCCGACCCATTACTGAAACCCTAGGTTAACTATTTGGTTTTTCTATAAATATGATCCTTGTATTTGTAATTTAAGAGCAGCACAAGTGAAATAAAATCCTCCTGTTACAGTCGTGGAGTAGGGAAACCGAACCACGTTAAATTCTTGTGTGTCCCGTTTGCGTTCCGTTTCTCTTTTCTCTAGATTATTTGTGTGTGTTGTGTGTTTAATTCCCAACACTCATGCTATGTTAACACAAAGTTCACCCTTTATTCAACCCATTCTATCCATTAACACAAATCAATCTTCTATTCTTGGCCAGCCCCCACTCTCTATTTATTTAGCCCATAACTCTCCAAATCATGCTCAATCTATGGTACCCCAATAATATCCCATTCCTCTCGGCTTAATAATCGTCCGTCCAAGCATCGTGTGTAATGTCAAATATGTGTTAAAACTAATCATGATGATCGTAATTGTTACAATCACTCCAATATAAAAGATTTTTCACTAACAAAGCAACCACTGTCACAGTCAACTCCCAAACAAGTACATCTTGCATTTTCTTCAACTATTGTTGATCCTGCGTGGTATTTTGACTCAGGTGCCACAAACCACGTGACTTAACCCATGGCTAACCTCTTCTTACAGACTTATACCGTCAATGATGGTTTAGTGGTTGGTAATTGTATGAAAATTCATATTTCGCACATTTGCTCTTCAATTCTACCTACATACTTGTTGGGCTTTGTGGAGGCTTGTGAGCCGGCCCGACCCATTACTGAAACCCTAGGTTAACTATTTGGTTTTCCTATAAATATGATCCTTGTATTTGTAATTCAAAAAGAGCAGCACAAGTGAAATAAAATCCTCCTGTTACAGTCGTGGAGTAGGGAAACCGAACCACGTTAAATTCTTGTGTGTCCCGTTTGCGTTCCGTTTCTCTTTTCTCTAGATTATTTGTGTGTGTTGTGTGTTTAATTCCCAACAATTGGTATCAGAGCGAGGTTTCAACAACACTGTAACACAAATTGTGAGAAATTGTCACCTAGGGTTCTTGTGTGAAGAACTGTGTGTAGGAAGGAGTGTGCCGCCGCCGTTCGCAAGCTACAGCCGTGCAAGACGCCGTTAAGGGAATTGCCGAAGGTGTGTGCGATTTTTTTTGTGGTGCAATATTTCTGACGAAATTACCAAGATCTGAAATTAGTTGTACCGAGTATCTCATTTAGTCCTTTGAGATGACAGAAGATGGGAAGTTCCGAATTGAGAAGTTCGATGGTACAGATTTCAGTTGGTGGAAGATGCAGATTGAAGATTTGCTGGTTCAGAAAGATTTGGACGTAGTGTTGGGTGACAAGCCAGGAAAATTGTCTGATGCAGAGTGGGCAGTTTTGGATCGGAAAGCTATGTCAGTTATCCGACTCTCGTTGACCAAGAATGTTGCGTTCAACATTCTTAAGGAGAAGACAGCGAAAGGCATCTTGGAAGCCTTGTCTAACATGTACGAGAAGCCATCTGCAGCAAACAAAATTTTTCTGATTAGAGAGTTGGTGAACACAAAGATGAAGGAAGGCAGTTCAGTTACCGAGCACATCAACTCATTGAATTCGATCTTAGCCAGACTTTTGACAGTTGGCATTAAGTTCGATGATGAAGTTCAAGCTTTACAACTGTTATCATCATTGCCTGACAGTTGGTCCGGAACGGTTACAGCAGTTGTCAGTTCAGTGGGACCTAATGGATTCACCTTTGAGAAGATTCGTGATCTCGTTCTTGGCGAGGATGTCAGAAGAAGGAGTTCTGGAGAATCATCAGGTGATATGCTAAACGTCGTCAGAGGCAGAGGAAATAACAGAGGTAGTGGGAGCAGGAACCGAAGAATGAGTCAGTCGAAGGCTCGGGATGGCTCAGGTGTAACATGTTGGAACTGCAAGGAGGTAGGGCATTTCAGGAATCAATGCCAGAAAGACAAACAAGTCAACATTGCAAAAGACAGCGCCAACGAGGATTTGTTTATCTGTTGCGCGGAGAGCAATGTGGATTCCTGGGTCATGGATTCTGGTGCTTCTTTTCACGCTACCCACAGCAGTGAAGCATTGCAGAATCTGGTTATTGGAGACTTTGGAAAGGTAAGGCTTGCAGACGATAGAGCTCTTGATGTTACGGGCATGGGTGACATGGTGCTGAAGACGCCAGTCGGTTTCTGGACCTTGAAGGATGTCAGAGTTGTTCCAAGCTTGACGAAAAGTTTGATTTCTGTTAGGCAGTTGGATGAACAGGGACATCATGTGAAGTTCGGAAATGGGCAGTGGAAGGTCGTGAGGGGCAATCTTGTCATGGCTCGTGGAACAAAAAGAGGATCGTTGTATATTGTCGGATTACCGTCTGAGGGAGTGACCGTCCCAGTTCAGAAGAAAAACAAAGTCCGGTTCACAGAATCTCGTGGGCAGAAGAAGGTTGTCTTTGCAAGAAAGAAACCCAGAGCCACAGGTCAGATTCAGGATGAACGAGCAAGGAAAGGTTCAGGAAGACCAGTCAGAGGCGTTTGTGGCAGTGGGAGCACCGGCCGTGCTTCAGCCAAGGCTCCTAGAAGACAGTGGGTCAAGAGAACCAGTATTCCAGCTGTTGATACGTCTCCAGAAAATATCTTGCTGAGTATGGAGAGTGTTTGTTCTCAGGGAGTTCTAGGATCCGGCAGTTCGTGTCTCAAGTGGGAGCCGGTAGGGACCGAGGACGAGTCAAGGGCAGTTTCAGCCGTGACTGATGTGTTGAAGCTTCGGGGAGCTTCAACGGGCCTTTCAGTTGACTGATGAGAAGGCCGCTGTAGCAGGAGAGAGTTGAAAAAGATTACTAGACATACAAGTGTTCTAAGTGGATGGCAGTTGAAATTCTTCAAGCCTCCAAGTGGGAGATTGTTGGGCTTTGTGGAGGCTTGTAAGCCGGCCCGACCCATTACTGAAACCCTAGGTTAACTATTTGGTTTTCCTATAAATATGATCCTTGTATTTGTAATTCAAAAAGAGCAGCACAAGTGAAATAAAATCCTCCTGTTACAGTCGTGGAGTAGGGAAACCGAACCACGTTAAATTCTTGTGTGTCCCGTTTGCGTTCCGTTTCTCTTTTCTCTAGATTATTTGTGTGTGTTGTGTGTTTAATTCCCAACAATACTCTCATCCCATTCATCTTAATAATATTTTCCATGTCCCACAAATTTCCAAAAACTTACTTAGTATTTCTAAAATAACCCGTGATAATAATGTCTATATGAAATTTCATCCTTATCATTGTTATGTGAAGGATTTGCAAGGCAGGAAACTTCTTCGAGGAACACTTGATGGTGACCTTTATTGCCTTCAACCTTCATTACCTCATTCTCGGTCTTCCCCGCCTTTAGTATTCCTTGGTGTACACACTTTTCTTGTTGATTGGCACCATTGACTGGCTCACCAAATGAAGCTCTTCTTTGGCGGCTTGTGTTTAACTTTAGGCTACATGTTTCTAATTCTTATTTTCTTAAAGTTTATGAACCTTGTCAGCTAGGCAAGAGTTGACGCTTACCCTTTTTTCCATTCCCATGTTTCCAATAGTAGTCCTTTTCAATTAATTTAGTCCGAAGTTTGGGGACATTCCCCCGTTCCTTCTATTAATAGATCTTTCTATTTTGTTTTATTCATTGATGATTGCACCAAATTTATTTGGATATATTTTATGTCACATCCATAAATTGCAAGTCTTTCAACTTTTCACTCAATTTAAATCTTTAAATGAAACACAATTTGAAACTAAAATAGAATCAGTCCAAACTGATTAGGGAGCTGAGTATCGTAATGTATCATTATTTTTACGAAATCATGATATTCATCATCATATCTTTTGTCCTTGTACCCCTTAACAAAATGGCGCATCGAAACGTCAAAAATGAATTATTATTGAAAAAAGACTTGCTCTTCTTTCTTATGCTTCTCTTCCATTTCAAATTTGGGAGCATTTGTAACAATCTAAGGTTTGTATTTATCATAAAACAAATTATAATCTGATCGAAGAACAAAGAAAAATAGAAAAGGGAGATTCCATAGTGCTATTACAAAATAGCAGACTTTCTTCTCCATAATTATGATCTTGTTCTATTCTAGAAACAAGTTCATTTGAGACTTGAGTTTTTCTTTTGAATCAATTGTAATACATTAGAGGCTTGTACACGTGACTACCAGGTTTTGGAGGTATAATGTAAGTTGATAGTAAATCTTTCACATCTTTATTGTAATGGTTGAGTTTTAGGCTGACTTGTCTTGGTGGGATAAGACGAGTGTCATCACGTCCATTTTTGTGTCGTGACATATATTTTTCAAATTGATATATCTTTTTTATAAGGCGTGTACATGTCAAATCGTCAAGCCTTAATTGGTTTGATCTGCCATTAACACAAAAAAAATCAGATTGAACTAAAAATAAAATAAATTGACATAATTTATAAAAAGATGAAAGACAAAGATAGTGGAACTTAAAGATAAAGTTCTTCTATGATTCAAACCTTATATGGGATGTGGATGGACCAAAATTCTTTGTTGATAATTGCTTAAGGAAAGGAGATCGCATAATGTTTGATTTCGTTACACCAATATACGTGTATATTATTATGGGGTGTTTATATAAATTAAATATACGTCTTGGATTGAATCTTTTTGCTTTAACATGTTTCCTAAAGTGTTAAACTACTTCCTTTCAACTTTTTCACCTAATACAAATATAAAAGTAGGCGTAATTTCATTAAAATTGTTTCTATTTGTATTTGATATCACTTGTTTCGATCAATACATTTGTTGTTACAAATTAAGTGAATCTCTCTTTTTATAATGTTCTTCATGATATACAACTTGAAAACTGTAAAGGCCAGTTATACTGAAAATTCCTATTCAAAGTCATCTGAGCATTGAATTGATTGTTAAAATTTTAAGAGATAAGTGTCAAAAATACACCTATATGATTTAGTTTTTTTGAGTTTCATACTAAACTATCACTTTTTAGTTTGAGAAACACACGTCAGTGTGAGTGTCAAGGTTTTTTCAAATAAAAGAGAGAGTGCATTACACACACCACTTAGATGTGTTTCTCAAACTAAAAATTGATAGTTTAAATATAAACTCAAACTCTCAATAGTTTATGTATGAAACTCCAAAAAAAAAAGTATAGTTTAGGTGTGTTTTTGACATATATTTTGAGTTTGGACTAAGGCATCATAGTTGTTCTTATTCTGGTTTTCTTAGAGCGGACCACAATTTGAGTTTGGATTAAGGTACAGTAGTAGTAGTTGTTTTGTAATTTTGTTTTTCTTAATAGAGTGACATTTTCAGTAAGCATTCAAAATATAATAGAAGAATATATTTCGACCAATACTCAAACACGAAATGTATTTAAAAAGACACTCAACAAAATAAACTTAATCAAAATAAGAAGTTTATGATTAGAAGGATAAAATATTCTATTAATTAAACAATAAGAAAGTTTATTCGGAGCTAAAATTAAATATGGCCGAAAGAAAATGTAAAAGCTGCTTACATCTTCCTAACTTTCTCTAATCTAATTTTTGAATTTCGATCGTAAACGTAAATCCTGATTGATTCTTGAATCTCCAATTTTTCATCATATGGACAACATCCCTATTTCAGCCAAAAAAGGATATTTTGACTGAAAATCCAATTCATTATTTAACCTAAGCTTCTTCATCCTCTTATTCGACTCGATCTCAGGTTTCTTTAAGGGGACACTAGTACTACGCTTAATACTCATGAAATGCTCTAAGCCAAAGTCGAATTGAGGTCGAGGTGAGGGTTGAAGACGGAGTAAAGGTTGATAATAATCACGATAGAAAATATTTCTCTTATTTCTTCGCCTTTTGCATCCAAAGAACGGATTAAACCAATAATCAAAACGATTAGGACAATCAACCGTTGCCTACTATGGCTAGACGGATTGATATTTCAGATTCTTCATTTTTCATTCCCATTCTTGGTAATTTTGTGGACAATAGATTTACTAGGCTATAATTATAATTTGTGGAGGGTTTTGGTTGTATTTATAATCCTCATATATTGTTAAATCCTTGTTTGACTACTACTAGAATAAATTTCCTTATTTTTTTTTCTTCCTCAAATAATCCTTGTTAATATAGGAATTGACTTTCCGTGTGTGGCTAGTACTAAAATTTTGGTTTTATTTGACTACTAGCTATAAAACAAAAATGTTTGTGTTTAATTTAGAATCTTAGGTAATACTTTGATTATTTTTTTTTTGGAATTTATGTAGGCTTTTTTGGGATGTTACGATATAATGAGATTTAGTGTAATTGGGTGTTATTACACTCTTATAATTACACCCAAATTATATCAAATTTCATATACATTGTGACTAGAAAATATTTGAATAATAAAAATATTTTTCCAAAAAAAATAATAGAAATAAATTAAAACAACAAATATAAATAACCAATATTGAACTTGAAAAGTTAGGTGTAATGTTAACCGTAATGTTAGTGTGATTTCTAAGTTGGCTGTTTACATTTTATTTAAAAAAAAAATTCAAATAGGTTTTAGAAATTTGGCTGATGTAAAAAACTATTTATAATAATGACGTGGTGGAGATATTTTCGCCGCATGGACAATATTATTTTGCATAATCAAATGGGTTTTGAGTTAATGTATAATGAAATGATTTTTTTTTTCTAATCAAAATAATACAGATGAATCAAATTTTTAACGTATAATATAAATGAGGCTTTTTTATTGAAGTCCGATAACACGGTTAAGCTTTACAAGGACGAGATACATGATTTATTTGATTTGAATTAAATTTTGTAACTTAATTCCTTAATTAGAGGAGTAAATGATGAGGTATTAAGTATTAGCAAATAAAACGGATTTAGGAGATCCTTTTTGGTATAAACTATTATCAGTTTTAATATGAAACCTAAATCATAAACATTAGTAATTCTGAAATTGTATACTTCATCTTCTTTTTTGTTTTACTTTCAATACTACAATATTATCAGTTTTAATATGGAATCTAATTTTGTTGTGTGTTCCTAGCTATATACTACCAGCCACATTCTTTCTGCATTTAAAGTTCAAGAAAAAACCCTTCAATCTAGTCACCAACTATGAAGGAAATTCCAACTTGAGATACTTAAATCTAATTCAAATCTTTATCGGAAAATAAATGATTTAACGCTTAATAGTGATTTGGTGTTAAGGTATTCGGGTAGATGAATCTCTAAATTTTAATATGAAATTATAGAAGGAAATAAGTTATACCGTCTAATTTAAAGTAATAAATTGTGTATCTCGTTTTTTAAAATCGATGGGTACATGTATCTCGCGTGTAATGAAAGTTTACAATACTCAGATACATGAAATCGCTATCATGACAGCGATTTTCAATTTTTTTTTAGAATATTTTTTTTTTTGAAAATCGCTGTCTAGGTAGCGATTTTCATTTTTTTAAAAAAAAATTGTTTGAAAAACGCTGCCAAAGGCAGCGACTTACGTTATTTTTTTTAAAAAAAAAATGGGCAGCGACTTACATTTAAAAAAAAATTGAAAATCGCTGCCTAGGCAACGATTTTCAAAAAAAAAATAATTAAAACAAAATTGAAAATTGCTGCGATTTTCAATTTTTTTTTTTTTAAAAAAAAATGTAAGTCACTGCCAAAGGCAGCGATTTTCAAACAAAAAATGTTTTTTTTAAATAATGTAAGTCGCTGCTTTTGGCAGCATTTTTCAAACAATTTTTTTTTAACAAAAATTAAAAATCGCTGCCCTAGGCAGCAATTTTATAAAAAAAAATTAAAAAAAAAGAAAATCGCTATCATGGTAGCGATTTGAATTTTTTAAAAAAATATAATCACATTTTGCAAAATCGCTGCACTAGCAGTGATTTTTGCTTTTTCTGGTGGAGTAAATCGCTGTTGTTCCACCGATTTTACCGTTTTGGTTAATATAAAATTTTATATACCGTTTTGAATTTTTGTTAATATTTTATACCTTTTAAGCTCCGAATTCAATATTTTTGATACCCAACAAACTTCAATGACTTTGTTAGATCAATTCCTAAAGTTGAGTGATTTTTTTTGATACAAAACAAACTTTAATGACTTTGTTAGATCAATTCCTAAATTTTAGTGATTTTATTGATATATAAAAATCTAAATTGAGTGATTTTTTTGATACAAAACAAACTTTAATGACTTTGCTAGAACAATTCCTAAAGTTAAGTGATCTTTTAAGATATTACTTGTTTGAATTAGAGAGATAAAATTAGAAAAGAGAAAGTGAGAAAAAATAGAAGAGACAGGATAAAATATATAAAATAAATTGGATTAGAAAAGAGTACAAAACTTATTGAAAAGTTAAAAAGTCAAATCACTTTAATTTTTAACCATTTCCAAAAAAAAAAAAATTAGTTTAAATTTTTATGTGATTTTTTTTTTTTAATTTTACCTAATCATCTAAAAAAAAATGGGCCCCCTAAAATTGGGGGCCTAAGGCAAGGGTCTTTTTTTATACCTTGTCAGACGCCCTGATGTTATCGATTGTGGCTTGGAACTTCTTTGTTGTTTTCATATAGATTGTGGTCTGACTTCACACTGAAAGTCTAGTATGTGTTATTTCATTCGACTTACATATCAATTATGAGATTCTCGAGTGTGTGTCATTATGACGTCGAATTTTGAATCTTGATATCACTATTCTTATAAAAATATATACACATAGAATCACGTAAGTGCTACATAGACTAATAAAAATATGGCACAATACTTAATTGTAACAAATATGTGCCTAAAGTTAGATGGTACGAGTAAATATATCAAAAAAAAGTATAACGAAGGATAAATATGACCCTTTCCTAACAATTCAAGGGCAAATATGACCTTTTTCTGTTTATTTATTTTTGGGAAAAGGGTCAAAAATTAGGTGTATGTGTTTTAAAATTAGGTCGTATATGTGTTTTAAAATTAGGTCAAATAGTTAGGGCATAAGTGACCCCTTTTTCTTTTAATATAAATGTCAAGTGATAATATATATAAATGATGATGGAAAATCAATTTGGCATTTAAAGAAAAGTAAAATGAGTTGGATATTTCGAGTTGACCAACTAACACCCATAAGGGCATATGTAGACCAAAAGTTGGACGCGAGGGTATAAATAGATCAAACTTTAAATGGGATATATCTAGACCTTTCGAATAATTTAGGGGCATATTTGACCTTTTTCCCTTTAATATTAATGTCAAGTGATGATACATAAAATGATGTGGAAAATCCATTTGGCATTCAAGGAAAAGTAAAATGAGTTGATATTTCGAGTTGGTCAACTAACAGTCATAATGGCATATGTAAACCAAAAGTTGGACGGCGAGAATATGAATGGACCAAACTTTAAAATGAGAGGTATAACTTAACCTTTTCGAATAGTTTAGAGGCATATTTGACATTTTTCCTTTATTTTTAACAAATTGATGACGGAAGTTTGACTTTATAATAGATGTTTTTTATATTTAACATTTAAGCTTATTAGGTTGGTGTTAAATCGTAAACTGGTTGTTGAAATCAAAAGAACATTTTCTTTTCATGTAAAACTTTAGTAAAAAAAATGTCTGACAATCTGACATTTTGCCTTTGACATGTCTACAACTTCAATGATCTTTACAAAGCCACACATTAGACAAAAAATATTTAAAATTAAACGAAAATTTTCAACTTCTATAGTGTATGTATATAATATATTAAAAAAAACAGACACAAGTTGAATGACGAAAAAAAAAGGAAACATTTGTCCACTTATAGGTAAATGAGAATGACAACCCAAACACATTGTGAGAACTGGTAAGAAATGATTAATTTAGGACAAATATGACCAACCAATAAAAGAACAATCATATATTAATTAATTCTCCACGCAGTATATACTATATACTAACCAATAATTAATCAAGTGAATTTTTGTTTTGTCGAGTAGTCAATTGTATGGTTAAGATCTTCTGGTAAAGGAGACTGACCTGCCAACCACATGCTATGTTAATAATGTATATAAGCATATTGTAAATTTTTCATAGTATAGGTATAATTTATATTATTATTATTTCCTCAGATCATGTTTACTATCATTAAAACATATTTATATGTTGTCATGATTCATTGAAGTTTAATTCGTTCGTTATATTTGCATATTTTTAATTACTTTTTAAAATAATATAATTATATAAGCATTTTTCACATTATCAATACATAAAAGTTGAAAACTCATAATGATAAGTAATTGAAGAATCTGAGAGCATAAGCAAAAGCAAAGGTTGTCCCCTTTCTTTCAATTAAATTTAGGTATTTAGCTAAAGAGCCTCTTTTTTTGCTCAACTCTTGTTGCATACTTTGCTTTGGCCTCAATTAAAATTCTCACACATACACACACAATGGCCCCTTTTCTTAATATCCATCATGATATCCTATTGATATTTTCCTCTATTTAGTAATAAACTTCTAGATAGTTTTCTTTTGATTTTCACTCTTATATATTGTCGATGTATATATTGTATTAGGTTATCTGATTTATTTATTTATTTATTCTACTAAGTATAATTTCGTATATTCTAAAGAGTTACACAGGTGGAGCTACGTACACTATTAGACAGGGGTGTAGCTACATACCTTTTTGAACACCCTTCGTCGGAAAATTATATCATATATACCAGTAAAATATTATATAAAATGGTTAAATAACGTATTTTGACAACTTTAATCTAATAAGGTGTTGTAGCTTAGTGGTTTAAGGTGTCTTGAAAGAGCCAAACTTTTATAAGTTTGTGAGTTCAAATCTCGCTAACAACAACTTTAAGCCTCTTTTTTCTCAAAATTTATCATGTATATTACGTTTTTTTTTCAAAAACTTTCATGTATATTACGTGGTTAAATTTTTAAAATTTCTAGGGCACCTTTCATCTCCTCTTTTTTTCAAAATTTTTCATGTATTAACATTTTTTTTTTTCAAAAAAAAAATCGTGTATATTAGGTAGTTAAATTTTTAAAATTTCTAGGGCGCCTTTCATCTTTTTGTTAAAAATTTTTCATGTATATTACATGCTTTTTTAAAAAAAAAAATCTTGTATATTACGTAGTTTAATTTTTAAAATTTGTAGTGCACGCGTTCAGCCAAAAGAAAAAAATGTATTCGTATATAATTTTTGAATACTCTTCGTAAAATTTCTAGCTACGTCACTGCTATCAGGTGAATGTTTAAACAAATTCAATAGCTATTACTTCAAATTCTAAAACACAAAAACAATAAATTCACAAACTTTAAATTTTATCTTCGCCGTTGGACGGTTACATATAGTTCAAAATTTTTAAATATTTTTAGGTGGCCAGTCAGTATATAAAAGTTAAACTTTTTTTTTCATTTACAAAATTACTCAATGGTTGAACCACTTGGACCTACCATATTGTTGTGCTAGTGAAAGAAATAACTACACTACATGACAATATGTCTTTTTTGTGTACCTATAATTATAAGAAACTTCAAAAGAATCACTCTCACTAGTAATGAAAACACTAATCTTCTAAAGTTGTCAAAAACCAATAAACCTTGTTGGAGTTTTTGGGAAATCTTTTTTTATTAGTCAAAAAATTGTTTTGTACAATTGTAGTTTATATATTCATTACTCTTCACTTGATCTTCATGATATTTTGATTTAATTTGTTGTCCTCCTTCTACTCCCAAAACCCCCAAGCCAGCCCCTACTTAACCCTTCTAAGTCACTAGTAGGTGGCTCCACCATGACTTATACTGTGATTTCATTTGATATTTCTGAAATAGACATAAATTTCATTGATTGATCAATCTCTCTTGTGACATATTTAAATTGAAGTTTCATTGTTATGTTGAGAAGTGTAAGTTTTTTTTTTTTTTTTTTTTTTTTGTATATTTTCACTTTTCTGTAAAAGGAAAGTCAAAGTATTACCATAAATATTTGAAGTCAGGTCCAAAAAAGAATGGAATCTAGAAAGATGGAAGAATATGAAGTTGTAGAACAGATTGGTAGAGGAGCTTTTGGAGCTGCATTTCTTGTTCATCACAAGTTTGAGAAAAAAAAGTACAATAATCTTCATTTTTTTCTTCTCCTTATTTTTTTTTTGTGTGCGTGGTAATAATTTCTTCTTTCAATATTAAAAGTTAGAAACGTACTTTCTTCGTCTCAATTTGAATGTCTTGGTCTTGCTATGTATGAAGTTTAAGCGTTGAAAGTTAAGGGAAAATATTGAATATTATGGGTTTTAATTGAAAATATGTATAATCCTTCAAATTTTTTATCTTAAACTTTCTTATAATGCTAGAATTGATATATATATATATATATATATATATATATATATATATATATATATATATATATATATATATATATATATATATATATATATATATATATATATATATATATATATATATATATATATATAAAAGGAGACAAACTTCTTAGGATAGATAAAAATAAAAATAAAATAAAATGACACTTAAATTAGAACAAAAGAGTGACATATTGCTAAAATTCTGCTTCATTTTTCTTGGTTTGATTTATCACGTTTGACAAAGAAAGAACCGACTATTGTTTGGAATTGTGTAACCATTTTATTTGATTAAAAATTAAATGATTAGAAAATTATTTTTATCTTATTAATTTTATTTTAAAATATACTTTCATGTGCGAATCTATTTTATTTTTATTTATATTGAGTGACGGTAAGACTCAAAATCACATCTTAGCCATGTTAATGTTTTGTATAATTATGTCTCAAAAGTTATATATATCATTAACCAATCGGAAATTAAATAACTTCTTTATTTTTAGGTAGAGATTGGATATACGATATTTTACCTTTTATAATTCTATTTTGTAAAACTATACTGTGTATATATATATATTATTTGTTTGTAATACTCATTAATAGTACAAATATTTTCTTTGTTTTGGTTTTGATTTATTTATTTTTTAATAAATGAAAATGACTTATTGTTGTAAATGGTGTTGAATTGTAGGTATGTAATGAAGAAGATTCGTTTGGCAAAACAAACAGACAAGTTCAAACGCACTGCCCATCAAGAGGTTAGTTATTTTAATTAAAGTTTAAGTTATTTTAATTAAAGTTTAATCTCTAAGAGAGCGCACAAATTTATCAGATAATTAAATTTTTAATACGTCCTTCTACGTATGAGCCTGAGTAAGCATGTGAATTTTTATATTTTTATATGAGTAATAGTGAAATTTAATCCCAAAATCTTTGGCTTTTTTGCTACTATGAAAAAATACATTTTTATCGGTTAATCGTATTTTTAATAGTTTCCTTTTATTAATCCAAAACTTTTTGTTTAGTATAGGTAAAAGAAAATGTTAGTATTACATCAGGTCCAAAATGTAATAAAAATTCCTTTTAAATTATTAATCTAAAACCTTTTTTTAGTATAGGCAAAAGCGGATGATCAGTCTTTTCAAATTATTATAGAATATTAAAATTAAAACTTATTGAAAGGTTGGATGAATTTTTTATTTTTTATTTTTGCTAAATTATAGTAATAACTAGATTTCACTTTGGAGAAACTAGACACTAGTCTTGACAGTTATATTGGTGGCTTAAAAATATCTTTCGTTCCTACAATTATATCATAAAAATTTAAAAAGTAGATTAATTTTGTCCTTAAACTGTTTCAAATGGAAGAATTAGTTTTAAAGATTTAAGTAAAACTTTATTTTGGAGATTTATGCAATTAGTTTAATCACTTTAAATGTAATTTTTATACGACGTCAATTTTATGAAATAAAAGATTTCATTATATATAAATTTTTCAAATACACGTTTATTCTATTATTTCTGTTCAAAACTATTATTATGGTCCTTAACTCATGGAAGGACCAAAACAATAAAGAGCGTCAAGATATTATTGAAATTGATTTTTTTAATCATATCATTTTTAAAGATAATAAGAAAAGGTAAATGACTTCATATTCAGGAATAATAACTCATATTTTTATCTTGTAATTCTTTTCACATTTAACCCAACTCCCCCCCCCCCCCCCCCCCCCCCAAAAAAAAAAAAAATTAACAGCAAAAAGTATTAAATGTGTCATTTCGAATTATGAAAGAATAAAATTGGCTCATTTTTCCTTGTTTTGAAATAACAATTATAAAGAGAATCCATTTATATAGTTATAAGTTTTTTGAGCAAAAAAAATCTAACCGTGAGACACTTTTCTTTACCAAAAACAAATCACGAGGGGTAAATTTAAATAATCAAAAGCTATTGTCACTACATTTAAAATGATCATTAGCGAAAATTAATTTTTAAATACCGTTAAATATGTATTTTTAGCGGCAATTAGTTTTCTTCGTATGTGTCCCTAAAATCTTTATCGACATTAATTCTAATGATACTAATTAACATCGATAAAGATTTTAACACTCTTTATTAATGTTAATATTTAGTGCCGCTAAATTTTATTTTTATTGTAGTGTGTTGATCCTTTTTCCTTTTAAATTAGAAAATGATACCTTATTAATTAACTTGATTTTCCTTACAAATGATTAAATTAAACTAAGGAAAGGAAAATAACAAAAATATATATATATATATATATATTAATCTATGTGTGAGTGGGACTTATTTTCTACCACATGAAAAACACGAGTTTGGTAGGTGGTTGTGATATATTAAACCTTTACTTACTATTGATACGAAAGAATGTCGCACCTAACATGACCTACTTTCACCAAATGTATACATTCTCATATTTTTTTCGTTCACTTTTACTTATTTAATATTTTTAAATTAACTTTTTAATATATTACAAAAATATTTTATACTACTTAAGTTAATCATAATTTATTAAGAGAAATACAATAAAAAAATGAATAAAAATAAACAGAGAAAATACATTAGTACAATGAATAAGAAAAATAAAAGTAAAATGTGAAATGTTTGGTAGAGATTATAAATGTTAGAGATACTTCACAAACAACTTTTCGTTCATACTGTCAAGCAATTATTCTTTCTGTCATGGTTTTCAAAAAATTTATATATTTATTTATTAAATAAATGAAAATGTCTCTTCTCAATAATAAATGTATACCAAACATTATAATAGTAACTTTTTACATGTCAATAATTAATGAAGGCCAATTATTTTATTATTTTTTTGTATTAAAAAAACAGAGAAGTTTTCAAGTCCTTGCACTTATTCACCATGTAGTCAAGACTAGATGGGACAATCAAAATAAGTAGAACCTTAGGTTACA
Organism: Solanum chilense; assembly: GCA_032847665.1. Lineage (NCBI taxonomy): Eukaryota > Viridiplantae > Streptophyta > Magnoliopsida > Solanales > Solanaceae > Solanum > Solanum chilense. The sequence continues at coordinate 48,612,900 of CM064973.1, forward strand.
AACTAATTTTGGAGATTATGACATTTTATTAAATTCAACTTTTTGAAATGATAATTTTAATAAAATACTAATTTTTATGAAATTTGAAGTTGAATTGCCAATATTAGTTTTTCAACTCATATTGTGACCCCCGCCCCCCACCCCCCTTGAGATTTTCTATTTGATTGTATCGAAAAGCTCAATATATTGAGATTGCTTAATTATTTATTTTCAAAACTATTAGTGGTCCTTAGACTCAAATTTCAGATGACTTAAAAGTTAAAATATCACTCTTTTAAAAAACTTTATTGTTTCTCTTTGAAAATTATTTAAGGTTATATAGCATCATCAAAGTCGCCTCAATCATAAACATTAAACAACATAATATTAGCAAAATGGCTTTATTACTAATAGAATTGGAAAAAAAAGTTGATCAATAATATGATTTGTTAAAGATGAAAGAGAAGAAACTTTAGTTATGCTTTAATTTATCAAGGGCAAATACATAATTACCTCAATCTATGTTCGAAATTACAGAGACACACTTATAATATATTAAGGTTTTATTACCTCCTGAACTTATTTTATAAATAATTTTCTACCCTTTTCGATCTACGTGGCACTAGCTGAAAAAAATGTCAACACGTGCTGGGCCCAGAAGATAGTGCCACATAGGTCGAAAAGGGGTAGAAAATTATTTATAAAATAAGTTCAGAAGAATAATAAAAACTTAGTATTGTGTCTCTGAGATTTCGAGTATAGATTAGTGCCAGTTATGCATTTCCCCATTTATCAAACAAGAACTTATGGTGTGTTGAATAATTAATTTTTTCCCTCCTTTTTTTTACTATGTAAGGTAAGAACAATTACTCTTATCTCACCTTTTTTTTTAATCTGATCTTAAATTTGATTTTTGCAGATGAATTTGATAGCCAAGCTAGATAACCCTTATATCATTGAGTACAAGGATGCATGGGTAGAGAAGGTATATATATCTATATATATATATTTATAAAATTAACAAAATTTTCTATAAGGACTTGATATTCTTTTATTTTGTACACATATTCATGTAGAAAGCTAAAATATTTATTTGTTGTTATACATAAATTAGGACTCCTTTGTCTGCATTGTTACAAGCTATTGTGAATGTGGAGACATGTAAGTTTCCTAAACATGCCTAAATTAGCATTAATTTTATCTTAATCAATGATAATGATGTATTTCTTGATAGATTTTATACTTGTTTTCAGGGCTGATATGATTAGAAAAGCCAGAGGAACATTTTTCTCTGAAGATGTAAGAAAATAAGAATAAATTTCCAACAAAACACAAAAGGGATTTTGAGCTCAAGTTTACTTTTTGTTTTGCCAACAGAGACTTTGCAAATGGTTGATACAGTTGTTACTGGCTCTCGATTACCTTCACTCGAATCGTGTTCTTCACAGAGATCTTAAAGTATGACCATTTTTAAAAAAAGATTGTAGAGTTTTGGAGTAACTCGTACTAATAGTTTTCATTTGCTCTGCTTCAGTGCTCTAACATTTTCCTTACTAAAGACGACGAAATCAGACTTGGTAAGAAGAGTAAATAGTCGATATAGTAAGTGTTTATTTGCTGCAAATTTGTGTTGCTATAATGCTTGTTATATCTGTAGGTGACTTTGGATTAGCCAAATTGTTGAATAAAGATGATCTTGCCTCTTCGGTAATAAACCCTATCTCATTATTCAAATTAGGAAGTTTCAAAATATAAATGTCACATAAACTTGTTGAATATTGTTATTTGGCTGTTCAATGTGATGTAGATTGTGGGTACTCCAACATATATGTGCCCTGAGCTTCTAGCAGATATACCTTATGGATATAAGTCAGACATATGGTCTCTAGGTAAATTAATCATCTTGTTCAACTAAAAGCGATTTTTTTCTTGCATTCTCAATTGATTGTAATGGTTTGCTTCTCAGGTTGTTGTATGTTTGAAATTTCTGCCCATCAAGCTGCATTTCGTGCTACGGTTAGTCATTAAACTTTACAAGACTATAACAACTATAATGTGTTGCATGCTGTGACCATATGTGAAATTAACTCGAAAAAACAGGATATGGCTGGGTTAATCAACAAAATAAACAGGTCTACTATATCTCCACTTCCAACCATATATTCTTCTACATGGTAAGACGATGCATCGATTTCTCATTCCCACAGTACGTCTAACTGCAGCTTCATCAATTTCTTATATTGATTTGTTCGTTCCAGGAAACGACTGATTAAAAGCATGCTAAGAAAAAGCCCAGAACATAGACCTACGGTACGTGTTAATTACTACTTACATTTTGTTGTATGTTGCATAGATAATTCATTACTTCTTGTGTCTGAATATATATTAGGCTGCAGAGTTGTTAAGGCATCCACATTTACAACCATATCTTGCTAAATATCAGAACTTGTCACCAGCATTTGTTCAAGTATGTTGTGATAAGGATGTTATTAAACAGAATCCTGATCAAACTCGCGATAATTCAACTTCCAAGGATATTAGACAAGCAAAAAAACACGACAAGGTTGTAGTTGTTCATGCATTTAAAGGTAATACATGTAAGATTGAGAATAAAACTGGAGATTTGGACTATGAACGACTGCAGAGGATATCCGTCAAGAAAAGTGGAAGCACTAATTCTATAAGCTCCACAAGAAGTACTTTGACTGATAATACAATTGAAGGTACAAAATGCTTTTATAAGAAATCAGGAATACCAAAACCACATATTGAAGTAACTTCACATGCCAATAAAGTTAGAGCTAATGTCATTGATCATCTAAGTACTAATGAAAAACGCGATGATCACAAACGAGCATCGAGTGATACTTCAGTAATGAGCAATGGAAGGGAAGAAGCATTAGAGTCATTACTTGAACTTTGTGCAGAGTTACTTAAGCATAAAAAGCTAGAGGAATTAGCTGGTGTGCTAAAACCATTTGGTGAACAAGTTGTTTCTTCTAGAGAAACAGCAATATGGTTGACAAAAGGATTAATAAATCTTCAAAATCCAAGTGAAGAAGCTTAGAGTGCCTCCTAGGTTGTTGACATTTTTTCTAATATACTACCTCCGTCTCATTTTATATGTTACCTTTCGGATTTCAAGAACCAAAACAAGTCTATCTTTGACCGTAAATTTTTCATAAATCTTTTAAATATTTTGAATTATCAATTATTGTGACTCATAGTACTTTTACGTATTTTACAAATATATAAATTTTATTTCAAAAAAATTGAATATTCTATGCGCAAATTTCCGATCAAACTTAAATTGTTTGACTCCCAAAACGTAAAATGTGTCGTATAAATTGGAGAAGAGGGAGTAATAGCATTGGGGTTTTTTTTTAAATTTTTTATGCATGAAGATAATACAATTTATTATTTTTTTAAAAATTAGTTTATTTAATTAATTGACCTTTTAAGTGAAATATTAATAGTTAAGTGACTTTTGAATTGTAAAATAAAGTTGAGTGATTTTCTAAGTGAATTATTCAAAGTTGAGTGATCATATGAAAAATTATTAATTTTGTTTTCACAAGCTTCAAAAGTGTATTGAAAAAATAAAGAGTTAAAAGTATTTCACATAGAGAAAGTAATTATTTAGTCTAATGTACCAAAGAAAGAGTATAAATCTAACATTAATTTTGAATAAGTAAATTGATAAATGAATATAAATATGTGTAAAATAAGGATGGTTATTATCTCATAAAAATGATATTTCAATTTATTTCAATTTATAAGAACAATACCTTTTTTTTTTTGACAGACAAGATAATATATTAATAACTAAAATGCATCATTACATGGTAAAGGAAGATGAACTTGCATGTTGTTACAGTTTAGGGGAGGGGCGTTACTAATATTATTACACTTAAACAATATAAATATTGGTCGCTTTAGTCTAACAAAACGAGTTTCAAACTTTGTCTGCTTCAACTTTCTTCAAAACAAACAAGGGTGGAACTTCCCAAAAAGAGCTTGAATTAGCTGACTGCATATATTGTTGGGCTATTGCCCATGTTCCAGCCAAAGGTCCATGGCCTAATCCTACTTGAAAAAGGATTGAAATTATTCTCTATATTTGGTTTCCAATTCTATTAGGAAAAGGATTAGAATTATAATCCTATTTGTAGTTGGTTATGACTTTGTAAAGGAAAAGCACAAATCTATAAATAGAGGATGGTCTTGAGAGAATAATTGATTGCTCATTGATATTTTCTTTGAAAGACATTAGAGCATAAGAGAGTTTTTTTAGACAGCTTTCAACAAGAGAAAAGAGAGAAAGAAAAGGGTTCTTTTGCTGCAGTCTTTTTCTCCGACCAGCAACATTCAGATCGTGTTTCCCGATCAACTAGTCGTTGGATCGGGCTAAAATTTGGACTAGGTGTTCCTGACATTTTGGTGGTTGATTTAAATGGTAGAGTTCGAATTCGAAGATCAGCAAGGTCCTGTTTTTGTTCTTTTCATTTTTATTTTTCGTCACAACAACTGGTATCAGAGCTAAGGTTATCTATATGGAGGGGAATATGAGTAAGATGGTATGTCTAAACGTTTGAAACTACAACATATGGAAAAACAAGATGAAAGATCTATTGTTCGTGAAGAAGATGCATCTTCTGGTTTTTTTCTGCTCATAAACTCGAGAATGTGACCGATGAAAATTGGGAATTTGAGCACCAACAAGTATGTGGATATATAAGATAATGGGTTGAAGATAATGTTCGCAACCATATTGTGAATGAGACACAAGCTAGAACATTGTGAGAAAAGTTGGAGACGCTTTACGCTTCAAAAACTGACAATAAGAAGTTGTTCTTGTTAAAGCAATTGATGACCTTTAAATACAAGGAGGGCAGTCCTATTCTTGATCATAGAATGATTTTCAGGGTATTCTTGATCAGCTATCAGGAATGGGTGTTAATTTTGATGATGAAATACAAGGACTTTAACTTCTTAATACTCTATCTGTATTCTTGAGAAACTCTTCGTGTTTCTTTAACAAATTCTGCCACTGGTGGAAAGGTGACTATGGAATATGCAAAGAGTGGTGTGTTGAATGAAGAGATTAGAAGAAAATCTCAAGGCACATCTTCACATTCAGATGTTCTATATACAAAAGATCGAGGGAGACATAAGACGAGATCCGAGGAATAGAGGTAAAAGCAGAAGCAAGTCAAAATTCAAGAATCCAAATATTATATGTCATCATTGTGGAAAAAAAGGACATATTAAAAGATTTTGTAAGCAATTGAAGCAAGATCTTAAAGAATGGAAGAAGGAAGAAAATAATGAAAATAATGTTGTTGTTGTTGTTGTCCAAGATGACCTTCTCTTCGCTTGTGATAAAGACGTCATCAATTTTATATCTCAAGATACAAGTCGGATAGTAGATTCTGGAGCCACATCACATGTCACACCAAGAAAAGACTTATTTTCATCTTATACTTCTATTAACTCTGAGGTGTTAAAGATGGGTAATGCTGGTGAGGTTAAGGTGTTTTGTGTTGGCACTGTTTGTTTAAAAACCAATACCGGTTCCACGTTGGTCCTTCAGAATGTCAAGCATGCTCCAAAAATTCCCTTAAATTTGATCTCTGTAGGACAACTAGATGATGATGGCTATCATAATGACTTGTGCAATGGCCAATGGAAGCTCACCAAAGGCTCACTAATTTTAGCTCGAGGAAGAAAACATTCAGATTTATACGTGACACAAGGATAGATTCTTGGTGACTCTATAAATTTGGTAGAGAGCGAGACTTTATCAGAATTGTGGCACAAGAGGCTTAGTCATATGAGCGAGAGAGGGATCACATGTTTGGCTAAGAAGAATTTTTTTGCTGGTTAGAAACAAACAAAGGTGAAAAGATGTGTTCATTGCTTAGAAAGGAAACAAAAAAAGAGTTTCTTTTTATAGTCATCCTCCTTCAAGAAAGTCTGAGCTATTGGATCTAGTACACTCAGATTTGTGTAGTCCTTTCAAAGTGAAGTCAAAAGGTGGTGCACTTTACTTTGATACTTTCATTGATGATCATTCTCGCAAGATTTGGGTATATCCTTTGAAATCCAAAGATCAAGCTCTTGATGTGTTTAAACAGTTTCAAGCCTTATCTGAGAGACAAACGGGAAAGAAATTAAAATGTATTTGCACTGATAATGGTGGTGAGTATATTGGTCCCTTTGATAACTACTGCAAATCGCAAGGAATTCGTCATCAGAAGAATCCTCCAAAGACTCCTTAATTAAATGGTTTGGCAGTGAGGATGAACAAAACTTTAGTTGAGAGTTAGATGTGTGCTTTCAGAGGATAAACTTTCAAATTCTTTTTGGGCTAAAGCACTTACTGTTTCTTAGGTTATCAATTTGTCTCTTGTTGTTGCTTTGGATGGTGATGTTCCAAACAGAGTTTGGTTTGATAAGAATGCTTCTTATGATCACTTGAAAGTGTTTGGGTGTAAAGCTTGTGTGCATGTTCCAAAAGATGAGAGGTCGAAATTGGATGTTAAAACTAAGCAATGCATCTTCATTGGTTATGGTCAAGATGAGTTTGGATATCGCTTTTATGATCCAATTGATAAGAAACTCATTAGAAGTCGTGATGTTGTGTTCTTTGAAGATCAAACTATTGAAGATATTGACAAGACTGAGAAACTAGATTCTCATACTGATGAGAGCTTAGTTGATGTTGATCCAATTCCTATTCTTAATACATCTTCTGCACATGAGGGAACCCAAGGTAATAATTCAGATAATAATCAGAGTGTAGCACATATAAATGTTACTACTTATGATGTTGTGGTTGATAATCAACCAACTCATGGTGAGATAACCACTTCGAATGATCTAGAAACCTCTTATAAAAGATCTACTAGATAAAAGTGAAGCTCAACACGTTAATCTCCTAATGAATATATCCTCCTGACTGACATAGGAGAACTTGAAGGTTATGATGAAGTAATGTTAAATACTCATATAGATAAGTGGAAAGAACTCATCGTAGACAATCATGAGTTTTGTAGAAGTGTGACAGGCAGGAAGCCTGTCAAAAGTTACTTCATTTAAAGGTTGTAGTTGTTCATGAATTTAAAGGTAATACGTGTAAGATTGAGAATAAAACTGGAGATTTGGACTATGAACGACTGCAGAGGATATCCGTCAAGAAAAGTGGAAGCACTAATTCTATAAGCTCCACAAGAAGTACTTTGACTGATAATAAAATTGAAGGTACAAAATGCTTTTATAAGAAATCAGGAATACCAAAACCACATATTGAAGTAACTTCACATGCCAATAAAGTTAGAGCTAATGTCATTGATCATCTAAGTACTAATGAAAAACGCGATGATCACAAACGAGCATCGAGTGATACTTCAGTAATGAGCAATGGAAGGGAAGAGGCATTAAAGTCATTACTTGAACTTTGTGCAGAGTTACTTAAGCATAAAAAGCTAGAGGAATTAGCTGGTGTGCTAAAACCATTTGGTGAACAAGTTGTTTCTTCTAGAGAAACAGCAATATGGTTGACAAAAGGATTAATAAATCTTCAAAATTCAAGTGAAGAAGCTTAGAGTGCCTCCTAGGTTGTTGAGATTTTTTTGTAATATACTACCTCCGTCCCATTTTATATGTCACATTTCGGATTTCAAGAATTAAACAAGTCTATCTTTGACCGTAAATTTTTCATAAATCTTTTAAACATTTTGAATTATTAATTATTGTGACTCATAGTACTTTTACGTATTTTACAAATATATAAATTTCATTTCAAAAAAATTGAATATTCCATGCGTAAATTTCCGATCAAACTTACATTGTTTGACTCTCAAAACATAAAATGTGTCGTATAAATTGGAGCAGAGGGAGTAATAGCATTGGAGTTTTTTTTTAATCTTTTATGCATAAAGATAATGAGCATTTTATTATTTTTTAAAAAAATTTGTTTATTTAATTAATTGACCTTTTAAGTGAAATATTAATAGTTAAGTGACTTTTGAATTGTAAAATAAAGTTGAGTGACTTTTTAAGTGAATTATTCAAAGTTGAGTGATCATGTGAAAATTATTAATTTTGTGCTCACAAGCTTCAAAGTGTATAAAATAAAGAGTTAAAGTATTTCACATAGAGAAAGTAATTATTTAGTCTAATGTACCAAAGAAAGAGTATAAATCTAACATTAATTTTGTATAAGTAAATTGATAAATGAATATAAATATGTGTAAAATAAGGATGGTTATTATCTCATAAAAACGATATTTCAATTTATTTCATTTTATAAGAACAATACCCTTTTTTTTTTACAAACAAGATAATATATTAATAACTAATATGCATCATTACATGGTTAAGGACGATGAACTTGCATGTTGTTACAGTTTAGGGGAGGGGCGTTACTAATATTATTACACTTAAACAATATAAATATTGGTCGTTTTAGTCTAACAAAACTAGTTTCAACTTTGTCTGCTTCAACTTTCTTCAAAACAAACAAGGGTGGAACTTCCCAGAAACTACTCTATAATATATTACATCAATTTGTTGAAAAATAATAATACTTATGTTGTTTCATAAGAACCAAAAAGTACTCTACAAGATATATATATACCACATCAATTTATAGAAAAGATAATAATGACCAATTTTTCATTCCTAAAAAGCAACAATCAAGACAAGAAAATTAGTGACAAGTAATAGTGTAATACTATTTAATTTCAATAGTTTATGCAGGGTTACGCTCCTTACAAAATCTAATATAAAAATATGTAAACCTTTAATTGTTCTTTCCACGACCATCAACTCAAGAGATTTGCTTTGTTCTTAAATTGATGATGTACTTTTTTGAATTTTACCACAAATATGTAGCTGAACTTTGATCACAATCATGGAGGAATGGAAGATTGTAGCTTGACACGTGGAGACGATGTTGACACCCAATTTTGGACTAATATTTTTAAAAATTCGTAATTTTGGGCGACAACGCTAAGCCCGTCATTTGAGCCCATTTTGAGTTTTTATTTAACTTGCTAACTAGGTCAAAAAGAGGGAGGAAAATTTTCAAAAAAAAAGTGAAAGGGAGCCGCAGCCCCCTCTCCTCTCTTTCTCCTCCCAGCTGCTCCCAGCCGATCCCCCTTCCCTCTCCCTTTTCCCTTTTCCGTCAGCCCCTCTTCCCCAGGTAGCCCCCTCTCCTCTCTTCCTCCAAACACCCCCCAGCCGCCTCCCTCACAGCCCCTTCCTCTCTCCCCCCCTGTTCCTCCCCCTCTCTTCTTCTTCTCGTTGCCTTCCTCTTTTCCCTTTTTCTCTTTCTCCGGCGAGTGACAGCCAGCAGGCGAGACGGACAGCAGCAAGCCATCAGCCGCCAGCCCCTCTCTTCCTCCTCTCCCTCTTTCCGTCAGCCCCTCCCCCCGTTCCCTCTCCCTTTGCCCCTCTCCCGTCGCCCCTTCCCCTCCCTATTTCCCCCTTCCCTTTTTCCTTTCCCTTCCCCCTTTCCCGTTTCCCCCTCCCTTTTCTCCCTTCCCGTTTCTCCCCCCCATTCTCCTTCCCCTTTTCTCTTTTTTCTTCTTTTGCAGAGACAGCTCCGGCGACGCAGTGACACCACCAGCAGCCCTGCGCAGCAGCGATGCCGGCGAGAACCAGCAGCGACAGCTCTGCGAGGACCAGCAACAACTTCCAACATCGCCGGACAACAACCGGGGGAATGGAAGCTCCGAACCAGCCACCAGCAGACAAAGCCGACCCTCTGCCCTTGTCTATCCGTTGAAATATCAAGGTCTGACTTCATTTTTGAGCTTTTGCTTGTTTGCTGACATTGTCTTCTACTAATATTGCTTTTAATGTTTAATAGTTTATTGTTATTTATTTTAAAAATAGGTATAAAATGTTGTGTGTTTAGTTGATTTATTTTATTTTATTTTTGTTAGCTTTGTTATAAATCCATATTGAGTGGTTTGTTTATTTTTACTCTTTTGTTCATTATTTTTGTTGAGATTATAACTTGGATGGTTTATACTTCATTTTTGGTTGGTTTATTGGTTCGCTGAAGGAATAGTTATTAATTTTTATTGCCATTGTCTCATACAGTTTATTATTATTTTTATTATTATTATCATTATTAGCAGTAGTATTATTATAGGTTTGGAGTGATATTAACTTTATTATTGTTATTTCATTTTAATGACTACTCTTATTTTACAGAGCTTTTATTTTTATGTTTTCATCTTTTTTCCTTGCATTATCATGGTTATATTCTTATGATTTTCTTTGATTGGTTTTATATTTTTAGTTACTATTCTTCTAATTCTTGATTTATTTTTGTGATATATGAGTGACTGTCATGATGATTATCTTCTATTAATTTATTTTTCAATCTGTTCAAGGTTGGTTTTGGTTATTATTATTATTATTTTATATTATTTATTATTTATTACTTTGGACATTTTAAGCATTATACATGTGTTATGGCATTGTTGAGAAAAATTTTATTGTCGTTTGTGAAGTTTTCGTCGGTCACCCATCAAACTACTAATATTTTGTTTATCGTTTTAAGCAATGTTTATTTGTGAAAGGGCCGATGAAAAATCTATCCGTCGGGCTTAGAGGCCTCCCCATTTTAAAAGACGGAAATCTAATTCAAGTTTATATATATTTTAGTTGTTGAAATTGGCCGATGAAGAAATTACCGTCGATTTCCAAGGCCTCCCATGTTAATAAGACGGATTTTTATTTTTTAGTTATTATTTGAGTTATTCATTTTTACTCATATTTATTCTTAACTAACACTTGTATTAAGTGTGTTGACAGGTATCCATAACTTGCTTCCTCGAAGCCATTCGAAAAAGCTCGAATTATACTATTTCATTATTTTGTAAATATTGACGTTAGACAAACCATAGGCCGATAATTATTATTTTATTTTATCGTGCATATTGAATGTTTATTATACTTTTACATTATTTTATATTCTTCCTCAATTTGAAAAAAAAAAGAATTCAGTCGGGAACCACATTTGTGGATTCCGAAGGGTGCCTAACCCCTTCCCTTCGGAATAATTTAAACCCCTTACCTAGAATCGAACTGGTTTCGTAAATCATTTAATGGTTTCCTAGTTTTTTCCTGAAATTAGGTGGCGACTCTTCTTTTTTAAAAACTCGTTTATTTTTAAAACTTTGTTAAAATTGAATCAATTAATTAATTTTCGAGTTGTCGCGACGTTTCCCCCTATTTCGACAGAGTAGGGATGTAAACAGAATGACGACTCTGTTGGGGAGTTTAGAGGTTTTAACCAGTATGAATTTAATTTTTTTTCAAATTGAGGAAATTTTTATTCTATTGTTATCTTATACTTTGTATTTTTATATTTTGCTTATTATTTGTTTATTATATTTATTCATTATTTATTTTATTCTGTATATATTTTTTATCGCATTTCATGGCATAATTTCCGTCATATGACAAATTAGTTTACATTAGGACAAAGGAAGTTACGTGGCTTACCACGGCTTCCTTCAGAAAACACATTTTCTAATCTTTGGAAGTAATAAACGAATAGTTGGCTTGCGGTCATCCAACGTCGTTTATTAGCTTCACCCCGTTGTGTGTCCAACTCGGGTAACCGTCAATTCTATACCAATTCTAGTCACCTTAGGTAGAGCAAAACAAAATCCAAATTTAAGCATCAGCCTAAGATGACTCAACACCCAAGACGTGTTGAGTCCATTAGAAAGACCACCTTGAGTCCATAATGGCTTCTAGCCTAAAAGGACGACCATAATTGTGTGTAATTTGAAGGATGTATACGTCGTTTGACAAACCACAGTCCATCTGAATTAGAAGGTTATTTTAATAGTTTACTTTTGTCAAGCTCGAGTTTTCAGAAGCTATCATTCCATCTAAAGGTGTTGACGATCGGAGATGACAAGAATTTCAAGAGGGAGACCCTTCGACAAAGGCTTAGAATAGGATAGTATCCCTACGTGGTATTAAATATTTGTAATTTTTGTTTCCTTCTTTCTTTTTCCTTTGACTTCATAATTCTATTTCATTTGTTCATAAATTGTACTAAGTGTTTTGGGGGAAGATGGAAAATTGTCAAAAGGCGTAATACATCCTTCGAATCGATAGGCCTACCCTAGGCATAAAAGGGTCACGTATTTGTATAGGACGCGCAATAATTATTTGTATGCTATGTGATATATTTTAGTTTGTCTTTAATTAAAAATGTGTTTATGTGTTTTATTCATTATTTGTGTGATATTTTACATTATTCATTATATACAGGAACTAACACTTTTACATTTTGAATTGTTCTTCTTTACAGCGAAAAATTAATTTATGTTCAAATTCAGAAATCATTTTTTGTCCGAAGTCGCAAGAGACAAGAGGATTAACAAAATTCGAGTCCTTGTATTTCACAAGACATTAATATCAAGTCAAAAAAAATATGATAAATCAGGGGAGTATTTGACTATAAGGTCACATCTACTTATTTTTATTATTATTTTGCATGACGGTCCTGCTCTCACATATTTCTTATATTTTTGTAGGGATACCGTCCCCGACATTAGTCGGGGATACCGTCCCCGACATTAGTCGGGGATGGTCATAACAATGTTTGGATCTCGTGAAAATTGAAAGAAGACAAAGGTCCAAGAAAACATCCAAAAAGAGTACAACAAATCATTACTGTAGAAATTTGTAGATTACATTCAACAGACAGTATAAATATTGACGATTAAGAGGCTATAAAACACATTGGTACAAAAAAAAAAAACTTCATCACTAAAAATTTTAGTGGTGCTAGACATAGAAATTTCTTTGAGTTTTCTAAATCTTTAAATTATTATATGTCATATTGGCCGAACTACGCGTACCTGATTCTCATTTTAATGAGATACGTAGGCAACCCTTCTTGGGTTCGGTATTATCTTTTCAAAAAAAAAATAATAATAATAAAAAAAAAAGTTTGTGCATATTTTCAAAGTTATATATGGTCGAACTACGCGTACCTGATTCTCATTTTAATGAGATACGTAGGCAACCCTTCTTGGATTCGGTATTATCTTTTCAAAAAAAATAATTAAAAAAATAATAATAAAAAAAAGAGTTTGTGCATATTTTCAAAGTTATATATGGCTGAACTACGCGTACCTGATTCTCATTTCGGTGAGATACGTAGGCAACCCTTCTTGGGTTCGATATTATCTTCTCAAAAAAAAAAAGTTTGTGCATATTTTCAAGTCATATCTGCATGAACTACGCACACCTGATTCTCACGTTAATGAGATACGTAGGCAGCCCTTCTCTGGTTCGGTAGTCTTTTTTTAAAAAAAAAAGTTATTTGTACATACTGTTAGAGTCATGTCTTCAACTCGGTCGGGACCTATATGGTTAAGAGCATGTAAATATATTCGATATGATGGAAAAGACTGACTTTGCGGTAAACTACAGATTCTCGTGGTACCTCTTATCTGTACTTTTGTGATGCTTGAAAATTCTCTTGAGTGCAATCAAGATAAGAATAAAAATAACCTTATGTTTCATGTGCATTGTGTGGTGAGATTTTGATCAAAGTTCAATTGTGTTACACTGTTGATCTAGAACTTGACCTGAATGTTTTTCGAGGCGAAATCATGAGTAATGTTTGGTTTGAGAAAGGATTGTAGGCTTTTTCTTTTTTACCCGATTGTGCCTTTCAAAGCCTACCAAATTACATTAATCCCTAGTTTTCCCATTTTGAGCCTGAAACTTTCATTTGGACAACCACATTTTAACCATTACCCTTTTGAGTGCTTACGAGCGCTATCCTCTCTTGGCCCAACCTTCTTCAGTGCACAAAGAATGTGCAAATTATAAGAAGAGATCCGTGTTTGAAATTTCAAAAAGTAAAGATATTGAATCTCCCAAAATCAAGGAAGCAAAGACTCTAGAGAAAAAGAAAAAAGAGGTGGAAGAAATAAAGAAAGGTAAAGAATACCCTTACAGGGTCAGTGAAAGATGGGAAGGAAAATATTCCAACAAAAAAGGGAAAATTATTATGATAAAGAAGTGAGTAAAGAAAGCTCCAAGGAATAAGGACTAAAAAGAAAAAGAAAAAAAAAAGAGAAGAAGAGAAGCAAAAAAAAAAAGAGTTAAAAAAAAAGGCGAGCGTTTAAAAATGAGAGTTCAAAAGAAGATGAAAGGTGGGAGAACAATGAAGAGGATCTGACGTCAAAGACGTACCAATCATTAAGAGCACAAATTCTGTGTGACGCTCAAGGAGGAATTTAGTCACTTTTATCTCAAATAAATATCCTACCCATCCCTAAGCCTACGTTACAAGCCAATGACAAGCCCTACATGATCTCATTCCAAATGTTCTCACATTAGTGGAGATTTACATATGGGTCAAGCATATGGTATCACAGTTGTGTGCATTGAACATTCTTTTGAGTGTGAGTGCACTTTGAAAAATGTCCTATAATCAAATGTTTCAAATATGTGTGAAATAGGACTAGCTTTTGTCGTGAGGGCACTTGAAACATGAGAATTGATACAATTCAAAATCTTTGTTTGAAACAAGATGAACAGATCTTGTTAATCCTTAAGTATATTTGAGGAACCACTTGAAAATGTAGGAATTACCTTAATTCAATCTTTAAAAAAAAATGATGAGAAATTTACCTGCAATCCTAACTGTTGAAACCAGTCGTGGTGAAGACTTGACTATCTCATCAGTTTTTTTATTTATTTTTTTTTTTTTGAAAAAAAGAAGAAAAAAAAATTGTCTTTTGAGTTGTTCATTATAATAGGTGTTATTAAGTTAGTCTTATATGTGTCAGACACCTATTTTACTTCATTGGATTGTCCATCCCAAAACATGATATATCTTGTTCTTAGGCTTTGAATATAGCAAGGAATACCATTTGCATATTCCATCATTGTTGATGTTGTGCATTTTCTACTGATAATCTTTCAGATTCTTTGCAGCACTCATCATCCACAAGGGTAACTACGTTTGACCTGATTTCTGCTCCAATGGGATACGTAGGCGCCACAACGGCTCAGTCATATACCCAGTAAGATTTCCATTTCTCTTCATAATGGAAACTGGGACAGAATTTTTGAGAGGATCTCAAAAATTCATTTGAAGTTGGACTATTATCGAGACATCCACCTCGTTACAGTGGAATATTATCAAACATCCACCTCGTTACAGTTGGACTATTATCGAGCCATCCACCTCGTTACAGTTGGAATATTATTGAGACATCCACCTCGTTACAGTTGGAACATTATCGAGCCATCTACCTCATTACAGTTGGAACCTTATCGAGCCGTCCACCTCGTTACAGTTGGAACATTATCGAGCCGTCCACCTCATTACAGTTGGAACATTATCGAGCCGTCCACCTCGTTACAGTTGGAACCTTATCGATACATCCACCTCGTTACAGTGGAACATTATCGAGTCGTCCACCTCGTTACAGTTGGAACATTATCGAGCCGTCCACCTCGTTACAGTTGGAACCTTATCGAGACATCCACCTCGTTACAGTGGAACATTATCGAGCCGTCCACCTCGTTACAGTTGGAACATTATCGAGCCGTCCACCTCGTTACAGTTGGAACCTTATCGATACATCCACCTCGTTACAGTGGAACATTATCGAGCCGTCCACCTCGTTACAGTTGGAACCTTATTGAGACATCCACCTCGTTACAGTGGAACATTATCGAGCCGTCCACCTCGTTACAGTTGGAACATTATCGAGCCATCTACCTCGTTACAGTTGGAACATTATCGAGCCATCCACCTCGTTACAGTTGGAACATTATCGAGACATCCACCTCGTTACAGTTGGAACATTATCGAGCCATCCAGGCCTCGTTAAAAATCATACATCGCGGAAAATCATGCATTGCAAATTAATATTCATGCATCGAGAGTCAATTCATGCACCACTAGTTAATATATGAGCATTGCGAGTTAATATTCATGCATTGCGAGTCAATATTCCTGCATCGTGAGAAGATTTCATACCTCGCAGAAAATTCATGCATCGCGAGAAGATTTCATACCTAGCAGAAATGTATGCATCGCAAGAAGATTTCATACCTTGCGGAATTCATGCATCACTAGTTAATATTCATGCATCGAGAGTTAATTCATGCATTGCGAGTTAATATTCATGCATTGCGAGTCAATTTTTCTGCATCGCGAGAAGATTTCATACCTCGCAGAAAATTCATGCATCGCGAGAAGATCTCATACCTCGTAGAAAATTCATGCATCGCGAGAAGATCTCATACCTCGCAGAAAATTCATGCATCGCTTGAAGATTTCATACCTCGCAAAAAATTCATGCATCGCGAGAAGATTTCATACCTCGCAGAAAATTCATGCATCGCGAGAAGATTTCATACCTCGCAAAAAATTCATGCATCGCGAGAAGATTTCATACCTCGCAGAAAATTCCATGCATCGCGAGAAGATTCCATACCTCGTAGAAAATTCATGCATCACTAGTTAATTCATGCATCTAGAGTTAATATTCATGCATCGAGAGTTAATTCATGCATCGAGAGTTAATATTCATGCATCGAGAGTCAATTCATGCATCACTAGTTAATATTCGTACATCGAGAGTCAATTCATACATCGAGAGTCGATTCATGCATCGCGAGTTAATTCATGCATCAGTAGTTAATATTCATGCATTGCGAGTTAATATTCATGCATCGCGGATTAATATCCATGCATCGCAAGTTAAATTTTTTATGCATCGCGAGAAGATTCACCTTCTCGCAAAAGTTTACATATCGCAAGAAGATTTCATACCTTGCGGAATTCATGCGTCACGAGAAGATTTCATCCCTCGCAAAATTTTATGCATCGCGAGAAGATTCCATCCCTTGCAAAATTTAATGCATTGCGAGAAGATCCCATTCCTCGCAAAATTTTATACATCACGAGAAGATTTCATCCCTCGCAAAATTTGCGCATCGCGGGAAGATATTCATGCCCCGTAAACAGTCGTGCACTGCCAGAAAAGGAATCGCGCATCTCAAAGGATATATTTGTCCCTCACCGTCAACTGACGTTAAATGCCGAGGAGAGAAATTGAGTGCCGACACGGTGGAAGACACTATCTCCCATTTAAATTGCATTTTTTAAGCTGACGAGTCTTATCTCAGTCTTTGTCAAGAGCATTCAAAAGGATGAATTTCTTCAAAAAAAAAACGATTAAAATAAAAAAAAAACAGGTGCAAACTACTTCAACAAGGACGCAACGCATCATAGATCTTTTGGAGACAGGTCAAGAATTGACTTCCACCACATGCAACCGCACTTCTCTACAAAGGTCATGTGTTCAGTCAAAATTGGGTTTGTCAAATTTCGTTGTCCACGATTTCTTTCATCAATCATACACAACGAAAGGGACAGATGTTGACACCCAATTTTGGCCTAATATTTTTAAAAATTCGTAATTTTGGGCGACAACGCTAAGCCCGTCATTTGAGCCCATTTTGAGTTTTTATTTAACATGCTAACTAGGTCAAAAAGAGGGGGAAAATTTTCAGAAAAAAAAATAAAAGGGAGCCGCAGCCCCCTCTCCTCTCTTTCTCCTCCCAGCTGCTCCCAGCCGATCCCCCTTCCCTCTCCCTTTTCCCTTTTCCGTCAGCCCCTCTTCCCCAAGCAGCCCCCTCTCCTCTCTTCCTCCAAACACCCCCCAGCCGCCTCCCTCACAGCCCCTTCCTCTCTCCCCCCCTGTTCCTCCCCCTCTCTTCTTCTTCTCGTTGCCTTTCTCTTTTCCCTTTTTCTCTTTCTCCGGCGAGTGACAGCCAGCAGGCGAGACGGACAGCAGCAAGCCATCAGCCGCCATCCCCTCTCCCTTCCTCCTCTCCCTCTTTCCGTCAGCCCCTCCCCCCGTTCCCTCTCCCTTTGCCCCTCTCCCGTCGCCCCTTCCCCTCCCTATTTCCCCCTTCCCTTTTTCCTTTCCCTTCCCCCTTTCCCGTTTCCCCCTCCCTTTTCTCCCTTCCCGTTTCTCCCCCCCATTCTCCTTCCCCTTTTCTCTTTTTTCTTCTTTTGCAGGGACAGCTCCGGCGACGCAGTGACACCACCAGCAGCTTTGCGCAGCAGCGATGCCGGCGAGAACCAGCAGCGACAGCTCTGCGAGGACCAGCAACAGCTTCCAATACCGCCGGACAACAACCAGGGGAATTGAAGCTCCGAACCAGCCACCAGCAGACAAAGCCGACCCTCTGCCCATGTCTATCCGTTGAAATATCAAGGTCTGACTTCATTTTTGAGCTTTTGCTTGTTTGCTGACATTGTCTTCTACTAATATTGCTTTTAATGTTTAATAGTTTATTGTTATTTATTTTTAAAATAGGTATAAAATGTTGTGTGTTTAGTGGATTTATTTTATTTTATTTTTCTTAGCTTTGTTATCAATCCATATTGAGTGGTTTGTTTATTTTTACCCTTTTGTTCATTATTTTTGTTGAGATTATAACTTGGATGGTTTATACTTCATTTTTGGTTGGTTTATTGGTTCGCTGAAGGAATAGTTATTAATTTTTATTGCCATTGTCTCATACAGTTTATTACTATTTTTATTATTATTATCATTATTAGCAGTAGTATTATTATAGGTTTGGAGTAATGTTAACTTTATTATTGTTATTTCATTTTAATGACTACTCTTATTTTACAGAGCTTTTATTTTTATGTTTTCATCTTTTTTCCTTGCATTATCATGGTTATATTCTTATGATTTTCTTTGATTGGTTTTATATTTTTAGTTACTATTCTTCTAATTCTTGATTTATTTTGGTGATATATGAGTGACTGTCATGATGATTATCTTCTATTAGTTTAATTTTCAATCTGTTCAAGGTTGGTTTTGGTTATTATTATTATTATTTTATATTATTTATTATTTATTACTTTGGACATTTTAAGCATTATACATGTGTTATGGCATTGTTGAGAAAAATTTTATTGTCGTTTGTGAAGTTTTCGTCGGTCACCCATCAAACTACTAATATTTTGTTTATCGTTTTAAGCAATGTTTATTTGTGAAAGGGCCGATGAAAAATCTATCCGTCGGGTTTAGAGGCCTCCCCATTTTAAAAGACGGAAATCTAATTCAAGTTTATATATATTTTTAGTTGTTTAAATTGGCCGATGAAGAAATTACCGTCGATTTCCAAGGCCTCCCATGTTAATAAGACGGATTTTTATTTTTTAGTTATTATTTGAGTTATTCATTTTTACTCATATTTATTCTTAACTAACACTTGTATTAAGTGTGTTGACAGGTATCCAAAACTTGCTTCCTCGAAGCCATTAGAAAAAGCTCGAATTATACTATTTCATTATTTTGTAAATATTGACGTTAGGCAAACCTTAGGCCGATAATTATTATTTTATTTTATCGTGCATATTGAATGTTTATTATACTTGTACATTATATTATATTCTTCCTTAATTTGAAAAAAAAATGAATTCAGTCGGGAACCACATTTGTGGATTCCGAAGGGTGCCTAACCCCTTCCCTTCGGAATAATTTAAACCCCTTACCTAGAATCGAACTGGTTTCGTAAATCATTTAATGGTTTCCTAGTTTTTTCCTAAAATTAGGTGGAGACTCTTCTTTTTTAAAAACTCGTTTATTTTTAAAACTTTATTAAAATTGAATAATTAATTAATTTTCGAGTTGCCGTGATGTTTCGCCCTATTTCGACTGAGTAGGGATGTAAACAACGATGACTTCTTCTTTTGTATGCAGAAGACTTGTGAATCATCACTGAAGAAGAGAGTTTTCCTATTATTTTTTCTTTTCTTTTCTTTTTTTGGTTGTATGGAGATCTCTATATATAAGCACGAGACAAGGCTTGAGGTATTTTGATCTCCAATTAATTCTAGTTGATCTTGAGTTTGAAGAGCATCGATTGGGCTCGTCTTGTCAACTTAAAAAACTGACCCGAATGTAATTAGACTTCAATTAAGTCATATACTTTTAGATTTATAATTAATTGGATCCGACTCCTCTCCATTTTTCCTAGTTCCTATTTATATTAGTGATATATGACATAGGTTAAAATAAATGATTAAGATTTAATTTCCCAGAGTAAATCTCTAACCATGATTTAATTAATAAATACATTATATATTAAGTATTAAAAGTTATTATAATCTCACAATCTTAGCAATATATTATCTTGTCCATAAATATTGAGAGGAAAAAAACTCTCTTCCTAAATTTTTGTTTTACGTAAGATTTTATTTTTAATTTCTTTTAAATAATCTTTTTATCTCATTAGAAGAATAATTAAATGAATATAAATATAGAAATTATAATTAACCTACCATATGTACTGATATAATTGTATTCTTAATCTCATGATGACATTAAAATTAGTTTGTTAAAATGATTTAATTAACTCTAGGTAATTAATTAATCATGGATCAAGATGCCTTTAACAAAAGATTACAATAAAAATATTATTTAAAAGAAAAATAATAATAAAAAGAAAAGATCCTACATAAAAAAAAAATAGGAAGAATTTCCCCCTCTCTAGAGGGACCGTCAACATACGCTTACGCAAAAGGATCCTTCTAACCCTGATCCTTAGAACTAATTATCAGGGGTCCCCTGCCATTGATCCACTCCGCCCAACAAACTGTGCTATATTAGAGCTAGCTGGAACTAGGGAATCTTTCCACAGCTAGCACCAGAGAAGACTCATTCTGCATGAAAAGCGCGCCTCATCAAGCCTTATAAATTGTTGGAAGAATGAGCACGAGATAAAGAGTCGATTTTCATCTTTTTCTGCTAAAATCCTTGCTTATTCTCCTTTTTCCTTTCTAGGCACCCGACTTACTAAGGGATTTTCTTCACACGTATCATATCCTGAAATGTCTTTACTAACTTATCGTATAATGTAAGAAAGCTTTCGAATATTTCCTTGAAGAAGCCTAAATATACAATAGTTTTATTCTTTAGAATCAAACAAGTATCAACCTTCTGTTGGGGAATCATTCGGCGAGTTATATCAAAAGAGTATATTTTGACTTTATTGTTGATCACGCAACACCCGGATTTGAACTAGGGAAAAAAGGATTTGCAGGCCTCTGCATTACCACTCGGCCATGTCGCCAAAATGCTACAAATACAAAATCGATGAAAACCTTTCCCAGATTACTGAACTGTTTTTTTATTGTACTTGCGCCTTGAGTTCTGTTTTCCTTAATTGTTCTTCCCTTTTGATTGTGATTGGATTTGATTCATCCTTTCAATTTCGATTGATTCTATTTCTAAATTCATAATCTTTCTCTTACCTCCTTTTTATTTAAATCTATTTAAAAATAAAATATGGATATTAGAACAATTCACTATTGACTTAGAATGCATGAATGATTATTGCTCCGAATTGGATTTTCCTAATGAACTTGCTATATAAGAGCAATTGAGGAAGCGAAGCAGACGAAAATGAACATGTTCTATGAATTGTTGACAGGTGCACTATCCATCAATCCAATCTATCATATAGATAGAATAGAAAGCAAAAATTCTTTTTTTCTGAAGCTTGATTTAGTTGTCCTAATTATCAGAGTTTAGAGTGTAAGGTGTTTAATTTTCTGATTCGATTGAATAGGGAATTGGTCATTGTTCATTCCAGAACGATCACCCAAAAAATGAATAAACAACGACATCAATGCTGTGGAACTCGGGTAGGCTTGTGGCATACCTTTGCCCTAAGCTAACAGCTTTCTTATGATATTAATTGTTGGATGAAAAGAAAGCTCTTTCTATCAAAGCAGGGAAAGATTTTACCTTTTTACTGTAGCTGAATGGGTTTAGCTTATAATTGAACTCAGTGGCGTCGAATTCTCTTAGATCTAGAAAGTGCCTTTTTTTCGAAGAGATTCTTGTCAACACAACACCAAGGACATCCTTTGGGAGAGTGATTAGCAATTGGCATTGCAATTGGAAGTGGCGAGGAACACAATACATCTTACACAGGCTTGAAAGCAGCTTTAAAAGACTGAAAATAAGATATGAGGATATGCTTGGATGAGACTCCACCCACTGTAAAGGTAACACAAGCAGAATAATTGTGATTCGCACAAGCGGAAAAATTGCTTTTCGAAACCTTATCTAAAAAGTCAATTTTCCATTCTGCTACTCATACGAGCCTTTATCCAAGTCTTCTTCATCTGCACCTGCAACCACTACTGAGACTGCTACTTCTACCTTGGTTTGGCTTGCTTTTTACTTATGGGGCGCTTAGGCTTAAAAGCGCTCATCAAACAAGTGCGCCTAAAAAAGAGGGAGGTGGTCTCGTATTCTCAATAGGAGCATGCCTACTTTTAGCTCGTAGTTTCACTTTTGCTTTTCTTCAGCACCCTCCAAACAAATAGGCAGGGGAGAGATCCTTACCAATACATTCTAGATCCGGCTTAAAAGACAAAGCAAAAAGCATCTCTTATATTTATACAAATACAGATATCGATTCCCGCTACACATGACACTTTCAACCGGAACCAGGGATAAATGAACCGATTATTTTTTTACAGATCTGCAATAATAAAAAAGCCGATTTGAGATCGTTTATCTAGGAAAGGCAACATCTATCGTAAACCTTCAACTCGTGATTGAACTAAAAATAAAATAAGGTTTTTCTCACTACACGAGTAAGAAGTGACTAGCCACCTCCTACTCAATGTCTATCTCAATATCTATATAGAGAGACGGATTTCGCCTGCCACTCTATCGCGCTAACCAGAATGGAGAGTCCAAACGAACGGAATACTTGGAGTGAGAACTAGAGTAGCTTACGAACATCAAGCAGTATAAGGAGGGATCATTTTTCTGAGTTTGCAGTTGAAACAATAAGGAACTTAGATGGAGAACAAAGAGAAGAAAGAAGTGAAGAATCACCAATCATCTTCTTCGATGCACCCTATATCTGTCTTTTTATGTTTGTCTATTCTAATATGTTGTCCCAAAGCCTTCAATTAGCCTTTCCCTGTAGGAATTCCTTTTTCGTTCGTTCTTCTGTTAAATGTAGTCCTCTTGAGCTGAGCTTTCTTTGAGGGCAGATTACATATATGATTTCTTTCATTTTTGCTCTAGCAAAAAGTGGGAGGTGCCTTACCTCACCAAAAAGGGGGTTTACCCAGATCATCTCCTTAGCCCAGGTCTGTCGAGCCTCAATGAACTGCTACTATAGGGTAGACGGTTGAACTCATAGGTGTGGTAAATTCGCCCTTCGCTCATTGATTATTCATTACCTGAATACTCAAATGAATAGCCATAGTTGCTAAGAACAAGAAATGATCACCTTTTATCCCTGATATGATAGTAGTATGCCGGGACAAAGCTTCCAGGGTCTCATCCTAAGATGAGAGGTTCTTTTTTGCTTTTAGTATTGATGGGAAAGTAGGATCTTCTTTCTATATTAATAAATAGAAGTAGCCCAATATACGGGAATCATCTACACTCAACTATGACAATTCCTGTAAAGACGAGGGCTTAGAGAGTCGGGGTTGGTCGTGTCCAGTTATTAGACTGGAAGCTTGAATGTCCTAACTAAGAAGGTAATCCAGTTATCCCAACAATTGACATAGAAGCGAAGGCTTCAAGTTCAACTGATTCGGTAGTCGATCTAGCTATTTCCGCTTTTGCTTTTCCATTTTCCTTCACGACGAAAGGCCTAGTAGATAGATCTGTTGAATGCTACCTCCCAACAGACGTCGCAAGAGGAATCAGCCACGTGGTAAGCCTAAAAATAAGGGACCGAACCACAAGATAGCAAATACCAAAAAGGGGAAGAAAGGTAAAGAGTATGATGGGATCGGGAAAGTTGTTCCAAATAAGTACACATCAGTAGAATGGAATTGATGCATAGGATGCAAGGCAAGGGAAAGGATAGGAAGAAAAGTAGCCCTTTAACACATAGATCACCTAGTGCCGAGCTTAGGAGAATTCTTCTTCCAAGTCAAGTAATTCCTACCCTCTCTGGTTCACTGACTAACTAGGTTGCCTAAAGCCCTGGTCTGATGGAAACACTTTTTATGCTGGCTTGAGATGCTACTACTTGAAATGTTTTAAAAGTAGCAGGACTATAACAACACTCTCCATTTCGTAATAGAAGAAAGCATAGAAAAGAAAGGTTTTGATTCGACCCCTCGCTGTCGCCTTTGGCTCGAGCTACTTTTGCTTTCCGGGTCAGGACAACAGATAGCTTGCTACCCAAGTCTACCTTCCAAAAGCGAGCCATCTCTTACTTCCGTTACCCGGGGGGATCCCTTATCCCCGTTAAGTAATCCTGTCTTTCCCCCTTCTTGATTGGAACAATCGTTAGGTTTCCCTTCGCCCCGTTCATCTTGGACGTGACTTTGGTATTCCCTAATCCCATTAAACACGGTATTGGTCGCGGGGCAATCTTCTTTTTTAGCTCCCGCTTCCTTTTTCATCTCCTTGATAAGCTCAAATTGGTTGTCACATTGAAATCCACAACTCTTTGGCCATCCCCGAGATCGTTTTATATTTGAAAGAATAAGTTCCTCCTTTATTTCGTGTAGGGCTGATTTGCCTCGGGAGCCGAAAGCATCAGAGTGGAGGGTTTTAGCAAATAAGATAATATGTTGTTAAGATTGTGAGATTATAATAATTTTAATACTTAATATATGATATATTTATTAACTAAGTCATGGTTAGAGGTTTATTTTGAAAAATTAAACATTAACCATTTATTTTCACTTATGTCATGTGTCACCAATTCAAATAGGAATTTGGGGGAAATGAAGAGAAAAGAAACAGAGAGGAGTCGGATCCGCTAAGGCCATGTAATTCCAGAAGTTATTATAATTTATTTCTATTTATTTTTATTATGTTGAGACAAAAATTATTAGATAATGAAATTCATATGATGAAAAAAGTAAAAGATTCATATGAAGTTAAACGTCATAATTAGTAAGAATATCAACATACTCCTTATATTCTACATTAGTTGAATTTGTGAGGCAACACATACTTATTAAGACATCTAAGATCATAATTTAAGCCGTACTATTTTCCTTAAGGAAATCACTTATGTAACTTTGTAAGTTGACAAGGATAAGAGAAACTGAAAGAGATAAGAATATTTATGTGCAATTATTGAAATCTAATCAAATTTATGAACAACAAGGAGCTTTATACATTCACTTTTCAATAGAATCCGACCAAATAACAATAATCCAAAATTTCCAAATTTCAATCATACTCGATGCAGAATTAGGTGTCTGAAGGAAACACCAACATATAGTTATAATTGAAATGACGTTGATTCTGATGATAAAAAATGGAGCATTAAATTGGGTTAGAACACAAATTTCGTTCTTCTCTTACCGTTTCTCTACCGAACGCTAGTACAGTAGGAATGAAATAGCTTAAGGATTTTCTGTGTATGATTTAAATTAAAACTAAGTAGAAAGGAATCAACCTTACCTCAATAATTATATAATAGATGTGCATTCTTAGATGTATCATCGCCAGTCAGCCAAAAGAAAGACCACTAAAAGTAGCAACCACCAAAATATACATAGTTATTTGATCTTTTGATCACTTATATATGAAAATCATTTTTAGGGGCTTACGCCTTATACGCGAAAGATTGGATTGTCTAACTCATGAGTCTTATATAACGTGCTAATCGCCTCATATTGATAAAAAGAAACGCAAGCTGCTAGTGGGGTTGTGCTCATTCTGCCTCTTCTTCCGCTTTATAATCGGAATAAGGAACCTTCGAATTCACCCTACCTGTTGGTGAAATACCTTCAAAAGTGGCATAAAAACCACCTGAATTTCGTTTCTTTGATCTATCTACTTCGACCAAACCAAGTAGGTAGGCTCCATCTTATTCTATATTTTCCACTGTTTGTATTCATATAAAGTAATATATAATCTTAAAATTTGAGAAATAATTTGAAGCATATTTAATTCAAATTGGAGGTAAAACATGAAAAATAAAATATTTTTCTCGTATGCTACAACTGAAGTAAAAATTTGCACATACTATAACATTAATAATTACATATTTATATATATTATACATCTGAAATACACTTGTATTTTAAAAAGGAAACTTTCACATATAGCTACTTAAAATAATTAATTACTCTCCATAGCTATAGTTTGATAATTACAATTTATAGCTACATGTTTTATGGAGGAGAGAGATGAGAGAGGCGAGAGAGAGGGGGAAGAGAATGGGAGAAAGGTGAATTGTATATGTATATTGGTTAGATAATTGTATACTATACATATGTATTTGTATATATATGTGACAAGAGAGATTGGAAGAGGGAGGAGAGAGGCAAGCAAAACTGAGAGAGAGAGGAGAGAAGCAAGTGAGATCGAGAGATGGAGGAGAGAGGTGAGCGAGAGATGGCAAAGAGTGGAAGAGAGGTGAATTGTATATGTATATAATTGTATATTATACATACATATTTGTATATATGGCAAGCGAGATTGGGAGAGGGAGGAGAGAGGCTAGCGAGATTGGAGAGGGAGGAGAGAGACTAGGGAGATTGGGAGAGGGATGAGAGAGGCAAGCGAGAGAGGGGAGAGAGTGGGACAGAGATGAATTGTATATGTATATAGGTTAAATAATTGTATATTATACATATATATTTGTATATTTTGGCGAATTTTACATATACAAACGTGACTAATTATACAAACTCGAAGTTAACCCACGTAATTAATGTATAATGTTAGTCGCGAGTGGTAATTATAGGAAATTATAACTATGATAAGTAATTAAATAGTATAAGTTTCCATCGTTACATATTTTTCCCTATTAAAAATAACCAAGATTTATAGTTTTTTAAGTAATGATAAAAAAATTTATTTCGGAAAGAAATTTTATTATGTTTTGAGACTTTTTTAGAGTCACCACTTAATTTTGTAAAGAAAAATCAAGAAAACTTAGGGTTTTCAAACGATTAAAATAGGAAACAGGTTGAAAATGTTTTAGGGGGATCGGGGGCTCTTATTAATATTTTAGGAAGGTTTTTAGGACACCTAAAATATTCGCTAACTTGCGATTATCCGACAATTAACTTTGTTTGGCTGAAAACTTAACTTGATTTGAATTGAAAATTTATTTAGAATCTAAAAGTGAAATATTAATCTATTATCTAAGTGAATTTTT
Organism: Solanum chilense; assembly: GCA_032847665.1. NCBI lineage: Eukaryota > Viridiplantae > Streptophyta > Magnoliopsida > Solanales > Solanaceae > Solanum > Solanum chilense. Next base: position 48,640,101 of record CM064973.1, read on the forward strand.
TCTTGTAAAATTTTATTATCGTTTTAAATTCATTTAGACTTGATTAATTTAATTAAATTGTTAAAACAGAATAACGTCTTGCGGAGATTTGAACTTTTAACCCTAAGACTAACCATAATTAATTAACAAGTAAATAAGCAATAAAATAAGGGGGAGAGAGAGAGAGAGAGTTGGGTTCAAATTCGGTTTCTATCCGCCTAGACCGGTATCTGGACCCATTTTAGTTTTGGATCTTCGACCCATTTTCACCTGTCCTAAAATTCTAACAATACAATAATGATAAAGGAAACAAGGGCTTAGGCTCAAATAATAAAATTACAATATAAAATTGGGTTTCTAAATCCAAAATCTTCAACTTCTTGGTGTGTACGTTAACTTTTGGGCTCGACTCGATGAAGGAACTTTGAGCCTTTATGGCTCCCCCGAATTGCGAGGAGATGAGTATAACGATCCAAAAGGACCCGGATGGATCTTCACATGAGAAGAGAAAAGAAAAATGAACGAAAGTTAAAAATTAGAACTCAAATGAAGACATCTCAAATAGTTACATTTAAACCAAAATTGGTATCAACTCAAGAATAACATGGTATATGATCACTACATCAGCCTTAAGAGAAATGTCATGAACGTAATAAATGAAGCACTGGCAACAAATAATGCATTCGACAACCACCAAAAATAGAAAGGAAAAAGTCAAAATGTCAAAGTGGTCAAGCATGGATGCGAATAAACATGACCGAAACAATCAACTAACGACTCAAAATAAACAATAAGGATAGTAAATGAAGGAGTTTACCTTTTCTGAGTCAGAAAAAAGGTACAAGGTATTCGAGCAGAGCTTCTACCACCACAAAATCGAATGTGAACAGCAAATGAGAGACTTGAGAGACCACTCAAAAAACGAATCAGCTTGGGAATAGTGTTGAACCAACATGGAGTAACCCAACTCTAAAAAAAATTTGGAACTTCTCTTCTTTTTTTAATGTAACTTTGTGTATTTTTATCACCTATTTGCTTAAAATATTCTCAATGCTAAAGAAAGATTTCTAACCACCAGCCCCTTTTCTTTAAAACTTTCTTCCTGTATATTTTTTTTTTTCCAAATTTTCGAATAGAGAAATCTCTCTATTTTTGCTATCAATAAAAATTCCCAAAACCAATATCTCAAAAAAAAGATCCCTCAGAAAATTTTCTTCTCCTGTTCTTCCCAAAAAAAATTCTCCCTTCTTTTCTCCCTTTTCGACCGTCTTCTCTGCCTAAAATTTTTCAACTAAAAACCTTCAACAAAACCAATCCCCAAAACTTTTTCACTAAAAAAAAGGTCCCTTGCAATGAAATGGAAAGAGGAGTTTTATGATGGAAAATTAGGGTTCGAAAAATGGGGGGAAAAGGCTGATAAACGGATAAGAACCAAGCTCAACCCATTCCCAATTCGAAATTCTCCAAGGATAACTTAAATTAGTACACCAATTTCCAAACTTCCCACCAGAAATCGAGTGAAAGAGAGGGCATGTGGACGTTCGGAGAGAGAGGAGAGAAGCAAGCGATAAAGGGCAAAAAGTGGAAGATATATGAATTATATATGTATATAATTGTATATTATACATACACATTTGTATATAGGACAACCGACATTGGGAGAGGGAGGAGAGAGGCGAGCGAGATTGGAGTGAGAGGAGAGAGACTAGCGAGATTGGGAGAGGGAGGAGAGAGGTGAGTGAGAGAGGGGAGAGAGTAGGACAGAGATGAATTGTATATCTATATAGGTTAAATAATTGTATATTATACATATGTATTTGTATATTTTGGCGAATTTTATTATACAAACGTGATTAATTATACAAACTCGAAGTCAACCACATTATTAATATGTAATATTAATCGCGAGTGATAAATATAGCAAATTACAACTATAATAAATAATTAAATAGTATAAATTTGCTTTGTTACGTAATTTTTCCTATTAAAAACAATCAAGATTTATAGTTTTTTAAGTAATGATAAGGAAAAAATCTTAAAATAATTACGTATAAGAAAGAGAAAAATTATAAAATCTTGTTCTTTTAATTTTTCATATACTTGACGGTGGAAGAGATAGTGAGGATGACGCTATATAGCTATAGCTAAGTTAAGCAGAAAGTGAGATTCTTTTAAAAACCTTTTTTTTCTTTTGACTTTGTTGTAATATATAGAATGATCAAGTTGATATAACGTCACACTATTTTAAATTAATTGTTAGTCATTTTCTAGAAGATTAAAGTGACTAATTCATTCTAGTCAATCTAAACTTCATTAATTAAATAAGATAGTGTGTTATGTGTATATCTTTCTAGACACGCATGGTGCTAATTAATTGTAGCCCTAGAGATTAATTAATTTAAAGAAATGCACATGAAGGAGAAGAAGGGAAACAATACTTTAATTACTTATTTTGTGGCGATTGTTGAAAATTCCCAAGTGATTCGAAGTCTATTGAATATTTGTAAACATTCTTTTATTTCGGTCTACTTTTAATTATCATGATATACGAAAAATTATAATTTATAGTATTTTCATAAAAAATTTTATATATCTAAATTTTTTGTTTAAAATATCAAGTTAATATAATTTGATTCAATTATTAAAAATAATAAATTTAACTTTCAAAAAATAAAACATGATAACTAAAAGTGAACAAAGAAAGTACGCAAGTTTCTGGATCATAAAAAGTGAAAATTCACCTAATATTTAATCATAGTTTTTATGTATTTTATCATTATTATTATATATTGTCTAATTTATTGTTTTCTAAGATTTACAATTATTAGATTTTGCATTATGTCTTGTTATTTCAATCCCAACACATTTATGAAATTTACTCTTAGCACGAGTCATGTTTTAGTTAATTTCCTAAAATAGTTATAGTCACTCAAGTTGATGAATTTATCTAATAAAATTCTTTCATTTTATTTTGTAAAAGAAGAAATCATCTAAGTAATGTATTTCTCTAATGAAAAAGTCAACAGCTAGGATACACAGATATTTTCTTACGTATATAGCTAAGATAAGCAGACAGTGAGAGATATTAACCAAAAATATAAATTAAAAAAAAAAGGGTTTCTACGAGCACACTTAATTTAGAAACCAATTTATTCTTTTTGACTTGGTTCTAGTAGCACTACAAAAAAAATGATCATTACATGTATTTAATTTTTAATTATCGCTAAATATGTATTTTTAGTGGCAATTGTCACTCTTTATATGTTCTAAAGCCTTTAGCAACATTGGTTCTGATGACACTTAATTAATGCCGGTAAAGACTTTAGCACTCTTTATTAGTGTTAATATTTAATACCACTAAAAGTTATTTTTGTCATAATATGGTATAAAATGTGATATAAACGTCACACTATTTTAATTTAATTGTTAGTCTTTGTCAAATAAAAAACAAAAAAAGAAACTAGTAATTCATATTATAGTCAATGTAACTTCATTGATGATCGAAGGACAAGGGAGATCAATTTTGCAATGGAAAAAAAGCTCACATTAATATACACACAAACACATATTTATATTTAAATACACAAAAGCACATACATATGTTATTTTGTACAATAAACAAAGCACTTCATCATACATTTTCTCTTCTTTTTTTTTTTTTTTTTTGTTTATTTCTTATGATTAACATCAAGTAAAAGAATAATCTTTTTAACTATTAGACATATTACCATTAATCTTAACATCATTTGATAATTTGTTCTTGGACAAAGCTGCATTAAGAAACTCATCCATTGCTCTAATAGATGACCCTTTGAAATCCTCATCATCTATATTAGCATTACTTATCATTTCTTTAATTTCACAAGCTTTTCTTCTAATTCCATTCCCTTTCTCATTTATCCCCATAACAATTTCAATTTTTTCCAATATTTCATCATGCTTAACTTGAGAATTATTCCCTCTAGCTACCTCAACACAAACACCAACATCTTGTTCCAAGAACTTTGCATTGTAAAATTGCTCTGCTGCAATAGGCCAACCAAGAAGTGGCACTCCATTTTCAAGTGATTCCAATATTGAATTCCATCCACAATGTGTCAAGAAAGCTCCGACTGATTTGTGTGCCAAGATTTCAACCTATTGTCACAAAAATAATAATATGGTTATACGCTTATTTGATATAAGAAGTCTCGAGTTCAAATCTCATAGAAATTTGAAAAGTAAAAAATATGTTCACCACGCGCTTGGTCCAAGCGTAAAAGAAGATATTAAAATAATTGGAAGTGTGAAATCTCTAACAATTTAGACTTTTAGATAAGATGGTCGCAAACCTGAGGAGCCCATTTTGGCACTATGAGTCCTCTATTTTGATCCTCGAAAACGCGTTGAACAAACCCCTCAGGGAGCCACTCCTCTGCTCTGAATTCCATGTTTATGTCAAAACCCAAAGGAGGTCTAACAGCCCATATGAAGTTAACTCTACTAGCATTATCCAAGGCTTTTGCCAATTCCATCATTTGTGATGTTGATATTCTGTTCTGAGAGCCAAAAGAAATGTAAAGTACTGATTTTTCTTCTTTTTCATCAAGAAATTTGATGAACTTCTCTGTTTCTTCCCCTGTTTCATTACCACCTCTTTGTTTGTTGCTTACTGGCCAAGGTATTGGTCCTATTGCCCAAACATGTATTCCTAATTTTCGACGAAAATATGTTAATCCAAGCTTGTCTAGACCTTCAACTGTATTGAAAAGAATCCCATCAGAGTTAATCCAGCTAGGAAGATTTTTCCAATTGAAATTTGTGTATGGATCATTAGAATCAGCTTCTAACAGACTTGGATTCAATTGACTAACATCAAGATTGCCACCTTCTTGAAAATCAGGCATAGTAAAAACAAAGTTTTTTGTTTCTTTATGAGGCAAATTTAGCCACATTGAGTAATAACATGCCAGACCAAAACCACCAGCCCCACTGAAAATAACATGAAAAATTCCAAATTCATGAGCTACATTTGCTGACCATCCAAAAAACATGTCTGATATAACACAAAGTGGCTTTTCAATAAGACTAGATATAAGATTTCTAAATGAAGGTTCAAGTGAAGAGGAGATTGTTGTAAAATGTATAGAGAGTTTATAAGAAAGTGAATCAGTGTTTTCAGTGCTTGGAGGCAAGCCATGTTCTAAACTATTGAATGGAATTTCAAGAAGGGAAATAGAAGAATTTTGAGGGAGAGATGATTTGAGTTTCTTGATATTAAGAGGTGTGTTCACAAAAATTATGTTGTAACCTTTTTTTTCTAACTTAAAGGCTAAGGTTAAAAATGGTATGATGTGGCCTTGTGCCATAAAAGGGAAGAGAAGAATTGTTTCCTTTTTCTTCTCCATTTTTTTTTTTTTGGTTTTTTTCTAGTAGAGAAAAAAAATTCTAAGCCAAGAGTTGATATATATAGAGGGGAAGGAAGAGAAGAATTGTTCCCTTTTTCTTCTCCATTGTTTAGTTATTTTTACTAGGAAAAAAAATATTCAAGCCAAGAGTTGACATATATATAGAGTTTAAGAGGTAATAAAAGTGATTTATTTTTTCTTTTCATATTCTTTTTGGTTTATCATTATTAAGATTGGAGCTCGATTATTTTACATTCACACCGAATAGGGTTTTATAAAAAAAAAAGTATGTAATTACACAAGTAGAATATAGAGATAGTAGAATGTACACTGACTTTACTTCGATTTTGAAAGGTAAAAGAAATAGTTTTTTTATAGACCCTCGACCGGAGGAAAAAATATCATTCCTTTTTTTAACCTACTAAAAAAGTAAATCATATAAATTGAAATAGAAATCGCTGGTATCAAGATTCGAGAGGTTTGACTATAGAAAGGATGATTAAGATTTAAGCAAAGATGATAACTTTTGGCTCTTGGAAATACTTATTTTAAGAACATTTCCATGTTGTGTATTATTTTCATGTATTGAATTCAATTCCAAGATACAATAGTTTATTGCTAAAATATATTGTGACAATTGCGGTGATGAGAACAGAACTTGATGATGTGATTTACATGTTTATTATTTTTAGCAGATTGAATAAATTGCTACAAAGTAAAACGAAGTAAATATTTTAATGTAGGAGACTTAATTCAGTATGGTTATCGTCAATTTTTCTATATTTAAAATTAATCAAAGATTTTTTTATTTTTTTTTGAAACCTCTTTAAGTATATTTTAAAGGGAAAATGCACAAATACCCCCTTAACTTATGCCCAAAATATCAGAGACGCATTTATATTATACTAAAGTCCTATTATTCTCCTAAACTAATTTTATAAGTAATTTTTTATCTCTTTTCTGCCTACGTGACACTAGCTTAAAAAAAAAATCAAAAGATGTTAGGTCCACACGATAGTGTCATATAAGCCGAAAGGGGTAGAAAATTATTAATAAAATAAGTTCAGAAAGATAATAGGACCTTAGTATGATATAAGTATGTTACTGAGATTTGGAGCATAGATTGAGTGACACACGTGCATTATCCCTATTTTAAATAATGAGAAATTTGCACAAATATACAAATAGCACACAACACATTCTAGTTGCACAATTTGATATAACGTCAGACTCTTTTAATTTAATTGTTAGTCTTTTGTCAATAACTTCACTTGTCTGCCCCCTTGTGATGAGGCCCCTCCCTGCCCCCCCCCCCCTCCCTTCCCAAAAACACGGGATGCTTGATGTACTGAATTATTTTTTTATTTATTTGGTAATTTCGAGTTTGTTGTCATGAGTCTTCTTTCATTTTGGTAAAGACCTAAACGTCATTTTCATGATATGTGTGAGAGTTAGAGAATCTCTAGTTTTTGAGAGCACGTACAATGCTTTTTAGGATATGTTATTCAACTTTGGAATAAAAATGAGCCTGAATAGAATAGGATGCATGAATATATGGAGGATTTATATAGTCGATTCAGCTTATTAATTTGCAATTTATGCATAATTATTTTACTGATTGACTGACTCGATTCGTTGTGCGTATAAAGTAGAATCTTTTTTACAATGTGCATCTTAATAAAAGATGATAATGCAGAATTATTGTTTGCAGAATATGTACTATTTGACCTTTTATCATACTTTATAGATGACTTAATGGCCTAAAAATACTCATTTTTGATACAAATATTCCAATATATCAAAATTAACATTAATATATTCTTTAAAGGTATAACATATAAATATGTTGATATTTATATTTTTTAATTTTGGATGAGTACAAGTAGATATTTGAAGTTGTATAAAGTTGAATAAATAGACACATGAGTTCTATAGTTGTCATGTCGGATATGTACGTGTGTCTACGTTCAATTTCATATAAGTTTTAAGTGTCTCACTATATCAAAACTTATCTTTAGCGGTAATTAATTAACAAATAGCTTAAATACGCTAAAAATATATTTTTAGTCACATTTAGCACTCTTTGTAAATATCCTAAAGCCTACCGCGAGCTGGACCCAATGACAAATTGACAATTAACTAATATCGATAAAGGCTTTATCACATGTTAATATGTATATCGATACTGATAAAAGTTGTTTTTGTTGTAGTGTCTACGTATGCACATTCAATATAACATTGAAGGACATAGATACTAGCTTTGGCAAATTAAATAGCGCATTTATATATTATGGCTTCTTTGAACTCTTTCCAAATACTCAAGCAACATGTTAAAATAGAAATAATAAAACTAGAAAATATCTAGTACCGAAGGAGCTATTGGTTCAATCAAACTCAATATCTTTAGTTTGGAAGAGAGGAAGAACTTTGTATTTTCATATATGAATTTTGAATGTTGAGATTACAAGCTTATATTGGAATTGAAGAGTTAATACCTCAGGTGGTAATTCAACTATGCACTTTTCTCACAGAAAGTCACTTAACTTTTAATTTTAATTCAAAAGTCACTCAACCATGCACTTCTATCTCAGAAACTGACTCAACTTTAAATCTTAACCCAAAAGTCACTCAACTATCTCCTCTTTTCTAAGAAAGTCACTCAATCTATTAAATTATTTTCAGTTAAAATTCGTTGATATTACTCCCTCCGTTTAAAAAAAGATTGGTCTAGTTTAACTTGGAACGGAGTTTAAGAAAAGAAAGAAGACTTTTTAATCTTGTGGATCTAAATTAAAATTATGTCAAATGTATTAAAATACTCTTTAATCTTGTGGTCTTAAACATGCCACGTGGAAAGTTAAAGTTAAAGTGTTGTCAAAAAATGAAAGGGGTCATTCTTTTTTAAACAAACTAAAAATGAAATAGGGACATTCTTTTTAAAATAGATGGAGTAATTGTTTTATATAACAAACAAACATTTTAAAAAAATAAAAAAAATATCATTTAAATCATTTAGTAATCCATCCACCTAATCCGATCTATTAAAAAATATAATATGACTCATTTCATTTTGGCCTTAATCCTAAACTATTTCCTCTCTTTCTCCTCTACATTTTCTTTTTCGTTCTCCTCTGCTCCATTTTGCCTTCATGTCTGGCCGACAAAAAGTGAGACATTAAAATTCTTCCTTCTTCCAGTTTACTGCTTTTTTTTTCATTATGTATTTGAGAATTCAAAACCAATATTAGAGGGATTGATTGGAGTTGTTAAGGAATTATTTCCAGGCAGAAACATAAATACCAAGGAGAGAGAGGGAATAATTTAGAATTAAGAACAAAATAAAATGGGTCATATTATATTTTTTAATGGATCATAGATGAATCACTAAATAGTTTAAATGATATCTTTTATCTTTTAAAATTTTGTTTGTTATATAAACAATTAATTTTAGCAAATTTTAATTAAAAATAATTAAATAGATTGAGTGACAATCTGATAAAAGATGAGATAATTGAGTGACTTTGAGTTAAAATTCAAAGTTGAGTGACTTTCTGAGAGAAAAGTGCATAGTTGAATGACTTTTGAATTAAAATTGAAAGTTGAGTAACTTTCTGAGAGAAGAGTGCATAGTTGAGTGACCATCTAAGATATTACTAATGGAAAAGCTATATATTGATCTAAAGTTATTCTTTAACTAGTCATTTGGATTGTTTGGACAAACCATCGATCAGGTCTAATGTTTGCTCATATATTTTTTCTTCTTACAGGCTAAATATTGTGATAAATTTATGAAATTTTAGACCATAATTTACAAGCGTATTCAGAATTTCGAAAGGATGAGTGTATTATAAAAAAAATATGTATCTAAGATATAAATTTGATCAATTTGATATTTACTTTCTTAATATTAAACTGTTAAATTTTAAAAATTATGGGTCAACATGTATAATATTACTAGTTTTAGATTTTAATATACTTATTTGGTTTAATTATATAAAAAAAATTATCATGCTATTTTTTTAGGAATTTCAATGTTACAAGACTTTAAAATTTTAAAAGATTAAAGCAAAAAAAAAATTGATCGAAACGCCACAAATGTTACCATAACCACTTGGCTGGGTGTTACTAACAAAAATAAGATTTAAATTTCTATTTTTGCTTAGAGAGGTGCAGTCAATCATTATCGTAATACTATATGCCACTTTTAACTTGAGTTCATATATCTATATTTAAGGATGTTTTAAAAATAAACACTACTCTCTATGGAAAAATGAGCTCATACTGCCTTTCAAGTTTTTAATAAAAAAAATAAGACAATTAGGGTCCTTTTATTTTTCTTTACTTTTTATTTTTAATATTAATAAAAGGATTAAACTAAGTAACATTTTCGTAGTTGTCTGGACAACTTTTAAAGTTGCTTGGACAATTGTTGAAGTTGTCGAACGACTAAAGAAGTTGTTCAGACAACTACGACAGTTGTTGGACAATTAAAGAAGTTGTTCCGACAATTACAACAGTTATTGGACTAAAGTGTAAAAGTTAAAAATTTGGGACTATTGTGAAAATATATTTTAACCTAATATTTTTTTTTTGTCACTTCCACCTAATTTTTAAAACTTGAATAACTTTTGCCTAATTGACAAACTAATTTGTTCCTTTTAATAGATCTTCCCCTCTATAAGAAGTATAGATTCACATGAACCTTGAAAATTCTGGATACACCTTTGACAATTTGATGTCTTCTTTTAAGATTTTTAATTTGCTCAATATTAATTTGTTTTTTTAGAAAAAAAAAAATCATGACCACCTGGGACATTCTGGAAAAATTATAGAAAGACTTAAAAAAAAATAACTAGTAAACTTAGGCTAATTTTTTTTATGTATTATTCTAATTATATCGGATGTCCCTGATGAAACAAAATTATTGAAGTTACAAAAGAGGGGTTTTAGCCAACTGATCCACATAAAGTTTTTTTCATAAGTTAAAAATGGAGGAGTAATTTGTGTTTTTAAAAATATTTTTGAAATCTTGGCCTAGTGCAATTGTTACTCCAAATTCACAATTTCTTTTTTAAAACAAATTATAAGTCAAACACAAACTATTATTATTAAAAAATATTTTTCAAAAAAAAATGCTTCTAACAAAAGCAAATTTCAATGATAGTCTTTGGTTAATTTTATACAAGCTGGAGATGAATTAAAATAGGTATAAATTATACTAATGTATACGACATGGCCACACAACATTTAAAAACATAGCTTGTAGCATAGTTATGGATAACCAGTGTACCATAGTTATTGCTTACAATTAATGCATTCCATTAAATCCAATAAATACAGATCTAGCTAATGTCCATAGTAAAATAAATATAATTTTGTGGAGACTTTTTTTTTAAGTTCTTTGAATACTTCGATGTAAAAGTTGTGGCGGAGTAAAATTTTCAATAAATTTTTTTAAAACGTGAAAAATAAAAATATGAAATAGTGGAAAGGGGTTCGAAATATACTATATACATTTTAAATTAATTGAATTATGTATATATTATATAATTTTCGCCAATTTCTCTGTAATTAGGTGACTCGATCTACCGGTGCTTAAAAGGAGATCTTCTAGAATGTTATCATTTCAGATATATAATTAATATAAATTCAAGTAAAAGTCTCCTAATTCAAGAATATATCTTACAAAATTATTAAGTACTCAGATTTGGCAAAATATTTTAGATTTAGCTCCACTTCATTATTTTCAAGTTCTTATTTGGATATGAGACACGTAGCATAGGCAAAAGTTAATGATTAAGAGTTGATGGATTAAAATAAAATTTTAATTATCATTTATATATTTCATAAAAATAATATTATAGTAATGCCACAATTCAAGTAATATATTATCTTGTTCATACATATATTACAAAAAGCTTTCTCTTTTTTCTATTTTTTTCCTACTAGTATTATGATCTGTTTTTATACTAAATATATTATAAAATATTTCTATTTTTGTTTTTATTTTTATTTTTTAAAAATTTTTGCTATTTATTATATGTGATGACCAATTTTAAAGAGAAAGTTCAAAATTGCAATGTGAGACTAACTCTTTTTTAACTCTTTTTTTAAAAAAAAGAAAACATTACATAAATACTCGCAGAGAAAAAAAAAATTAGAAAAGAGAAAATATTTTAATAATATATTTATGTAGAAGATAAGATATTGTTATGATTGTGTACTTTTGGCATTACCTTTTTCTTTATAAAGTAGGTGTTTGGTCATGTTATACCATATCACGATATGTTATCGTGAGATGGAATTAGCGTTTGGAAATGTAATTTTGCGCTGATTTCATCTCAAGATTCTGTATCACGAGATGTGATATCATATTCTCCAAAAATCTGATATGGAATCATATGGGAATACCAAGTCAAGATTTGAGATAATTTTAATACAAAAATCGATTCACAAATTTATATTTTGCTAAAACAACCTCACATTTATATCTACTAACCATTTACTTCACATGTAAATAAAGTTTATAATCACATCATTATTTTTTAAAATTTATTATTCTCACTGGCATAAAATTTATTATTCTCACCAACATATAATCACTTTAACTCACACTTCACGATCGTTGAGTAATAAAATCTTGAAGAGTCCGTGAAAGGTGTTTCATTTTTAGTGAAATATATTGATGAAACAATTACTTAAGTGGAGAACAAATAACTTTGTAATGAGCTATCATATGATTTTATGATTTTTTGTTTATTTGATAATATTGAATAAATAATTGGGGCTATTTTAATAGTTTTAGAACTTATGAGATTTTTATGTTTATGAGATTATATACAACACCAAAACTCCATATCGCATGTCCAAATAAAACTTCAATTTCATCTCATGATCCCATATCATGATACCATGTCACGATTCCATATCATGATTCCATATCGCATGGCCAAAGGGCCCTAAATACTTTCTCCGTTCCATTTATGTGATGTAGTTTGATTCGACACGGAGTTTAAGAAAGAAAAGAAGATTTTTGAAACTTGTGGTCCAAAATAATGATAGAAATTTGTATGGTTGTAAATCATTTCATTAAGGGTAAAGTAGACATTTTAAGGTTGAACTGTTACTTGATATAGAAATGTGTCATTCTTTTTGGGACTGTCTAAAAAGAAAAGTAAGTCACGTAAATTGGGACAGTGAAGTATTAATTATCAAAATGTCACGACCCAGATCAACGTGACTGACACCCACACTAATCATCCGGTGGGAGAACGTTACTACACTCAACTAGACAACTTAACGAGAAGCTAGACATTTAAAGATACAGAAGTAGATTTAAATATCTAGAAATATGGAGTTTCTATAACTCCAAAAGTTTAACAAAAACAACTATCATAACTATTGCTGAAATTCAACTCTTACAACCTGAAAGTCAATGTACCAAAACTCTAATAACGACAAGTCTAAAAATAAGGGGTGCAACCCCAACCAAACATCAAAAATATCTAAAGAACTAGTCAAAGCCTAAAAGATATGGCTCACACTTGAAATCTGGTTGCGATCAATGATCTCTGATGTAAGAGGTCTATCAATAGCCATTTAAAAATTTCATGTACTCAACAAAGAACGAGCAAGTGTAGTATCAGTACACAACCATAGTGTACTACTAGGATCACATGGCTACTCCTGTAAGCACAATATATACCAGCAATCATAACTAAGTAAATGCATACATATACAATATATATATATATATATATATATATATATATATATATATATATATATATATATATATATATATATATATATATATATATATATATATATATATATCATTTTAGGAGCAATGTACAATTTACATTCAAAATAACAAGTAAATATGACAATTCAATGGTCCTCTCATGAAACCTGTTGACACCCAATTTGGGACATCCATAACATGAATTAATAATCGAGTTTCTTAATTTTCAAACGAGTTGAAATAATTGACTTTATGAAATTCAGGATATTTTTCAATTTATTTTAAATAGTTTTGTTACTTTTGCAATTTTTTGATATTATATATGTTTTACATAATTATGCATATAATTAGTATATTTTATGATTATTGAAAATTTTCTTAAATTTTTTTTGTCTTAATTAAATATTTGGTTAATTAGTTTAGTTATATAATAGTTTATATTTTTAGTTTAATTAGTTTATAATTAAGTTTATTATTTTATTTCATTAAGATTAAGAGACTCATTAATTAATTTATGTTAATTCATTTTCTTTAAGTTTTAACCAAAGTTGGTCTTTGTTTTGTTAAAATTTTCCACCAATCCTTTAAACCCCTTTAGAGACCAAGTGTTCGGCCTTTTCTTTAACGTTTCTCGTAAACCCAACACCTAAATTCACATACCCAATCTTGATCCTTTCCAATTCTAAAAGAAACCTATTACCCCGTGTAAGCAATCCATTACAATACCAAAAAACGACCCAACTCACAACCTTATATCCCCCCCCGACCCGACCTAACTCTAACAAAACAAAGACACCCACCCTTTCAATCGCGTACAACAGAAATTTGGAAAGACTCTAACACGTGCTTTACGCAAAAACGAGCACGGAAAAGCAGCAGAAGGTCAAGAGGTGATTTTTGTCGTCTTCTCTGATTTTCCTCTACAACAGTACGCATAGTGGGTTGATTTTGGCAGAGGCATGTCGTCCTTCGCAGCCAGGTGTCGAGATTGCCTTGTTTCTGGTTCGTCGTTGCCGAGAATCGAACGACTTCCGTTGTTTGTCCGTTGCGATTTGTTGAGAATTTGGTTTTTCTTTTTTGTGTGAAATTCCAGCTTTTCCTTCAATTTTGGGATAGAATTTGAAAAAACTCAAATTTTAAGTTTCTTTCTGGCCCTCCCCCCCCCCTCCCCCCCCATAAAAAATGGACCTCTGTTTTTCCCTATTTAAGTTTTTTCTTCTTTGGTAAAAGGGGAGAAATTTTTTAGGTGGAGAAAAAATAGAGGAGTCAAAAGGGGGATTTTTTTGGGGGGGGGGAAATTCAAATCTGGAGGACGATTTTTGAAATTTGTTTTTGGAGAAGACATCGAGAAAAAGAGAGGGTTAGAGTTCTTGAGTCAAAATACACAAATACTTTCAGAAAAGAGTTTGTTCTTGAGATACCAGTACTCCTTTGAACTTTTATTCGGAACACGTGATTCTCTTTGGGTCCTCTTTTCGATGTTCGTGTTTCAGTTGTGAAGTTTACTGCTTCTTTCAGCTCGCCTAGTCCCGTTAGCTACACCGAAAGAGGTAACACATCTTTTGTTTTATTTAGTGTATTTTTCTTGCCGCTGTTTTCATCTATTTGTAATATATTTGACGCTGGGAAAGTTCTATTGTCATGCTTTTGGTTGCTAGTTGTTGACATCCATTTTTCTTGCCGCTTCTTAAATTTCCAAACAATTTGAAATAATTAGTTTATAGAATAAAAGTATGTTTGTAAGAGCTTAGAGTGATTTAGTCACGTTCATAATTCTTTTTAGATAGCAAATGCGTTTTTATATTTTGCTTATGTATTTAATACTTTATAAAATATTTGGAAAAAAGAAACCCTTTTATAAAGATTTTACGTTTCAAGTTAGTTAATTTATTAATTTAGTTTAGTTAAATTTCCACTATAATTTTTTTTAAAAAAAATTAGTTTTGTAAAGTTCAAAATATTTTTCAAGTTACTTTTAAATAATTTGATATTTTTATAATTTTGTATATAATTAGTATATTTTATGAATATTCGAAAATCGTCTAAAAAATATCTTGTTTTAATTGGATATATTGTCAATTTGTTTGGCTTAATATAGGCTCTATTTTGAATAATTAGTCTATAATTTAGTTAATTATTTTATTTCGTCAAGATTAAGAAGCTCGTTAATTAAGTATATTAGTTCATCTTATTCGATTTGTAGCCATAATGTGTTACTTGAATTTAAAATTGACTAATTTTTAAACACAATTTTGCCATTAGCTTAAATATTAGGCCCTCCTCTACCTATTTCTCACCAAAACAAATTGAACCAGGCCCAGTTTGCATTTTTCTCTTTTTCTAATTAGCAGCCCAACTCTCTTGACCCGGCCCAATTTTTCTTCAGCAAGGAAACTAGAAAGTGATAGCAGCAACTTCCCAAAGTTATACGACTTCTTTCACGACAATTTGACTGAAAGCAGAAACACATGCGTGAACGCCACCACCTGCTTCGTCGCCTTCACGCGAGGGAGAAGCAACGGAAAAAAGAAACGGCGTCAACAATATCGATCCAAGGTCTCTTTCCTAAATCGAGTACTGCCTTTGCGCACAAAGCTTAGCGATGGCCGACTGAAATTGTAGCGTAAGATTGAGACACGTCAAGCAATGAGGATACGAAATTGATCAAGGGTGTCGATTTCCCTTCCTTTTCCGAAATGGAGTTGAACCACGAAAAAAGGTGGCTACTCCAAAATGGTGAAAGTGACAGAGTTTTTGAAATTGAAAGAAAGACCTTTTTCTCATCCGATTTTTGATGGTTTTCCCTGTTTTTTTTTCAAAGCCTAGTCTCTCTGCTATATATAATCGCTTGTGATTCGCTGTGAAAAGGGGAAAAAAATTTTGAGTTGAAAAACGGTAGCTGGGATTTTTTTAACATAGTAAAACAACTAGATAAATATATACGGAATACATTCTGGAAAAAAAAAGAATTACTTGGTGTCAATCTGAGTGTCCCTATTAACCGCGTTTACCATCGTTTGTCCCCAAGTTTTGTGTGAATTCGAGATTCTTCCAGGATTTCGATCGGTAACTCGTGCTCGAGTTTTTTGGTGGAAGAAGTCGCGATCATTCCAACTCGTTCGTCTCAGCTCGTTTCACACAAAAAGGTTAAAAAAAATTGTTTCCAACTCTTTAGTTGATGTGTTTATTTTTATGGGCTAAAGCTTGCTTGTTGATTTATTTACCTTTCCTACTTGGCTGCCCTTTTGTTTCTTGATTCACTATTTATATAGTAGTCGATTGATTGAGTTGAGATTGGTGTCTCGGTAGTCTGAGACATAAGGTGTGCTCTTGAAAATGTTGCTATTTTCGTGAGTATTACAGGGCAGAACATTGAAGTTAGTTAATGCATAGACTCCATATTTGTTTTCCAGTCCGTTAGTTGCGTGAGTTTGTTTTCCTCCTCTTCTTTTTTTTAAAAAAAAAAATCGTGGTTATGCGATGATTACCTTGTCATGTTGAATTAGTTCATTGTTAAGCTTGCATATTGGAAGTTTTACTATGTCAAGTACCTCATGTTCCACTAATAAGTAACTTCATATGATTTGCGCTTAATTTTAAGTATGATGTTCGAAATATAGTATTGAGCTTTCATATTCGGTAAAGTTGTCTGTGGGTAGTCAATAATAGCATGTTGTTGCCAATAGTCTCTGTCTGTCTCATTTTGCTCAATGTTTTCACTATCTCGATCTATAAGAAATTTATATGCATCTAAGTGCTAATTTTATCGTTGTCACTGCCTCTTTTGTCGAAAAACTCCAAGCTCCATTGCTCTAATTATTTGGTTGTAGTATGCTCCTAGATGGCATAACACATGACAAGATTTAGTTCGTTCCTGCATGCTTCTTTGTTATAACTGAAGTCGAAAGAATAAATTTATTGGTTGGAGCTTATTGTCTTGGAAATGTACATATGTGTGTATGCACCTAAGAGCCTTCTCTAGTTAGATTTGTTATAAATTTTATGGATGGGCAAATTTTCTGTTAGCTTCCCTGTACAGAGGAACAACAATGTTATGAAGCCTAGTATTTAACAAAACTCATCATCTTCTCATAATTACTTCCCATAATTAATCGCCTTGTTTATTTAATTTCAATATTGTTTATTTTGATTTAGTTGAAGTATGTTTGAGCATGCGTCTTTGTTTTGCATCGGTGAAGCATGTCGTCGTTTAGAGGCGAGGTTTGAAAGATCTTGTTATTATTAGATACTAATTTTGTTCTCTCCTTTCCCTTGCATTTTAAATTGAGCCATAAGCTCGATTTTTCCCTCGAGTCAGCCCCATTAATGGGTCAAAAAAATCTGATGTATAGGTCGAAAGCAGTGGTGTGTTGCTGAAAATTCAATTTTTTAGCCCCTGAAATTTGGAAAAACAAGCTGATATACCGACTATATACACTGGTATACAGTTGGAATACATGGTATACAGTTGGAAAATTTTCCAATACGGAAAAAAAGCAAACATACAAAGTTTTTATTGAAATTTCAGGTCTGGTAGCACAAAAATTGTCAATAAACATAGCGTATACATCGAATAAACATACAAAGTTTTTATTTCCAAAGTGTATTATGACTTTGGAAAGAAAATAGGCCCAAAGGCCCTAAAAATTGCAGCAGCAGCTCTTATTTATTTATCATGATATTTGACTAATTATTTTATGTGATTTTGGTTTGATTTAATTATTCTCCTATCATAGTCATTCCTCTTATTTATACATATATTCAAAATTTATTTATATACATATAATTTTACTTAGCTTTTTTATTCTA
This sequence comes from Solanum chilense, assembly GCA_032847665.1. NCBI lineage: Eukaryota > Viridiplantae > Streptophyta > Magnoliopsida > Solanales > Solanaceae > Solanum > Solanum chilense. Next base: position 48,658,020 of record CM064973.1, read on the forward strand.
CGTCTTGGTCTTGTCAACCCTTAAGTTCATCCCTTTAGGTCATCCTCTTAGTTATTTTCCCTTAAAAAGAAATAATTAATTTAAATGATAATGATATAAAATGAACTTTATTTGGTTAAAGTTGGAAAATTCAAGTCATAGTCATTTTAGTCAAATCACTGGTCAATCGCGAATTAGCGTGCATTTCGAGGGCCTAATACCTTCTCGAAATGCATATTTGAGCTTCTAACCCTTTTTAATTGATTTTTATCTATTTTTAAAACTTTTGAAAATGATTTTAAGTTTTCTTGATTTTACTAAAAATTCAAGTGGCGACTCTGTTAATTCGGAAAGTCGATTTTACTTAAATCATAAGATTAATTGATTTTCTTGAAACTTAGTCATTTTTTACTTTAATTATATATTTTCGTAAAACGAAATATGGTTTCCGCTGGGGATGAATTAAGTTATAACCAAAAGGATTTGACTATTTTGACTAATTGCTATTATTAAATTACTTATATGTGATTAATTTGTTTAAATTATAAATCGGCATTGCATTTCATGGCATATTCCGTTATATATTGTAAAGTATATTGAAGGACGGTTGGCGAAACCTCAACCGGACTTTCTTATACTCACCTTCTTTCGGAATTAGCGTCAATTTATTGGTTCTTTATGCGTCTAATGGTTGTCGCGAGTTTCAGCCCAAATTGTCCGTTTGGTTCCCGGCCTTTTCAAAAGACATTCTTAGTCAACTAGCGTAGAGCTGAGCCAAAATCCCGAATTTATGAGCATTTGAACTAGGACGATCCAACACCCAAGGCTTGTGAGGCCCATTATGCTACCTCCACTTACCAAAATGTCCCCCTCCAAATTACCAAAATCCACCTCTCGTATATCAAAATCCTCCCCCACTTTACCAAATTCCACCCCCTCATTACCAAAATATTGCTCCTAACTGTGCTAACGTGCAGTTAAGCTACGGAGCACCCCCTCCAGTCTATCAGGTCCAAGCTCCACTTTACAAAAATCCCCCTCCGAATTACCAAGATCCATCGCTTAACTACCAAACAAACCCCTATCACAGAAATCAAGCTCCCCGTCCTAGTAATAGAAGTTATTAGCAGATGCCTCATCCACAAGGCAGTTATGACCCACCTCGACCTAGATTCGAGAAGAAGCCTCCCAGGAACTTTACTGCGCTTGTCGAAATCCGAATAAAGTTGTACGAGCAACTGGTTGTGACCGGATATATACACCCAGTGGGGCCCAAGTCGGTGGATGCTAGTTCCAAATTCTACAGGCTGATCAAAGGTGTGCATATCACTTCAAAAGTATTGGAAATGATACCGAGGACTGCATTAACCTAAAGCACAAGATTCAAGATCTGATCGACCAAGAGGTGGTCTCTCTTCAAGCTGTTGCGCCTAATGTCAACACCAACCCTTTGCCAAATCACGGAGGCATCAATACAACATGATAGAGAAGGATGACGAGTGGTGTGTGACTAAGGTGATAACTCTAGTTATTCATGATGAGTTAGAAAAGGTCGTCACCTCATTGAGCGTCAAAGAGAAGAAAGAGTTCGTGATCCCGACTCCCGCAAAGGTTGTTGCCTTGGTGCCATCAGAAACTCTTTTCAGGCCAAAATTTGTGATTGAAACTGCTGTCACTCAGGGTATGACCCAATCTGGGAGGTGTTATACTCCCAAAGAGCTCGCTCTTGGCGGACAGAAGAAGAATCAGGGTAAAAGGCCAATAAGCAAAGGCGAAACGGAGGAATTATGGAGAAATATGCAGCCAAAGGATTATTCTATTGTTAACATTTGGAGAAAACTCTTGCCCAGATTTCTGTGTGGGACCTATTGATGAGATCTTAATAGCATATAAAAGCCTTAATGAAGGCTCTTGATGATACTTATGTGCCTGTTGGCACAATCAGCGATAATTTGGCCGCTATGATCAATCAAGTTATCCAACGGCATCAGATTAGCTTTTGCGACGACGAGTTGCCTTTTGAGGGGAGGTCAGACAACAAGGCGTTGCACATCACTGTCGTATGCCACGAGAAGGTTATAAATCGCATCTTGGAGGACGATGAATTCGGTCTGAGTATTTGCCCGGTGTCAACATTAAGGTAGTTACGTTTTGATATGGGAAAGCTGAACAAAACCAAGTCAATGTAAGAGCCTTTAATGGGGTTCAGAGAGATATGTTGGGAGCGGTTATTTTGCTCATCCAAATGGGTTCGGCAGAGTTCAGTGCACAGTTTCAAGTCTTGGACATTGACACCATCTATAACCTTCTTCTGGAAAGGCCTTTCATCCACATGGCTGGAGCTGTGCCTTTTACTCTCACCAGATAATGAAGCTCGTTTGCAAGGATGAAGAGCTAGTTATTCACGGCGAAGGGAGTCATTCAGGCAGGCAGACGCCCATTATTGGTGAAGTTTCATGAAGTATTGACTTCTACATGGTGGAGCTGGTAAATGCCACCGGTGAGGATTTGGCCCCACATCCTCATATGCCTGCCGTGTACAAGATGATAGCCACTGTGATGCTGCAAAATGGTTTTGAACCAGACTTCGTACTAGGAAGAAATTCCCAGGGAATTATTGAGCCTATTCCTGTCCCCGCCAAAGGAGCAAGATATGGTTTGGGGTACATCCCTAGAGATGATGAGGTGAAGATGAAGAAGAACATTGATCAAACATTCGTTAGGCCAATCCCTCATCTATATTAATCATTTCCAGTCCGGGAGTATGCTGAGCATGATGACTTTGGGGAAGTAATCTGCGGCCTTTTTGAGGAGATTGACGTTATTATTGAGGAAGAGATCGAGCTAGCTGGTATCTGTGATGTTGAGCCTGGAGAGGTGCTGCAGAATTGGACCTTCACGCTGATTCTGATTCCCCAAACTCCTTGGTAGAAGGGCATTATTTATGCATATTTAAATCGGTGGTGGTCTGGAAATGGCCCGAGACCTACCATTTTGCATTTTCTTAATTACTTGAACTTTAAAATTCCCTCGTGATGTTTGAAAAAAGGCAAGATGGCCCTGGGCCGTAGCCAAAGTTTGCATTATTTCCCAATTTGAATGAAAGCTTCTTTTATTGAAAATTTGTTTATTTACTCATCTACTATACTTTGCTTTTCTAACTTTTTGTGTTTATGGTTTCAGTAATGTAAGTTTTAAACATGCCAATGTCATGTAAAATCACGAGCTGAATGAACAAAGTGAGGCATGTGTTGACGAGGTTGATGAATACGAAGAGGAAAATGAGGCACCGGAATATGTTGCTGAAGAGTTTCTGCAGTTTGAAAATCAGCATAAGCCAAATTTAAGAGGAAACTGAAACTGTAAATCTGGGAGACCAAGAATATGTCAAAGAGGTCAATGTCAGTGTTCACTTGAATGAAGCTCAAAGAAAGGATCTAATACATTTACTCACTGAATACATTGATGTGTTCGCCTGGGAAGTCAGTGATATGCTAGGGCTGAGTACCAATGTTGTGTCTCACAAGTTGCCGATCAACCCGGGGTTCAGTCCAGTGAAACAGAAGGCTCGGAAGTTCAAGTCTGAGTTGAGTTTGAAGATTATCACCAAGCAGATTAAATCTCGATTGGTGCAAGTGATGCAATACCCGACTTGGTTGGCCAATGTTGTTCCGGTTTCCAAAAAAGACGGGAAGATCAAATTTGGGTCAACTACAGAGATCTCAACAAAGCCAGCCCAAAGGATAATTTTCTGTTACCATATTCTGATCGATATTTGTGCTAAGCTTGAAATGTAGTCATTTGGGGATTGTTACGCAAGTTATCATCAAATCCTGATGCACGAGGAAGATGTAGAAAAGACAGCTTTTATTACATTTTGGGGTGTATATCATTATAGTGTGATGCTATTTGGACTTAAGAATGCTGGTGCTACCTACATGAGGGTTATGACGACTATATTTCATGATATGATTCATAAGGAGATCGAGGTGTATGTGGATGATGGCATAATCAAGTCCCTTGAGAGTTCAGACCACTTGACGCATTTAAAGAAATCTTTTAATTATCTGCGTTGGTATAACTTGAAGTTAAATCTTGCTAAATGTTCTTTTGGGGTGCCAACCGGCAAGTTATTGGGATTTATAGTCAGTAGAAGCAGTATTGATCTCGATCATTCCAAGATTAAGGCAATTCAAGAGTTACCTCCTTCGAAGACTAAGAAGGAGGTGATGACTTTCTTAGGGAGGTTGAACTACACCAGTCGATTCATAGCTCAATCAACCGTGGTGTGTGAGCCTATTTTCAAACATTTGAAGAAAGACGCTCTGACAAAGTGGACTGAAAAGTGTCAGACTGCTTTTGACGCTATCAAGAACTATTTGTCAAATCCACCGGTATTGGTTCCTCTGCGAGAAGAGAGTCCTTTGTTGCTGTATTTATCCGTCTCAAATAGTTCATTCGGATGCGTACTTGGTCAACAGGACAAGACAGGAAAGAAAGAAAGGGCTATCTATTACATAAGCAAGAAGTTTACTCCATACGAGTCTCGTTACACTTTGTTGGAGAGAAAATGTTGTGCTTTGACTTGGCTTGCCCAGAAGTTGAGACATTATTTGTCTTCTTATACAACATACCTTATTTCCATAATGGACCCGTTAAAGTATATTTTCCAGAAGGCGATGCCGACTGGAAAGTTAGCTAAGTGGCAAATGTTGTTGATTGAATTTAATATTATGTATGTAAGTCAGAAGGCGATACAAGCACAGGTCTTGACTGATCATCTTGCAGAAAATCCTATTGATGAAGAATATGAACCGCTCAAGACTTATTTTCACGATGAAGAAGTATCGTTTGTGGGTTAAGATATTTATGAAATGTATCTTGGCTGGAGATTATTCTTTAATAGAGCGGAAAATCACCAAGGAAAAGGTATCGGAGCAGTATTACTGTCAGAATCTTGTCAGCACTATCCCATGGCAGCTAAGCTTTGATTTAGTTGCACGAACAACAAGGCTGAGTATGAAGCTTGTATTCTTGGTTTGAGAATGGCCATTGATATGAATGTCAACAAGCTACTGGTTATCAAAGATTCAGATCTGTTGATTCATCAGGTTCAAGGATAATGGGCCGTGAAGAACCTAAAAATTATACCTTACGTGCAGTATGTATAAAGTTGTGCAAAAGATTTTTTAAGATCGAGTTCAGACATAGTCCTAGAATACAAAATGAGGTGGCCGATGCTCTTGCCACCATCACTTCAATGATTAAACATCCAGATACTGATTATATTGATCCTCTGGATATAGAGCTGAAAGAACATCCAGTCCATTGTTCACACGTTGAATCAGAACCAGACGGTTTGCCATGGTATTTCGATATAAAAAAATGTTTGGAGTTTGGGATTTATCCTGAAGATGATACATCCAACTAAAAGAAGTCGATACGTCATATGGCTCTCAATTTCTTTTTAAGTGGAGAAATCCTGTATAGGAGGACTCCAGATTTAGGTCTCTTCAGATGCGTCGATGATATTGAAGCCGTGAAGCTTATTGAACAGATACATGTCGGAGTTTGTGGCACGCATATGAATGGGCTCACTTTGGCAAGAGAGATCCTTCGAGCCGGTTATTTCTTGATGACTATGGAGAATGATTGTTGCAAGTTTGTGCAGAAATGTCATAAATGTCAAGTGCATGGTGATTTGATTCGAGTACCGCCTCACGAACTTAATGCTATGAGTTCACCTTGGCCATTTGTAGCTTGGGATATGGATGTCATCGATCCGATAGAGCCAACCGTCTCTAATGGACACAGATTTATTTTGATTGCCATTGATTATTTCACCAAGTGAGTGGAAGTGGTTTCTTACAAGTCTGTAACCAAGAAAGTTGTAGCTGATTTTGCTCGCAACAATTTGATATGTAGGTTTGGAGTAACAAAATCCATCATTACTGATAATGGTGAAAATTTCAATAGTCATTTGATGAAAGATATTTGTGAACAATTTAAGATTACTCACTGGAACTCAACCGCTTATCGTCCCTAAATGAATAGAGTTGTAGAGGCCGCCATTAAGAATATCAAGAAGATTCTGAGGAAAATGATTGATAATCACCGGGGTTGGAATGAAATGTTACCATATGCTTTATTGGGTTACCGAACGACCGTCAGAATATCGATTAGATCTACTCCATATTTGTTTGGAACAGAAGCAGTCATACCTGCTGAAGTTGAGATACTATCTTTGAGAATCATCCAAGAAGCTGAGTTGAGTAATGCTGAATGGGTCAGCAAGCGGATTGACCAGTTAACTTTGATAGATGAGAAGAGAATGATTATCGTTTGTCATGGTCAACCATACCGACAGATAATGATTGGTGCTTTCCACAAAAGAGTAAGAGCAAAAAAATTTGAAATAGGTCAGTTGGTCCTTAAGTGCATTTTTCCTCATCAAGATGAGTACAAAGGAAAATTTGCACCGAATTGACAAGGTTCCTACATGGTTCGTAAAGTATTATCTGGGGGTGCTTTGGTCCTGTCGGAGATGGATGGCACCGCATGGCCGAAACTAATCAACGTAGATGCCGTCAAGAGATATTATGTGTAAAACTTCAGTTTGTATTTCTGTTATCTACTTGTAATTGTTCTGTTTGCTTGTATTTGTTTTGTTTTAAATCTCATCCCCTCTGTAATGAACTACGTCTGACCTGAATTCTCAAGAATGAGATACGTAGGCAGCCTATGTCGGCCTCAGTCACCCCCATTTATCCCTTTTAATATTTCTTTTATTTGAACTACATTTGACCTGAATTCTCAAGAATGAGATACGTAGGCAGCCTATGTCGGCCTCGATCAGTTTTTTTGTAAATTTTTTATTGTTGTTAACCTTTAATGGAAGCTACATTTGACCTGATTCCTGCCCCAACGGGATACGTAGGCACAACAAAGGTTCGGTCATATCTTCCATAAGGTTTCTATTTTTCTTTACAATAGAAACTGGGACATAATTTTTGAGAGGGACTCCAAAATTCTCAAGAAGAATATTTTTCCTCAACAAGCCAAGACTGAAGATGTTTTGAGATTGCAACTCGGACAAAAATTTGGAGAGGATCTCAAAAATTCCAGGATTTGCTCACCAACAGTCAAAGATAAGCTGAGACATGTAGCTGGGACAACAATTTTGAGGATGACGTCAAAATTTCAACATGGTTTTATAGGCAGTCTGGAGTAACTTTGAATACTCCCCAGCCAATAATCAGATAGACCTCTAAGCATCAGGCTCAAAGAAGTTCGTTAAGCCTGACGTGACATACACTTGATAGAGACCTTTTCAAAATACTATTTCTCGAAAATGTATTTTTCTTAAAGTTTTCCCTTTATGTGTCATTTGTTTTGGCATAAAATATTTTGTCTTATCTATCAAGGGTCGGGAGATCATAAAATCAACAAGAGATAGCAGGATTAGGAGCAGACAACTGAAGAAATCGGCACAGATCAGTTCGTTTTAAAACTAACAATTTTTCTGTGGACGCAAGTTTATATTTTTGCTCTGAAATCAGCAAATTCCTCTGATCGACGAATATGAAAAGTCAAGGGAGGAGAAAGCTCACCAAAAATTAACAGTTTTCATGTAGATGCAGGAATTATTTTGTATTGCTTATATCGGAGTCTTGGGGATATGAATGGTTTTATTTCAGCCGATTTACAACATGAAGTCTATAAGAACCGTCCAGGTAGATTCAAAGATGAATCAAGTGAAAATCTCATGAAAGACAGTTTACGGTTTTTTGAAAAGGGCGTCGTTTGCATCACTTTATCAGACACAATAGTGTCGCTATCAGAAGAGTCATTTTATGGGTATATTCGTTTGAGACGATACACTACCTGGAGGATCAATTTATCCCCATCGTCGATTGAGATGATATACAACCAGAGGAGACATTTTAGCTTTATCGTCAATTGAGACGATATGATTACCCAGAATGCACCCAGAAGATAACTATGTTGCTCGATTGAAGCATTATCTTCATTTGGTATCAAAGATGGCATCAAGAGTTAATATTCATGCATCACGAGAAGATATTCTTGCCTCACAAAAAATTATGCATCGCCGAAAGATATTCATGCCCCACAGAAGATCGTGCATCGCGAGTCAATATTCATGCATAGGGAGTAAATATTCATGCATCGCGGAAGATCATGCATTGTGAGTTAATACTCATGCATCACAGAAGATCATGCATCGCGAGTTAATATTCATGCATCGCGAGAAGATATTCATGCCTTACAATAAATTATACATCATGAGAAGATATTTGTGCCTCGCGGAAATGTATGCATCACGGGAATATATTCATGCCCCATAGAAGATCATGCATCGCGAGTCATTATTCATGCATCGCGGAAGATCATGCATCGTGAGTCAATATTTATATATCGCGGAAGATCATGCATCGCGAGTCAATATTCATGCATCGTGGAAGATCATGCATCGCAAGTTAATACTCATGCATCACAGAAAATCATGCATCGCGAGTTAATATTCATGCCTCGCAGAAAGTTATGCATTGCGAGAAGATATTCATGCCTTGCTGGAAATTATGCATCGCCGAGAAGATATCCATGCCTCACAGAAATTTATGCATCGCTGTAAGATATTCATGCCCAGCAGAAATCATGCACTGACAGAAAAGGAAATCGTGCATATCAAGAGAAATATTTACACATCAACATCAACTGCCTTCTTTTATTTTGAATAAACTAAACATCAAGAAGATCATCAAAGATGACATCAAGAGAAATATCTGTACACTGCATCAACTTTCATTTATGTTGACATCAAATGAAGAGTATATTGAAGATTATATTGCAAGCATAATACATAAGCTTTATTTGCTTTACGTCAAACCGATCGAGTAGACGTCAAATGCAGAAGGAGAGCAACCAAGTGTCAACACGGTAAAAGACACTATCTCCTATTTGAATTGTATTTTTATGCTGACGAGTTTTATCTTAGTCTTTGTCGAGAGCATCCGCAAGGATGAATTCTCCAAAATTAACCACAGGTGCGGACGACATCAAAAAGGATGCACCACAACATGGAACTTTTTCTTATCAGCGAACTGGGACATAGTCTGAAGAGGAATTTAGGACGCGAGTAGAGGAGCAACTTCTATTACAATCAAACCACACCCCTATCAGAAGGCATATGGGTTTTTTCTTCAGGTTTTGTCAGTTTCGATCTCGCATCCGGAGTTTTCGGTACTTTCCGAAAGCAAGTTTCCAATCTGAGTGACAAAGCTCCAAGAGTCTTGGAAACTATGTCTGTGTAAATACTTGCCTATGGATGTGAAGAGCTCCACCTTCATGGCTAAGAAGTAACAAGCCTCCTTTTCATACTCGACTTAATTCGTCATTTGTCCGAAACCAAAGGTTATCTAGCATAATAGATTTCTTTTCAACCGATCGAGTCGAACTACAAACAGCATGAAACCTGAAGATACAAGAATATGTAGGCGAGCTCAATGTTGAAACTCGGTTGTATTCCAACATTCGCTCTTAAATATTATTCTTGAGCATTTCAATCCCTTCATAATCCGGTATCGAGATAAGTTTTGAATTCTTTCAAAATCGTGCGTTAAATCAAGCATACCGAACTACAAGTAGCCTAAATTCTCATATAGCCTGATATACGTAGGAAACCCATCCCGAGGGTTCGACCATGATTCCTAAAGTCCGTACCAAATTCCTCTCAAAAAAGATGAAGAGCTGATCAATCAAAATTGGACTAGTCAATTTCATTTTACTCGAATTTCCTGCATCAATCCAAGTAAACCGAGGAACAGTTGTTGACACTCAATTTTGTCCCTCCCGATAATAATTGATTTTCAAGCTTCTTAAATTTTCAAACGATTTGAAATAATTAGCTTATAAAATAAAAGTATGTTTGTAAGAGTTTAGAGTGATTTAGTTACGTTTATAAAAAATTTTAGATAGCAAATGCGTTTTTATGTTTTTCTTATGTATTTAATACTTTATAAAATATTTGGGGGGGTGGGTGGGCGGGAACCCTTATATAAAGATTTTACTTTTCAAGTTAGTTAATTTATTAATTTAGTTTAGTTTAAATTTCAATTGTAATTTTTTTTTAAAAAAAATTAGTTTTATAAAGTTCAAAATATTTTTCAAGTTACTTTCAAACAATTTGACATTTTTATAATTTTGTATATAATTAGTATATTTTATGAATATTCAAAAATCGCCTAAATAATATCTTGTTTTAATTGGATATATTATTAATTTATGGGCAACTTTCACATATAGCAAACAAAAAATTCATATTTGTATAATATAGCAAACTTTGCATAATTGCGCTCCATAGCAAACATAAAAACTGTATAATTCGCTATACATATAAAAGTGTATAATTCGCTGGCCTAAATTGTATAATTCGCTGGCCTATTTTGCTGTAATTGTATAATTTGTTTTGCATATAGTTGAATCGAATTAAAGTGTATGTATATTGCATAATTATAAGTGTATAGCAAGAAGATATATGTTTTTCTCGCTTTATACAAAAACAGAAACACAATATATACACTTCTGTTGTATAAAGCTAGAGAAAATTGTATTTCACTGCAATTGTATAATTCGCAATTGTATAATTCGTTGGCCTTTTTCTCTGCAATTTTTGAAGTAAAATGTTTGTAAATTGTATAATAAAGTGTATAACACGAAGATATACATTTTTGCATGTGTATATACAATTTTCTCTCGCTTTATACAAAACAGAAACAGAATTATACACTTCTGTGTATAAAGCGAGAGAGGCGAGCGAGAATGGAGAGTGGCGAGCGAGATTCCTGGGAGAGAGACGCTGGCAAATTTTAGATAATGTTTGCTATGGAGCACAATTAAATCAAACCCTAGCTATTCCATTTAATTTAGGTTATTAGTTTGCTATTTTATACAATTTTCCCTTAATTTATTTGGCTTAATCATAGGCTATATTTTGAATCATTAGTCTATAATTTAGTTAATTATTTTATTTTGTCAAGATTATGAAGCTCGTTAATTAAGTATATTAGTTCATCTTATTCGATTTGTAGCCATAATGTGTTACTTGAATTCAAAATTGGCTAATTTTTAAACACAATTTTGCCATTAACCTAAATATTAGGACCTCCTCTACCTATTTTTCAGCAAAACAAATTGAACCAGGCTCAATTTGCATTTTTCTCATTTTCTAATTAGCAGCCCAACTCTCTTGACCCGGCTAAGGCTTTAAGTCAGTAACTCGTGCTCGAGTTTAGTGGTGGAAGAAGTCGCGATCATTCCAGCTCGTTTGTCTCATCCCGTTTCAAACAAAAAGGTAAATTTCTTTACTCTTTAGTTGATGTGTTTTTCTTGATGGACTGAAGCTTCATTGTTGATTTATTTACCTTACCTACTTGGTTGCCCTTTTGTTTCTCGATTCAATGTTTACATAGTAGCCGATTGATTGAGTTGGGATTGGTGTGTTGGTAGTCTGAGACATAAGATGTGCTCTTATAAATGTTGCTATTTTCGTGAGTATTACAGGGCAGAACATTGAAGTTAGTTAATGCATAGACTCCATGTTTGTTTTCCAGTCCGTTAGTTGCGTGAGTTTGTTTTCCTCCTCTTCTTTTTTTTTTAAAAAAAAAATTTCGTGGTTTTGCGATGATTACCTTGTCATGTTAAATTAGTTCATTGTTAAGCTTGCATATTGGAAGTTTTACTATGTCAAGTACCTCATGTTCCACTAATCAGTAACTTCATATGATTTGCGCTTAATTTTAAGTATGATGTTTAAAATATAGTATTGAGCTTTCATATTGGGTAAAGTTGTTTATGGGTAGTCAATAATAGCATGTTGTTGCCAATAGTCTCTGTCTGTCGCATTTTGCTCAATGTTTTCACTATCTCGAGCTATAAGAAATTTATATGCATCGTTAAGTGCTTATTCTATCGTTGTCACTGCCTCTTTTGTCGGAAAACTCCAAGCTCCATTGCTCTAATTATTTGGTTGTGGTATGCTCCTAGATGGCATAACACATGACAAGATTTAGTTCATTCCTGCATGCTTCTTTGTTATAACTGAAGTTGAAAGAATAAATTTTAATGGTTGGAGCTTACTGTCTTGGAAATGGACATATGTGTGTATGCACCTAAGAGCCTTCTCTAGTTAGATTTGTTATAAATTTTATAGATGGGAAAATTTTCTGTTAGCTTCCCTGTACAGAGGAACAATAATGTTATGAAGCCTAGTATTTAACAAAACTCATCGTCTTCTCATAATTACTTCCCATTAATTGATCGTCTTGTTTATTTAATTTCAATATTGTTTATTTTGATTTAGTTGAAGTATGTTTGAGCATGCGTCTTTGTTTTGCATCGGTGAAGCATGTCATCGTTTAGAGCCGAGGTTTGAAATATCTTGTTGTTATTAGATACTAATTTTGTTCACTTCTTTTGCATGTGAAAACTCCTTCGAGTCCTCGGTGGAATCTTCCTCCTTTCCCTTACATTTTAAATTGAGCCATAAGCTCGATTTTTCCCTCGAGTCAGCCCCATTACTGGGTCAGCAAAATCTGATGTATAGGTCGAAAGCAGTGGTGTGTTGCTGATAATTCAATTTTTTAGCCCCTGAAATTTGGAAAAACAAGCTGTTATATCGACTGTATACACTGGTATACAGTTGGAATACATGGTATACAGTTGGAAAATTTGCCAATACGGAAAAAATGCAAAAATACAAAGTTTTTATTAAAAATTCAGGTCTGGGAGCACAAAAATCATTAATATACATAGCGTATACATCGAATAAACACTCAAAGTGTATCATGACTTTGGAAAGAAAATAGGCCCAAAGGCCCTAAAAATTGCAGCAACAGCATTTGGGCCTAGGGCCCAAATTTGATATTTACCTCCCTTCTTATTTATTTGTCATGATATTTGACTAATTATTTTATGTGATTTTGGTTTGATTAATTATTCTCCTATGATAGTCATTCCTCTTATTTATACATATATTCAAAATTTATTTATATACATATAATTTTACTTAGCTTTTTTATTCTACGTCTTGGTCTTGTCAACCCTTAAGTTCATCCCTTTAGGTCATCCTCTTAGTTATTTTCCCTTAAAAAGAAATAATTAATTTAAATTATAATGATAAATAAGTGAAAAAATAAAAAAATAATATATACATATATAAAAATTTATTTTTATACAAGTCACTTAACCTTTATTTTATTATAATCAACCACCTTTAGTTACTCTCTTTTAAAATAATCTCTTTCTTTTCACTAAATTAATTAATTAGAAAATAATAATAATTTTGAGTAAACAAATTATATAAAATGAACTTTATTAGGTTAAAGTTGGAAAATTCAAGTCAAAGTCATTTTAGTCAAATCGTCGGTCAACCGCGAGTTAGCGGGCATTCCGAGGGCCTAATACCTTCTCGGAATGCATATTTGAGCTTCTAACCCTTTTCAATCGATTTTTATCTATTTTTAAATCTTTTGAAAATGATTTTAAGTTTTCTTGATTTTACTAAAAAATCAAGTGGCGACTCTGTTAATTCGGAAAGTCGGTTTTTCTTAAATCATAAGATTAATTGATTTTCTCGAAACCTAGTCATTTTTTACTTTACTTATATATATTTTCGTAAAACACAAATGGCGACTTCACTGGGGATTAATTAAGTTATAACCAAAAGGATTTGACTATTTTGACTAATTGTTATTATTAAATTACTTATATGTGATTAATTTGTTTAAATTATAAATTGACATTGCATTTCATGGCATATTCCATTATATATTGTATAGTATATTGATGGACGGTTGGCGAAACCGCAACCGGACTTTCTTATACTCACCTTCTTTCGGAATTAGCGGCAATTTATTGGTTCGTTATGCGTCTAATGGTTGTCGCGAGTTCCAGCCCAAATTGTCCAATTGGTTCCCGGTCTTTTCAAAAGACACTCTTAGTCGACTAGCGTAGAGCTGAGCCAAAATCCCAAATTTATGAGCATTTGAACTAGGACGATCCAACACACAAGGCTTGTGAGGCCCATTATGCTACCTCCACTTACAAAAATGTCCCCCTCCAAATTACCAAAATCCACCTCCCGCATATCAAAATCCTCCCCCACTTTACCAAATTCCACCCCTCATTACAAAAATATTGCTCCTTACTATGCTAACGTGCAGTTAAGCTACAGAGCACCCCCTCCAGCCTATCAGGTCCAAGCTCCACTCTACCAAAATCCCCCTCCGAATTACCAAGCTCCATCGCTTAACTACCAAACAAACCCCTATCACAGTAATCAAGCTCCCCGTCCTTATAATAGAAGTTATTAGCAGATGCCTCATCCACAAGGCAGTTATGACCCACCTCGACCCAGATTCGAGAAGAAGCCTCCCAGGAACTTTACTGCGCTCGTCGAAATCCGAATAAAAGTGTACGAGCAACTGGCTGTGACCGGATATATCCACCCAGTGGGGCCCAAGTCGGTGGATGCTAGTTCCAAATTCTACAGGCTAATCAAAGGTGTGCATATCACTCCAACAGTATTGGAAATAATACCGAGGACTGCATTAACCTAAAGCACAAGATTCAAGATCTGATCGACCAAGAGGTGGTCTCTCTTCAAGCAGCTGCGCCTAATGTCAACACCAACCCTTTGCCAAATCATGGAGGCGTCAATATCAACATGATAGAGAAGGATGACGAGTTGTGTGACTAAGCTGATAACTCTAGTTATTCATAATGAGTTAGAAAAGGTCGTGACCTCATTGAGCGTCAAAGAGAAGAAAGAGTTCGTGATCTTGACTCCCGCAAAGGTTGTTGCCTTGGTGCCATCAGAAACTCTTTTCAGGCCGAAATTTGTGATTGAAACTGCTGCCGCTCAGGTTATGACCCAATCTTGGAGGTGTTATACTCCCTAAGAGCTCGCTCTTGAAGGACAGAAGAAGGATCAGGGTAAAAGACCAATAAGCGAAGGCGAAGCAGGGATTATGGAGAAATGCAGCCAAAGGATTATTCTATTGTTAACATTTGGAAAAAAACTCCAGCCCTAATTTCTGTGTGGGCCATGTTGATGAGATCTCAATTGCATATACAGGCCTTAATGAAGGCTCTTGATGATACTTATGTGCCTGTTGGCACAATCAGCGATAATGTGGCCGCTATGATCAATCAAGTTATCCAAGGGCATCAGATTAGCTTTTGCAATGACGAGTTACCTTTTGAGGGGAGGTCACACAACAAGGCGTTGCACATCACTGTCGTATGCCACGAGAAAGTTATAAATTGCATCTTGGTGGACGATGAATCCGGTCTGAGTATTTGCCCATTGTCAACATTAAGGTAGTTACGTTTTGATATAGGAAAGCTAACAAAACAAGGTCAATGTAAGAGCCTTTGATGGGGTTCATAGAGATATGTTGGGAGCGGTAAATTTGCTCATCCAAATGGGTTCAAAAGAGTTTAGTGCACAGTTTCAAGTCTTGGACATTCACACCATCTATAACCTTCTTCTGGAAAGGCCTTTCTTCCACATGGCTGGAGCTGTGCCTTTTACTCTTCACCAGATAATGAAGCTCATTTGCAAGGACGAAGATCTAGTTATTCACGGTGAAGAGAGTCATTCAGGCAGGCAGACGCCCATTATTGGTGAAGTTTCACGAAGTACTGACTTCTACACGGTGGAGCTGGTAAATGCCACCGGTGAGGATTTAGCCCCACATCCTCCTATGCCTGCCGTGTACAAGATGATAGCCACTGTGATGCTGCAAAATGGTTTTGAACCAGACTTCGTACTAGGAAGAAATTCCCAGGGAATTATTGAGCCTATTCCTGTCCCCGCCAAAGGAGCAAGATATGGTTTGGGGTACATCCCTACAGATGATGAGGTGAAGATGAAGAAGAACATTGATCAAACATTCGTTAGGCCAATCCCTCATCTATATTAATCATTTCCAGTCCGGGAGTATGCCGAGCATGATGACTTTGGGGAAGTAATCTGCGACCTTTTTGAGGAGATCGACGTTGTTATTGAGGAAGAGATTAAGCTAGCTGGTATCTGTGATGTTGAGCCCGGAGAGGTGATGCAGAACTGGACCTTCACGCTGATTCTGATTCCCCAAACTTCTTGGTAGAAGGGCACTATTTATGCATATTTAAATCGGTGGTGGTCTGGAAGAGGCCCGAGACCCACCATTTTAGATTTTCTTAATTGCTTGAACTTTAAATTCCCTCGTAATTTTTGAAAAAGGGCAAGATGGCCCTGGGACGTAGCCAAAGTTTGCGTTATTTCCCAATTTGAATGAAAGCTTCTTTTATTGAAAATTTGTTTATTTACTCATCTATTATACTTTACTTTTCTAACTTTTTGTGTTTATGGTTTCAGTAATGTAAGTTTTAAACATGCCAATGTCATGTAATGTCACGAGCTGAACGAACAAAGTGAGGCATGTGTTGACGAGGTTGATGAATACAAAGAGGAAAATGAGGCACCGGAATATGTTGCTGAAGAGTTTCTGTCGTTTGAAAATCAGCATAAGCCAAATTTAAGAGAAAACTGAAACTGTAAATCTGGGAGACCAAGAATGAGTCAAAGAGGTCAAAGTAAGCGTTCACTTGAATGAAGCTCAAAGAAAGGATCTAATACATTTACTCACTGAATACATTGATGTGTTCGTCTGTGAATTCAGTGATATGTTAGGGCTGAGTACCAATGTTGTGTCTCATAAATTACCGATCAATCCGGTGTTCAGTCTAGTGAAACAGAAGGCTCGGAAGTTCAAGTCTGAGTTGAGTTTGAAGATTAAAGAAGAGATCACCAATCAGATCGAGTCTCGATTGGTGAAAGTGATGCAATACCCGACTTGGTTGGCCAATGTTGTTTCGGTCGCCAAAAAAGACGGGAAGATCAAAATTTGGGTCGACTACAAAGATCTCAACAAGGCCAGCCCAAAGGATAATTTTCTGTTACCATATTGTGATCGATAATTGTGCTAAGCATGAAATATAGTCATTTGTGGATTGTTACGCAAGTTATCATCAAATCTTGATGGACGAGGAAGTTGTAGATAAGACAACTTTTATTACACTTTAGGGTGTATATCATTATAGTGTGATGCCATTTGGACTCAAGAATGCTGGTGCTACCTACATGAGGGTTATGACGACTATATTTCATTATATGATTCATAAGGAGATCGAGGTGTATGTGGATGATGTCATAATCAAGTCCCGTGTGAGTTCGGACCACTTGACGCATTTAAAGAAGTCTTTTGATTATCTGCATTGGTATAACTTGAAGTTAAATCTTGCCAAATGTTCTTTTGGGGTGCCAGCCGGCAAGTTATTGGGATTTATAGTCAGGAGAAGCAGTATTGAGCTCGATCCTTCCAAGATTAAGGTAATTCAAGAGTTACCTCCTCCGAAGTCTAAGAAGGAGGTGATGAGTTTCTTAGGGAGGTTGAACTACACCAGTCGATTCATAGCTCAATCAACCGTGGTGTGTGAGCCTATCTTTAAACTGTTGAAGAAAGACGCTCTGATAAAGTGGATTGAAGAGTGTCAGACTGCTTTCGACGCTATCAAGAACTATTTGTCAAATCCACCGGTATTGGTTCGTCTGCGAGAAGAGAGCCCTTTGTTGCTGTATTTATCCATCTCAGATAGTGCATTCAGATGCGTACTTGGTCAACACGACAAGACAGGAAAGAAAGAAAGGGTTATTTATTACATAAGCAAGAAGTTTACTCCATACGAGTCTTGTTACACTTTGTTGGAGAGAAATTGTTGTGCTTTGACTTCGCTTGCCCAGAAGTTGAGACATTATTTGTCTTCTTATACTACATACCTCATTTCCAGAATGGACCCGTTAAAGTATATTTTCCAGAAGGCGATGCCGACTGGAAAGTTAGCTAAGTGGCAAATGTTGTTGAGTGAATTTGATATTATGTATGTAAGTCAGAAGGCGATAAAAACACAGGTCTTGGCTGATCATCTTGCAGAAAATCCCGTTGATGAAGAATATGAACCGCTCAAAACTTATTTTCACGATGAAGAAGTATCATTTGTGGGTGAAAATATTTCTGAAATGTATCCTGGCTGGAGATTATTCTTTGATGGAGCGGCAAATCACCAAGGAAAAGGTATCGGAGCAGTATTACTGTCACAATCTTGTCAGCACTATCCCATGGCAGCTAAGCTTTGATTTAGTTGCACGAACAACAAGGCTGAGTATGAAGCTTGTATTCTTGGTTTGAGAATGGCCATAGACATGAATGTCAACGAGCTACTGGTTATCAGAAATTCAGATCTGTTGATTCATAAAGTTCAAGGATAATGGGTCGTGAAGAACCTAAAAATTATACCTTACGTGCAGTATGTATAAAGTTCTGCAAAAGATTTTTTAAGATCGAGTTCAGACATAGTCCCAGAATACAAAATGAGTTGGCCGATGCTCTTGCCAGTTGCCTCCATCACTTCAATGATTAAACATCCAGATAATGATTATATTGATCCTCTGGATATAGAGCTGAAAGAACATCCAGTCCATTGTTCACACGTTGAAGCAGAACCAGACGGTTTGCCATGGTATTATGTGTAAAACTTCAGTTTGTATTTCTGTTATCTACTTGTAATTGTTCTGTTTGCTTGTATTTTTTTAGTTTTAAATCTTATCCCCTTTGTATTGAACTACGTCTGACCTGAATTCTCAAGAATGAGATACGTAGGCGGCCTATGTCGTCCTCGGTCACCCCCATTTATCCTTTTTAATATTTCTTTTATTTGAACTACGTTTGACCTGAATTCTCAAGAATGAGATACGTAGGAAGCCTATGTCGGCCAAGGTCAGTTTCTTTGTAAATTTTTTTGTTGTTGTTAACCTTTAGGGGAAACTACATTTGACCTGATTCCTGCCTCAACGGGATACGTAGGCGCCATAAAGGTTCGGTCATATCTTCCATAAGATTTCTATTTTTCTTTACAATAGAAACTGGGACATAATTTTTAAGAGGGACTCCAAAATTCTCAAGAAGAAGATTTTTCCTCAACAAGCCAAGACTGAAGATGTTTTGAGATATGCAACTGGGATAAAATTTTTGAGAGGATCTCAAAAATTCCGTGATTTGCTCACCAACAATCAAAGATAAGCCGAGACATGTAGCTGGGACAACAATTTTGAGGATGACGTCAAAATTTCAACATGGTTTTATAGGCAGTCTGGAGTAACTCTGAATACTCCCCAGCGAAAAATCAGATAGACCTCTAAGCATCAGGCTCAAAGAAGTTCGCTAAGCCTGACGTGACATGACACTTGACAGTGACCTTTTCGAAATACTATTTCTCGAAAATGTATTTTTCTTAAAGTTTTCCCTTTATGTGTCATTTGTTATGGCATAAAATATTTTGTCTTATCTATCAAGGGTCGGGAGATCATAAAATCAACAAGAGATAGCAGGATTAGGAGCAGACAACTGAAGAAATCAACACAGATCATTTCGTTTTAAAACTAACAATTTTTCTGTGGACGCAGGTTTATATTTTTGCTCTGAAATCAGCAAATTCCTCTGATCGACGAATATGAAAAGTCAAGGTAGGAGAAAGTTCACCAAAAATTAACAGTTTTCATGTAGATGCAGGAATTATTTTATATTGCTTATATCGGAGACTTGGGGATATGAATGGTTTTATTTCAGACGATTTACGACATGAATTCTATAAGGACCGTCCAAGTAGATTCAAAGATGAATCAAGTGAAAATCTCAGGAAGGACAGTTTACGATTTTTTTAAAAGGCATCGTTTGCATCACTTCATTAGACACAATAGTGTCGCTGTCAGAAGAGTCATTTTATGGGTATTGTCGTTTGAGACGATACACTACCTGAAGGGTCAGTTTATCCCCATCGTCGATTGAGATGATATACAACCGGAGGAGTCCTTTTAGCTTTATCGTCAATTGAGACAATATGATTACCCAAAATGCACCCAGAAGATAACTATGTTGCTCGATTGAAGCATTATCTTCATTTGGTATCAAAGATGGCATCAAGAGTTAATATTCATGCATCGCGAGAAGATATTCTTGCCTTGCAAAAAATTATGCATCGCCGAAAGATATTCATGCTCCGCAGAAGATCGTGCTTCGCGAGTCAATATTCATGCATCGGGAGTCAATATTCATGCATCAGGAGTCAATATTCATGCATCGCGGAAGATCATGCATTGTGAGTTAATACTCATGCATCACGGAAGATCATGCATTGCAAGTTAATATTCATGCAACGCGAGAAGATATTCATGCCTTACAAGAAATTATACATCGCGAGAAGATATTCGTGCCTCACAGAAATTTATGCATCACGAGAAGATATTCATGCCCCGCAGAAGATCATGCATCGCGAGTCATTATTCATGCATCGCGAAAGATCATGCATCGTGAGTCAATATTTATGTATCGCGGAAGATCATGCATCGCGAGTCAATATTCATGCATCGCGAAAGATTATGCATTGCGAGTTAATACTCATGCATCACAGAAAATCATGCATCGTGAGTTAATATTCATGCATCGCAAGAAAATAATTATGCCTCGCAGAAAGTTATGCATTGCGAGAAGATATCCATGCCTCGCGGGAAATTATGCATCGCCGAGAAGATATTCATACCTCACAGAAATTTATTCATCGCGGTAAAATATTCATGCCCAGCAGAAATCATGCACTGCCAGAAAAGGAAATCGTGCATATCAAGAGAAATATTTACCCATCGACATCAACTGCCTTCTTTTATTTTGACAAAACTAAACATCATGAAGATCATCAAAGATGACATCAAGAGAAATATCAGTACATTGCATCAACTTTCATTTATGTTGACATCAAATGAAGAGTATATTGAAGATTATATTGCAAACATAACACATAAGCTTTATTTGTTTTACGTCAAATCGATCGAGTAGACGTCAAATGCAGAAGGAGAGCAACCAAGTGTCAA
Source organism: Solanum chilense (assembly GCA_032847665.1). Taxonomy (NCBI): domain Eukaryota; kingdom Viridiplantae; phylum Streptophyta; class Magnoliopsida; order Solanales; family Solanaceae; genus Solanum; species Solanum chilense. The sequence continues at coordinate 48,679,045 of CM064973.1, forward strand.
CACAGTAAAAGACACTATCTCCAATTTGAGTTGCATTTTTATGCTAACGAGTTTTATCTCAGTCTTTGTCGAGAGCATCCGCAAGGATGAATTCTCCAAAATTAACCACAGGTGCGGACGACATCAAAAAGGATGCAGCACAACGTGAAACTTTTTCTTAGCAGCGAACTGAGACATAGTCCAAAGAGGAATTTAGGACGCGAGTAGAGGAGAAACTTCTATTACAATCAAACCACACCCCTATCAGAAGGAATGTGGGTTTTTTCTTCAGGTTTTGTCAGTTTCGGTCTCGCATTCGGAGTTTTCGGTACTTTCCAAAAGCAAGTTTTCAATCCGAGTGAGAAAGCTCCAAGAGTCTTGGAAACTATGTCTGTGTAAATACTTGCCTATGGATGTGAAGAGCTCCACCTTCATGGCTAAGAGGTTACAAGCCTTCTTTTCATACTCAACTTAATTTGTCGTTTGTCCAAAATCAAAGGTTATCTAGCATAATAGATATCTTTTTAACCGATCGAGTCGAACTACAAACAGCATGAAACCTGAAGATACAAGAATATATAGGCGAGCTCAATGTTGAAACTCGGTTGTATTCTAAAATTCGCTCTTAAATATTATTCTCAAGCATTTTGATCCCTTCATAATCCGATATCGGGATAACTTTTGAATTCTTTCAAAATCGTGCGTTAAATCAAGCGTACCGAACTACAAGTAGCCTTAATTCTCATATAGCCTGAGATACGTAGGAAACCCATCCCGAGGGTTCGACCATGATTCCTAAAGTCCGTACCAAATCCCTCTAAAAAAGATGAAGAGTTGATCGGTCAAAATTGGACTAGTCAATTTCATTTTACTCGAATTTCCTGCATCAATCCAAGTAAACCGAGAGATAGTTGTTGACACTAATTTTTGTCCCCCCGATAATAATTGATTTTCGAGCTTCTTAAATTTCCAAACGATTTGAAATAATTAGTTTATAAAATAAAAGTATGTTTGTAAGAGCTTAGAGTGATTTAGTCACGTTGATAATTTTTTTTAGATAGCAAATGCATTTTTATGTTTTTCTTATGTATTTAATACTTTATAAAATATTTGGGGAAAAAACCCTTTCTATAAAGATTTTACTTTTCAAGTTAGTGAATTTATTAATTTTGTTTAGTTTAAATTTCAATTGTAATTTTTTTTAAAGAAAAAAATAGTTTTATAAAGTTCAAAATATTTTTCGAGTTACTTTTAAATAATTTGATATTTTTATAATTTTGTATATAATTAGTATATTTTATGAATATACAAAAATCGTCTAAAAATATCTTGTTTTAATTGGATATATTATTAATTTGTTTGGCTTAATCATAGGCTATATTTTGAATCATTATTCTATAATTTAGTTAATTATTTTATTTCGTCAAGATTAAGAAACTCGTTAATTAAGTATATTAATTCATCTTATTAGATTTGTAGCCATAATGTGTTACTTGAATTCAAAATTAGCTAATTTTTAAACACAATTTTGCCATTAATTTAAATATTAGGCCCTCATCTACCTATTTTTTAGCAAAACAAATTGAACCAGGCTCAATTTGCATTTTTCTCTTTTTCTAATTAGCACCCCAACTCTCTTGACCCGGCCCAGGCTTTAAGTCAGTAACTCGTGCTCGAGTTTTGTGGTGGAAGAAGTCGCGGTCATTCCAGCTCGTTTGTCTCATCCCGTTTCACACAAAAAGGTAAATTTCTTTTCAGTTCCCAACTCTTTAGTTGATGTGTTTTTCTTGATGGACTGAAGCTTCATTGTTGATTTACTTACCTTACCTACTTGGTTGCCCTTTTGTTTCTCGATTCACTGTTTACATAGTAGCCGATTGATTGAGTTGGGATTGGTGTCTTGGTAGTTTGAGACATAAGATGTGCTCTTGTAAATGTTACTGTTTTCCTGAGTATTACAAGGCAGAACATTGAAGTTAGTTAATGCATAGGCTTCATGTTTGTTTTCCAGTCCATTAGTTGCGTGAGTTTGTTTTCTTCCTCTTCTTTTTAAAAAAAAAAAACATTTCGTGGTTATGCAATGATTACCTTGTCATGTCAGTTCAATGTTAAGCTTGCATATTGGAAGTTTTACTATGTCAAGTACCTCATGTTCCACTAATAAGTAACTTCATATGATTTGCGCTTAATTTAAGTATGATGTTCAAAATATAGTATTGAGCTTTCATATTCGGTAAAGTTGTCTGTGGGTAGTCAATAATAGCATGTTGTTGCCAATAGTCTCTGTCTGTCTCATTTTGCTCTAAGCTCTCAATATCTCGAGCTATAAGAAACTTATATGCATCTTTAAGTGCTAATTCTATCGTTATCACTGCCTCTTTTGTCGGAAAACTGCAAGCTCCATTGCTCTAATTATTTGGTTGTGGTATGCTCCTAGATGGAATAGCACATGGCGAGATTTAGTTCGTTCCTGCATGCTTCTTTGTTATAACTGAAGTTGAAAGAATAAATTTTAATAGTTGGAGCTTACTGTCTTGGAAATGGACATATGTGTATATGCACTTAAGAGCCTTCTCTAATTAGATTTGTTATAAATTTTATAGATGGGCAAATTTTCTGTTAGCTTCCCTGTACAGAGGAACAATAATGTTATGAAGTCTAGTATTTAACAAAACTCATCGTCTTCTCATAATTACTTACAGTTAATTGATCGTCTTGTTTATTTAATTTCAATATTGTTTATTTTGATTTCGTTGAAGTATTTTTGAGCATGTGTCTTTGTTTTGCATCGGTGAAGCATGTCGTCGTTTAGAGGCGAGGTTTGAAGGATCTTGTTATTATTAGATTATAATTTTGTTCTCTCCATTTGCATGTCAAAACTCCTTCGAGTCCTCGGTGGAATCTTCCTCCTTTCCCTTGCATTTTAAATTGAGCCATAAGCTTAATTTTTCCCTCGAATCATCTGCATTACTGGGTCAGCAAAATCTGATGTACAGGTCGAAAGCAGTGGTGTGTTGCTGAAAATTCAATTTTTTAGCCCCTGAAAATTGGAAAAACAAGCTGATATACCGACTGAATACACTGGTATACAGTTGGAATACATGGTATACAGTTGGAAATGTGCCAATACGGGAAAATGCAAAAATACAAAGTTTTTATTGAAATTTCAGGTCTGGGAGCACAAAACTCTTCAATATACATAGCGTATACATCGAATATACACTCAAAGTGTATCATGACTTTGAAAAGAAAATAGGCCCAAAGGCCCTAAAAATTGCAGCAACAGAATTTGGGCCTAGGGCCCAAATTTTGATATTTCCTTCCCTTCTTATTTATTTATCATGATATTTGACTAATTATTTTAGGGAAAATTGGTTATATAATAGCAAACTAATAACCTAAATTAAATGGAATAGTTAGGGTTTGATTTAATTGTGCTCAATAGCAAACGTTGGCAAAAATTTGCCAGGCGTCTCTCTCCCAGAAGTCTCGCTCGCCACTCTCCCATTCTCGCCTCTCTCGCTTTATACACAGAAGTGTATAATTTCTGTTTCTGTTTTGTATAAAGCGAGAGAAAATTGTATATACACATGCAAAAATGTATATCTTCGTGTTATACACTTAATTATATAATTTACAAACATTTTACTTCAAATATTGTAGAGAAAAAGGCCAAAGAATTATACAATTGTGAATTATACAATTGCAGTGAAATACAATTTTTTCTAGCTTTATACAACAGAAGTGTATATATTGTGTTTCTGTTTTTGTATAAAGCGAGAAAAACATATATCTTCTTGCTATTCACTTATAATTATGCAATATACATACATTTTAATTTGATTCAACTGTATGCAAAGCTAATTATACAGTTGCAGCGAAATAGGCCAGCGAATTATACAATTTAGGCCAGCGAATTATACAATTTAGGTCAGCGAATTATACACTTGTATATGTATAGCGAATTATACAGTTTTTATGTTTGCTATGTAGCACAATTATGCAAAGTTTGCTATAGCATACAAATATGAATTTTTTGTTTGCTATATGTGAAAGTTGCCCATTATTTTATGTGATTTTCGTTTGATTTAATTATACTCTTATGATAGTCATTCCTCTTATTTATACATACATTCAAAATTTATTTATATACATATAATTTTACTTAGTTTTTTTATTCTACGTCTTGGTCTTTGTCAACCCTTACGTTCATCCCTTTATGTCATCCTCTTAGCTATTTTCCCTTAAAAAGAGATAATTAATTTAAATGATAATGATAAATACGTGAAAAAATAAAAAAATAATATCTACATATATAAAAAATTTATTTTTATACAAAACACATAACCTTTATTTTATTATTATCAATCACCTTTAGTCACTCCCTTTTAAAAAAATCTCTTTCTTTTCACTAAATTAATTAATTAGAAAATAATAATAATTTTGAGTAATAAATGATATAAAATGAACTTTATTTGGTAAAAGTTGGAAAATTCAAGTCAAAGTCATTTTAGTCAAATTGTCGGTGAATCGCGAGTTAGCAGGTATTCTGAGTGCCTAATACCTTCTCGGAATGCATATTTGAGCTTCTAACCCTTTTCAATCGGTTTTTATCTGTTTTTAAATCCTTCGAAAGTGATTTTAAGTTTTCTTGATTTTACTAAAAAAATCAAGTGGCGACTCTGTTAATTCGGAAAGTTGATTTTTCTTAAATCATAAGATTAATTGATTTTCTCGAACTTAGTCATTTTTTACTTTACTTATATATATTTTCGTAAAACACTAGTCACTACTGGCTATTTGATGATTCGATATGCATATGTTTGCTTAGTCGTTTTGATGATTTAGTCATATATCGAGTTAAAGTATCGTGAGTTGGAGTAGTTTAATATTGTGTGTTGGCATATGTTTCTTGCTTGACCATATACTCTTTATGGTCTAATATATTTCTGCCAGCAGACCAATTTCGTAGCCGACTATTATAAAATTGGAGTCTGTTGACCTATTCTTTTTCGGTGTTTGAACAGTTGATATTGAGCTTGCATATTCGATATTTCCACGGTGTTAAGCTTTCCTTGTTTTATCAATCAATAGCCTTCATATAATATGGATATAGTTGCAAGCATGACGGCTAAATTAATATATTGTTCCATCTTCAATGAAGTTTCATGTAATCTAGTTATTTTGAACATGGTTTTGTTTTACAAATTTGTCTATGTCCAGCGACTGCATTTTATATAGTATGAGCGAGTTTGAAAAATTTTCTTTTTGATTTAAGTGTCCGCAGCATGATTTTTCAGATCTCATGTGCCCAGGTCATTTTTGTTCTTTATAAGAGTTTAAAATTGGTAGTAAAAAGCTTCTAATAAACATCAATATTTAGGCTATGTTTTTGTTTGGAATTGTGCCTTATCTTCCTTTTTCTTTAATTGTATTTGTTTGGTTTTAGCATGAAGATCAGTATGTTGCTATCATGACTATTCGTTTGCCTTTACAGTCCAATTTTCCGTTTAATGGTACATTTCAACCAAAATTTGATTATGTAACTTCACTATCTGCCATCTTTTAGTGCTACTATTTGAGTGTCATTTTCCAAAAGTTTGTTTCCTTATGGGTCGCTTATGTTTTAATGCAGATTTTTATTTATCATTCATATGTAGTATATAGTTTTCCATTGTCAGTGAGTTTGTTTCTTATCTTCTTAATGATTGCTCTTCTAAAATCAGTTCATGTGATTAACTTAACTTCGTTAGTTTCATATTTTTATTTTTATTTATTTTATTTTATTTATTATTACTACTTATTATTATTTTTCACATTCCAGTCCTGCCTAACTTCGAGTTGCAGTAGAGTAATGTTTGTCACTTATTTTAGGTTATCAGTTGTTGCTATGAATGGATTATAACCCGAATTGAAAGTTGGCTCTTGACTATTCCTTCTTTGCTTTGAGAATTGATAGCAATGCTTATTTGTCTCGATATTATTTTCCAAATGTTTAGAGTGTCATAACACAAGAGGATTTGGGAAACTTTTTGCTAGTAATCGTGAGCAGCACGTCACTTTTAAAAATTTGGTTCTTGAATTTTAATGCTCTTTAATTTATATAGTTGCTGATTCCTAGCCCTTCACTATTTCATTCTTGTTTCTTTTAGAATTCGAGCCTATTAATGGTAAGATCGCATCAACCTTCATAATCTTGAATTTTGCATTACGCTATTGCTTGGATTTGATTCATCTTAGTTTGCCATATATTGGAATTTTATTTAAGGTCGGGTTTATATTAGTTAGAAAGTTCGTATAACTACTTTATTATTTCCTTACAATAAGTGTTAATGCTTTATTTATGTTCTTTGTTGCATGTGATACCGTTCACTCACTCTTAGACTTCATTTTCCCCTCATATTTTGGGTGGGCCGTAAAGTCCCAAATACATTTTCGTTTTACCCTAGTCAAGCCAGTCAAAAATTGACGAACATGTCCAGAAGTCGAGAAATTCAGAAAAAAAGGCCAGTTGAGGAGTTTGACGAAGTTGGGCCGATAGGCCTCTTTCATTTTTATACAAGTGTATTTTGTTAGTTTCGGAGCTAAGCCCCCTTGTCATTTTGTATTTTTATTGTCTCTTTATTTTAGGATAGGTACCACCAAAATGGGCCAAAGGCCCAAAAAAAAACAAGTCCAAATATTGGTCCAGGCGGACAGAAAACCACATTAGTGGGTATTTTAGGTGCCGTAAAAATCTTCCTAAAACACTTGTAGGAACCCTTAAACCCCCTTAAACATTTTCAATCGGTTTCCTTTTTTAATCAATTGAAAAAGATATTTTTCTTGATTTTTCTTAAAACAAGTGGCGACTCTAAAAAATTTAAAATATTAAAATATTTTCTTCAAATAAAATAGAATGGCGACTCCGCTGGAGATTTGAATAGTTCTAACTTTAAAATTAACTTATTTGGCTACGTGTAAATAATTGTTTACTTGCTTTCTTTATCGTATTATTAAAATGTTGCATTTTTTATGGCATTAACTCCATCAAACGGCAAATAGTTTGCATTAGGACAAAGATAGTTACGTGGCTTACCATGACTTCCTTCAAAAAATACACAAGTCTAATCTTTAGAAGTAAAAAACAAATAGTTGGCTTGCGGTCATCCAACGTCGTTGTTAGCTTGACCCTGTTGTCTGTTTGACTTGAGTAACCGTCACTTCTAAACTAATTCTAGCAAACCTAGGATAGAGTGTAACCAAATCCAAATCTAATTATTAGACTAAGATGACCCAACATCCAAGTCATGTTGGGTCCATTAGAGAGACCATCTTAGTCCAAAACGGTCACGGTCTAAATGGACGATATTATTTGTTTGAATTTGAAGGATGTATACGTTATTTAAAAAATCATTGTCCCTTGGGACAAGAATTATAATTGAAGAAAGAATTTTACAAGCTACTACTCCATCCAGAGACGTTGGCACCTGGAGATGAGAAGAAATCAAGTTCGAAGAACCTTTCACGAAGGCATAGTTTAGGGTTATACCCCTGTGTGAGTTAATTATTTATACCCCCATTTCTCTACTATGTATCCCCATTCGATTTACTTATAAAGTTTGTATAAATTTTTGTTTAGGGGCAATAGATTGTTCCAAATGATGTGCACATCCTTCATATCAGTAGGTCTACCCTTGGCACAAAAGGGTCACATATCTGTTTAGAACGTGCAATATTTGTTTGTGTATAGCTGCTTGTCTTGAATATGTTGCTTTATTTGGATACATTCTAGCTCATCCCTCTTCGAATTATTTTTAGAACCCCTAGGTATAAATATCAAGTCACTATCAAAATGTGTTCAAATACTCTTTGAGTCTAGTTTATCAAACAAAATTTGAACTTCATTTTTGAAATATTACTTTCTCGTATTCAGAAAGAAATTCGCTATCTCACATCAAAGATATTCAAGGCGGTCGAACTATGTAGGACCTGAATTCTCCTCCATGAGATAGGAAGGCAGCCTTCCCATGTTCGGTCTCCATTCTGAGAAATTTTATCTTTTTCAACTCTTACAAATAAATTAGAGTTACATCTCCGTAAAAAACCAGAACTACAACAGTAAAATATTCAATCGACATTTTTTATTCACAAAGCTAAAAATCCATTAGACAAATTTCTGTCTATCTAATCATTTCTTTATATCTGTGGGCTAGTCTTTTATCAAATGAAGCTACTCTTGTGTGCTTGCAACTTTGTGTGTGATATCTTGTATAACCTACTACCTACACAAACTAACAAATATGTTGTTTGAGTTATTTTTCTTTGTCAGGTACTCAAAACTGATTTGTGTTGATTGTTGAGCATTCAAAGTTCTCAAAGATTACTTTTTCAATTGAAATTATTTGAAATAGAGCAGAAAAATAACCCAGAATAATGAGAATACCGGCCTGACTGAAGTTGTTATAGTTCAACCACCTGTCGTTGAATAAAATGAGTTAATTGCACAATTGATGCAACAAATTGTTGAATTGAGGATTGAGCTCCAGGAAAAACAAAATTGGTCAACTCTGAGTGTCGATGGCACCACTCCAGGCAATGGAAGGCTTCCACTCCATTTTCCTACTCTGACTTCAAACTCAGAACATGTCTTAGATAACCCTCCAATCTTCATCAAGCCAGCACTCCATACCAAGCACCACACCCTTTCGAGCACCTGAATACTGATTCTCGAGTTTTCCCCATCTTTCAAAACCAAAACACAAATAACTCTCAAATTTTCCCTCTGTTTCAAAACTCAAATGTCAATAATCCTCAAACAGCCCCTTTCATGTACCATGCCCTTGCAAAAGACACTCAAAATCCATAAAACTCTCGATCCTTACCTCTGAATGTCACTTTTAATATTCCAGTCCAAATCAAACACATCTTCACTACACTTCTTATTTCGAACTTGACCACTACAAAGAGAAAGAGAAGGAGTGGAGGGCCAAAGAGGAAAAGACTAAGTAGATCATAAAGGAAGAGATCGCAAAGGTGATTAAAGAACTGGATTACACTCCAGAAGAGGTGGGGTTGAATTATGAAAATTTATGCATTCATCCGAGTTTGGACCTTCCAGAAAGTTCATCACTTTTAATGGAACTGGAAATCCTCTAGCACATCTGAAAGTTTATTGTAATCAAATCGTGGGAGTTGGCAGAAATGAATCATTGTTAATGCGTCTCTTCAGTCGAAGCCTAAGTGGAGAAGCTCTGGAGTGGTTTACATCACAAGAACTGAAATAATGCACTCGCAAAGGATTTCATGGAAAGATTTGGACATAACGTAGAAGCTGCCCCAGATCGCTACTACTTGGAGAATATCAAACAGAAGTCTACAGAAAATTATCGAGAGTATGCTCTTTGTTGGAGAAAAGAGGTCGCAAGAGTTCAACCACCCATGTCTGAACGTAAGAGTCACTGAAATGTTCATTCAAATTCAAGAGCCTGAGTACTATGAAAAAATGGTATGTATGATGGGATAAAAATTTGTCTAGACGTCAAAGTTGGAGAAGCTTTGGAAGATGGTTTTAAGACTGGAAGGGTCACGAACTTTACTGCATTGCGAGCTAATAGAAAAGCTACCAGAATTAGTGATATGGATACATCAAAAGGGAAAGCAAAGGACGTGTGTATGGTCAAGACTACCCATATGCAGTCAGCTTCCAAAAAGAAATATCAAAACCATAATTTCGATCAGAATAAATTTCTCCTTCAAAACTTTAGGAAGGCTCCTAAAGTATTTACACCATTGAGGGAATCTCAAACTCAACTTTATGAAAGGTTGAAAACAAGGGGAATACTCTACCCTATAGAAGAAAGACCAGCCAATCTTTTGGGGAAATTTTACAGGGCTGATCACAGATGTGCTTATCATTAATGATCCATTGGACACGACACAGATAATTGTTCAACCTTGAAGCACAAGATACAATGCATGATTAACAATAATTTGATCAATATTGAGGAAACCAAATCAAGGGATAACATATTGGATGCTTAAGAGTGAGTACAAGACATTTCTAAATTGAGTCATTTGAAGATGTTCGTTAACAAAGATCGAAAAGAAGTATGTCCAGCATCGGTCAAAATTCTGCATATGAAGTTATTATTATCCTTCTTTGAAAAAACATATTTAATCTCTTTGTTTCCTTTTTATCACACATTTTTGTAATGAACTACGTCGGACCCGATTTCTCAAGAATGAGATACGTAGGCAGCCTATGTCGGCCTCAGCCGTTTCCTTATCAATATTTTCTATTTTGGTTAATCCTTAATAAGGGAATTGTGTTTGACCTGATTCCTGCCTCAACGAAATACGTAGGCGCCACAACAGCTCGGTCATATTTCTTGTAAGATTTTGTTCTCTTCATAATGGAAACTAGGACAAATTTTTTGAAAGGATCTCAAAAATTCATTCAAAGATAGGCCTCTATAACATGTCAAAATAGAGGACCAAAATGCAACGGAGTTAGCTTTGGGTGGATCTTAAAAAATTACGATAATCAAGTTTGCAACTGGGACATAATTTTTGAATAATCTCAAAAATTCCACAAAAATGTCATTTATTAATTATTGAGGCAAACTGGGATAGAATTTTGAGGATGGGCCTCAAAATTTTAGAATGAGCAACCTCAGAATTAACAACGCAAGTTACGAGAGTTAAATACATTTCAGACCATGACAAAATTTTTGAGGAGGGTCCTGAAAAATTCCATCAAGACTGTCTTACAAAGACGGACGAGCGTGTAAGCCAAGCACATGAAGGAGAGTGGAGACAAGACCAACACAAATCAGCCTTTCAAACTAAAAGTTTTTCTTTGAATGCAGGAACAACGAAGTCACAAAAATGGCAATGTCAAAATTGTCAAGCTTGGGAAAGGACATCATTTACGCCTCTCGTGGCCTCATCAACATAACTAGAAAACTTTCCATCTCATTTTATCTTTATTTCGTTATATTGCCTCAAGTGATTTATAAACAAGTTTCTTTTTATGTTGTAGGAATGTTGAAACCAAACACTACTAGATTCTTTCAAAGTTGTAAGAAACAAAGTGTTGGATGATCGCTAGTTACGAGTCATGATCGAAGTTATAATTAGGCTCACCCTAGCCTAATCTCGATAAGCCAAATGACTTAATTAATCCTTCAACTTTACTTTTATTTTTACCTCATAGTCGATACTAACGTTGGTGCCGATCTTTGCAGGTGATAATATTCATAAAGTAAAAAACACATGTGAAATTGACATCATTTCTGAAGATGATCAAAAGTGACACTATCTTAGATTTGTTGCAAGGAAAATTAATGAGTCCATCTCGTCAGAAAGATGTTGGTAATCGCAATATCTCCATGACAGTCGAAGTTATCAAATAACTGCGAGTTTTCATTAACAATTGAAGAGGTCGGCAACAAACTCAAATTTTATTGAGTTTGTCAAGAAAGGCAATCTTCATATGAATGAATTAAGTCATTCACCTCGATAATTCTGTCTTTGGAATCATAGTCGCGATGTGCATATACGTCAATTTCGTTTGATAGTTTTTTTGTCGCGAACAAATTAGGCATACGTGTTTCTTGACAATGTCAGAGTCAAAATTCTTATTTGTTGGGTATTCACCCCATAAGTAGATTATGTGTTCTGATTGGCCCATCAAAGAGTTTAGCGTATAGTTTTGTTGGGCAATCCACCCCATGAGTAGTTCGTGTATTTGTTTATCCATTTCAGGTTCATATTTTTGAATCATATTATTGAGCATCCAGCTCGTTACAAATATATCATTATCGAGCATCCACCTTGTTACAGATGGAAAATTATTGAGCATCACCTCGTTACAGTTGGAATATTATTGATCCCTCCACTTCGTTACAGATGGAATATTATCGAGCATCCACCTCGTTACAGTTGAAATGTTATCACGCATTCACCTTGCTACTGATGGAACATTATCGAGCATCCACTTCGTTACAGTTGGAACATTATCGAGCATCCACCTCGTTACAGATGGAATATTATCGAGCATCCACCTCGTTACAGTTGGAATATTATCGAGTATCCACTTCGTTATAGTTGGAAGATTATTGAGCATCCACCTTGTTACAGATGGAACATTATTGAGCATGTACCTCGTTACAGTTGGAACATTATCGAGCATCCACCTCATTGCAGATGGAATATTATCGAGCATCCACCTCGTTACAGTTGAAATATTATCGAGCATCCACCTTGTTATGGACGGAATGTTGTCGAGAATCCACCTCGTTACAGATGGAACATTATCAATCATCCACCTTGTTACAGTTCGAATATTGTCGAGTCATCCACCTCGTTACAGTTGAAATATATTCGAGTCATCCACCTCATTACAGTTGAAATATTATCGAGTCATCCACCTCGTTATAGTTGGACTATTATCAAGACATCCACCTCGTTACAGATGAAATATTACCGAGCATCCACCTCGTTACAATTTGAATATTCATTGAGTCATGCACCTCATTACAATTGGATAACCATCGAGCCATCCACCTCGATACAGTCGGATAATTATTGAGCTATCTATCTCGTCACAGAAATCACCAAAGTTTGCCATGCAAAAATAAACAATGACATCTCCAAATACTTAGCCAATCATGAGTTGTAATGGACATACTGTGTTCGAAAGTGATATATACTGAACATAATTATGTGCCATATTCCACATCAAGAATAACTGAAAAACATTGTAAGAGATACTATCACTTTATCAGTTACATTTTCTACTAACAAGTTATTTCAGTTTTTGTTGAGAGCATCCAAGAGGATGAATTCTCAAGTCAAATCACAAGTGCGGACTACATCAACAAGGATGCAGCACAACGTGGAACTTTTTCTTAGCAGCGAACTGGAACATAGTTCGAAGAGAGTGTGAATTCTTAGGACGCGAGCAGAGGAGCGACTTGCACCACAATCAAACCACACCCCTATCAGAAGACATGTGGGTTTTTCATTGAAATTGTCGATTTCAGTTACATATCTGGAAATTATAGTCTCTACCGGAAGTAGCTTTCCAATCCGAGTGACAGTGCACCAAGATCTTTGGAAATTATATCCGTGTAAGTTCTTAATTATGGGCGTGAAGTGTACCACATTCATGACTAAGAGGTTACAAGCCTTTTTTTCATACTCGATTTATTTTTCACTCTTCCAGAACCAAAGGCTATCTAGCAGAATAGATTTTCTTTTCAAAGCGATTGAGTCGAACTACAAACAGCCTGATTCTTATAGTATAAGGATATGTGGGCGAAATCAATAGAGAAAACTCGACTGTACTCCTATATTCTGTTATAAATCTTATTCCCGAGCATACCGATTTCTTCATAATTCAACATTGAAATAACTTTTAAATTCTTTCAGAATCGTGCGTTAAATTAAGCTTATCGAACTACAAGTGGCCTGAATTCTCCTATATCTTGAGATATGTAGGAAACCCACTTTTGGGGTTCAACCATAATTCTTAAAGCCCGTACAAAGTCCTTTTTCCAAATATGTTGTCGGTTAAAATTGGCTTGGTCAATTTTATTTTGTTCGAGTTTCTTGCATCAATCCAAATAAAACGAGAGACAGTTGTTGACAGCCAATTTTGGACCTCAATAACATGAATTAATAATCGAGTTTCTTAATTTCCAAACAAAATGAAATAATTGACTTTATGAAATTCAAGATATTTTTCAATTTATTTTAAATATTTTTGTCGCTTTTGTAATTTTTTGATAATATATATGTTTTACATAATTATGCATATAATTAGTATATTTTATGATTATTTGAAAAACGTCTCAAAAAGTTTTTATCTTAATTAAATATTTGGTAAATTAGTTTAGTTATATGATATTTATATTTTTAGTTTAATTAGTTTATAATTAAGTTTATTATTTTATTTCGTTATGATTAAGAGACTCGTTAATTAATTTATGTTAATTCATTTTCTTTAAGTTTTGACTGAAGTTGGTCTTTGTTTTGTTAAAATTTTCCGCCAATCCTTTAAAACCATTTTTCTTTAACATTTCTAGTAAACCCAACACCTGAATTCACATACCCAATCTTGCTCTTTTCCAATTCTAAATGAAACCCATTACCTCGTGTAACCAATCCATTATAATACCAAAAAATGACCAAACCTACAACCTTATCTTTCGCCCTGACCCAGCCCAACTCTAACAAAACAAAGACACCCGACCTCTCAATTGCATACAGAAGCAATTTGGAACGACTCCAACACGCGCTTCAAGCAAAAACGAGCACGGAAAAGCAGCAAAAGGTCAAGAGGTGATTTTTGTCATCCTCTCTGATTTCCATAGACAACAGTACGCATAGTGGGCTGATTTCAGCAGAGGCGTGTTCTTGAGATACCAGCTCCTTCGAAATTTTGTTCGGAATTCGGGATTCTCTTTGGTTCCTCTTTTAGTTGTTCGTATTTCGGTGGTGAAGTTTACCGCTCCTTTCAGCTTGCCTAGTCCCGTTGGCTGCACTGGATCCTAATACTCAACTTATGGCTTTTCCACCATCAACTTCAGGCCAACTTCCTATGATAATTACCCAAGAGTTTAAGTTTTGGGAATCGAATACAAATTAAAGGAGTAATTTCCTTACCTTAAGCACTAAAAGTCGTGGAAAACTATCAAGAATCGCCCTGGTTCGTCTCTTAACTCTCAAGACCAAAGTTTTGCAGAAAATAATAATCTAAGGGTTTTTCCCGACTAGCACGCCACAACGGCCCCGCCTTGCGGGATTAATCCCTACTTGACGGCTTACACGGGGACAGTAGCTCGGAATTTGAGTTTCAAGCTCCCATTTCACAATACACTTTCAACCCTTGACGTTCTAAAACTACCTCTTTATACTAAGATCAGTTTCAAGTGTTTTACTAGCTCGAATTTAATTTGGTAAAGTTGTACAGGTTCCTTAACGTCTTGTCTATCTACTCATATAATCAGATTCATAAAAAATACCACATTCATTATCAGATTTACCTTGACCTCAGCTAACTCATATTTTGTCCAAAGTTGAACTAGGCTAGAAATTTTTAAGTCACTACTCAAAAGTTTTCTGGTCCAAATTCTTTTCCCATTGGCTTTTCTGTAACAACGAAACAGGTCGCTACATTTTTAGATCTCTAAATAAAGTATTTGGGTCATTTCTAAAGTTCTTGCATGCTCATATTATAAAAGACCCGATCCAGTTCAAATAAAAACAAAAAACTGCAAGTTCCCTTCAGCCTCTTCCTTGATTATTTAAGCCTAGAAAGAAGTAAGAATCACCAATTTCAACTTTCTAAGTATTTCTATTGAAGTCTAACTATTTTGAATTTGGGTCGTGTAAGGTCTTATTTGGGAGAAGCGCACCCTACTAAGAATTTTTTCATATCCACTACTCTTGAATAAGCTTATGCAAAAACTTTGCTACCTCCAGCTCAATATTATTTTGGGTTGGTCATCTTCTTGCTCAAACTACATAGAAATGCAAAGTAAAATCTAGCAAATCATAACTAATATCAAAGCCCCCAGATTTTGTAGCAACATCCAATCCAACACCATAAAGAAAGAGAACAAACAAAAAGTATGAAATATTCAATTCCAACTTCGACTCAAGTGCAACATTTCAAAAAAATAACTCAAAGCATCTACTCACCATTTGTTGGTACTTCATAGTACACAATTACAAAAACAAGCAACTAATAAAGGAGCTAACGATTTTCGAGAGCAAGTCATAAGCTCAGGTATTTAATGCATCCTTTTCATACCCATCCAGGCCAATGACTTGTAAAGAAAAATACCCGAGTATTCGAATCTTATTTCCTCCAGTACCAAAATCGACTGACATGCGAAATCACATGAGAAGAACCTTAGTGGAGTTTAGTCCAAGGAAGACTGAATAACACTTCTTAGCGATTAATATGAATTCCTCTAATTTGGTAAGACCTCCGTGCTTTCAGAGGACTTTAATTTATTGTGAATTTTAGTAGTTGGTATGTATTGTTAACAGAGTATTCGAGTAGTCTAGATCTTATCATGATAACCTACCTTCGGTATGTTAAAGGTTTTCATAGATGAGTCAGTCTGGTTAAAATTTCCATGATATATATATATATATATATATATATATATAAAGAAAGAAGTAAATTTGAGGTTTTTGTCTTTGTTTACGCGGATTTGTTAAAATATTAACAGACTAGTTAAAAAAAATCACGTAGCTTTTCTTAATATAAAAAGACAAGATAAACATTTTTTTATTACAAAAAAATATAGAGTAATTAAAAAAACGACGTATTTGCAATGTTTCCTACATAGTATGTTATCAACACACAACCAAATGTTGTGGTGCAGTGGATAAGACTGCTTCTCCCTTAGTTAGAGGTCTCGAGTTCAGGTTGTCGATATGAAAAATTTCTTGGTAGGGAGCACTTCTCCCAAATAAGGCCCTAAAGAACGCAAATTCGAAATAGTCGGACTCGAATAGAAATACTCAAAAGTTGAAATTGGTGGTTTTAATTCTTTCTGGGGCTAAACTAAACACGGAAGAGGTTACAGGGATGAAAAAGGAAATAATAAAAACACCGAAACTGGAACTCTTCAATCTTCACAATCCCAAAGCCCCCCCTTTTTTTCTTTACTATAAAAGCACTTCAGAAAAATGTTTAGCTGAAATTTTCATTCAATCTATCAATCGAAGAAGAGTCACAAAGCTCAAAAACCTAGTCAGGAGAATTTGATTTTTCGAGTGTTGTTGTTCTCTTTGTACCTTTTTCGATATACATGTAGCTTTGCCTAGTTCATCTGGTTGATTCCTCAAGCTGCGATCAGGTAAAAAACCCTAATTCTCTTACTTGTCTCCGAAATTCTCATATGTCACCGCTGTTTTTTTTGTTTTATAAACCCTTTTTCTGTGAAAAAAATTTGATCTTTGGTTGTTGGAACCGTCAGTGGCTTGTAATTGGAGTAGATTGTAACTGATGATAGATTTGTCATTTATGTTTAGCTTCATTTGGAAACCTAACTGTGGTTGTTATAAATAGGGGTCTTCTTTCCTTACCCTTTTTGGGTGTAGAGTGATAATAGAGTGACTAGTTTCTTGTTTAAGAATGGAAATTGTTTGGAGATTATGGGGCTTTACTGTGTAATTGAACATTGGAGGAAGGATTTATGAGGAGTGATGATGATGACTTGTGTAGAAAAGGGTGAAATGGAATTTTTTTTACCTAAAAGTTTAGTTTGGTTTAGAAGGGACTGAATTGTTTTTTCTGGAAAATTTCTGAATTGAAGGTTGAAAGTTAAAATTGGAGAGGTTAGGGGGAGGTTTTTGGTGGTGGTTTCCTCCCTTGTCTGGGACTCCTTGGTTTGACCGCCACATTGGTGTACTTGTTGCTTTCAGTCTTTCGTTATTGATGAATCCATAGCACACTAAGGAGTGCTGTTCAGTCTTCCTGGGGAGTGGACTCCACGAAGAGGTTCTTCTTGTCTGTACGAAATGAGATTCGGATATTCTAGTATATTTATTTCTTGACAAGCCATTGGTCTAGATGGATATGAGATGGATGAACTTAAGTACCTGAGCTTAGACAATGGTCTTGCTCTCGAAAGCCGTTAGCTCCTTTATTAGTTGCTTGTTTTTAGTAATTGTTTACTACGAAGTAGGAACTAATGGTGACAAGATACTTCGAGTTATTCTTTTGAAATTATGCAATTGAGTGGAAGTTGGAATTGAACATTTTGTGCTCTTTGTTTGTTCTCTTTCTTTATGATGATGGATTAAAAGTTGCTGCAAAAATCTTGGAGGCTTTGATATTAGTTATGCATTTTCTAGATTTTACTTTGCAATTCTGTGCAGTTTGAGAAAGAAGATGACAAATCCAAATAATGTTGAGCTGGAGGCAGCAAAGTTTCTCCATAAGCTTATTCAAGAATCTAAGGATGAGCCGACTAAATTGGCTACAAAGCTTTATGTGGTGAGTATACATCTCTTATGTTGTATGTTTTCCAAAAATTCTAGTTATTCACCTGTATTAAGTTGTACTACTCATGACTCAGATTTTACAACATATGAGATCCAGCGGGAAGGAGAGCTCAATGCCTTATCAAGTAATATCAAGGTATAGCGTCTTAAACTCCATCCATATATTTAGAGCATCATAGAATTTATTGCACATTTCCCACCTTTTATGGTCCCTACCCCTTTGTCAATCATCTTTCTGTTCAATAATTGTGTTTTCGATCATTATATTATTGTACTTTCCAGCTATGATGGGAAAGTATAACTGTCACAGTATAATGGTAGTTGCCCATGATACTATGCCTCCTGGATTAACAAAAATGCATCCTAGTGTTGTGGTTGGCTGGCTGACGCTAAAAGCTACTAAATATTGATTGTGATAGTTCAGAGTTCTCGATACTCATCTCTGACATGCTGTACTGTTACAGTTTTGTTGACTTCCGTAATTTCTCTTTTATTGATTCAAGGGCTATGGAGACTGTCGTCAAGCAACATGGTCTTGACATTGAAGCTTTAATGTCCTCACGTCTTCCTGTGTCTGCTGCAGCACAAGCAGGAGAAGCTGCATCATCACAAGTAGCTGGTAGAATGATACTTGTTGCACTTTAATGCACTTCACTAATATGTATTGGCAAGAAGTCGAAGCCATGTTTTGTTGGCTATTTTTATATTAAACGAATTGATTGTTATTGCAGGATCTTCACAGAGGCCAGGGGTTACTAGGGACTCCAAAGCAAATTTTCTGGGAAATGAGATGGGTAGCGGTCCAAGCGGCAGCGGACATGGTGTTTATCAAGCATCTGCACCCCACATAAGTGGTAAGTACAACGATTTGTCTGCTAACTTGCAACTTGCAAGCATGGCAAATCATTCATATTGTCTAGTGTTGGGGAAACTAAATATTAACCGAACAAATGAAGATTACAATTTGATAAAGCTTATGTAGATGACCAAAATGCATTTGGAACTGTGCATTTTCTATGTATAATTTAGGAAGGAGAAGAAAATGAAACAACAGATAACCATGTCTTGTCGCCAAAGATTTGTAGTAGCTTGGTTTGTGAGCAATTTAATGCTATTTGTTGATCATGTTATTAAACCACTTTGATATATGACACAATATCAAGCAACATTCCTACTCCCAAAGGAAGGCTCGGTGGTCAAAAAGTTGGGGTACAGCTGTGAGAACCACAAAATGAATATTAGAAATGCAACACTAGTTGAATTCGTATTTGGTGGATTTGTTGATGTGTAGTTGTGTACGCAAATGTGAACACATCTTTTACTCAAAAAATCAGGGTCGCTTGCTATTGAAGCCTTGTTTTTGTAGATAAATTGGAAATTGAGTCAACAATATTTAAGTTGTTGGACGGGTTCTTATTTTGCTTAAGGAGTGAGTGACTAGTGAGTGAGTGCAGCACCCAAGGGTGTGGTTAACGAAGTGTAGGAGAACCAAGAGGTCTCAGGATCAAATCCTAGCGGAGACGAAAACACTAGGTGATTTCTTTTCATCTATCTGAATCTTGGTGGACAGAGTTACTTGATATATTTGATCTTGGCGGGAGGTAGCAGATATCCGTGGAGTTTGTCGGGGTGTGCATAAGCTGGCCTGTACACCGTGGTTAACAAAATTGGAGTGAGTAAATGCAAGTTAACCATATTTTGAGAATTTGATTTTTTTTATTAGTTTGTTTAATGTTGGGGAGTTCCCGATAAATTAAGCGTTATACCAAAAAGTAGAGAAACCTAGGTTAAAATGTGGTTTTCCACATAAGACGTTATACCTATCTATTTATTGAAAAGTGCCACTCAATCATTAATCCAGAAAAGAATCTCATAGTACACTAAAATGAAATCAGAGACATGATATTCTCCACATGTACAAAAACATTTTCGATCACTTAAAAATCTCTCCTATTTGTCTTCCTTCATATTACCCACATAAGAGCTAGTGGGGCTATCTATTGTTCCCTGAGTCCTCTCTCTTCTAGAAACCCAGATACATAATGTCAATTTTATTGTAGTTGGAATGACCTACTGTATTCTAAACCAATTCCGAACTGCCACTAAATGTCGTAGCTACTTGACAATGTAATAAGAGGCAATCTACATCTTCTCTTGAACATGTATACATGTAGCACCAACTGACACATATGTGATCTTCCTCTTCCTTCCTTTTATGTCAAGTACACAAAGAAGCACACTCTTTTGGTCATTCTGGTAGCAGAATCGTGAGATGCAGGAACACCTTTTCATCCTGCACGATCTCATCAATAGTTTTTGGTAGTATGATTCTACTGAGAATTGTCCATCTCTCCCCATGTTCCTCATCTCATGCATTTGCAATGTGTTCCTGTTTATATGGTAATCCTACAAGGTTCTGCTATTGACCCATTTCCCAAATATTGTGAGTTTCTCTTAAATGTGAGATCCCAATGCAACAAAAAAAAAAGAAAAGCACCCGTCATGTACTTGCACCACCAATACTATCTTGGTGGCGACTCTTTATACTTGTACAATTAGGCAAGTAATTTTCAACATGTTTACTTTACGCCACCTATCACACAAAATCTTATTTTGCTTCAGTAATGTGGCTGCTGAAGTCTTTGCATTCCTTCATAAATGCACCTCCAAAGTCTATGCCCAAATGGAAATTTTTGCATCCGTCTGTTCATCTTATGGACAATTTTGTTAGAGAGGAACAAAGCTTGCTTTGAAGGCAAGGGTACTCCCATTAGTTCCATAAATAGTTTGAGTCAGTTTATGGATTTATTGGATATGCTTGGAAGAAGAGGTTACAAGGCTGCCTTTTGTTTTATGGTGTTATTGTTTCTTCTCCTATACCTTCTTGTTACCATTTAATAAAATCTCTTACCTTATCAAAACAAAGGGTTACGCCTGAATGGAAAGTTGATCTTTCTAGCCCTCCATTCCCCGTTGGCACTTGACAGCACCATACTTTTCTGCCATCACTTCCCTTAAAAACGTGCTCCTCCATCCCAAGTCTTCAAGTCCATTTTTCTAGCAGAAGTTTGTTGAACTCCTCGAGGTCTTTCACTCTGAGTCACTCGAGCCCATCCCACTTTTTCGGGGATGTGACAGCCTCTAATGACTAATCAGTTATCTTACTATAAGTTTATTGCCTAGTTCAAATTTCTCCGGAGTGTTTCTAGAGTTTTACTTGATTTGACTCAAATCCTGAACCTGATCTTGAATTTGGCTTTGGTTAATGATGCTGGGGGGGGGTTTCTAATTTCATCAATGCTAGCCCAGTTGAGACTTCTTCATGCCCAATCCGGTGGGCCCTTGACTTGCCCCTATCTTAACCTTTATAATTCACCTGTCTTCCCCAGTCCTTCTAATATTACATAATAACAAATAAAGTTTAAAGAAAGTTAGCTCTTTATTTGTTTATTTCATCCTTTTTTTTTCTTCTTTTTCGATCTTCATTTTGACGAGTACTCTTTCGCTTTCATGAATGTTTGTTATGTCATTAGCACTGGCCATTCTAAGTGTAGGAGCAATGTTGATATCGCCTGTTGAGCTGAGTGCAAAATTTCCCCTATCAGTAGACATGAAAACTAGTGGTACATTCAGGGTAGTTTAATCATTTAATGTCATAAAGTGCTATTCTAATATCAGGTACAGGTGTCAAAGTTCCTGTAATGGCGTCTCCTGCTTCAAATTCATCTCAGCCAGTAGAGGCAGGAATTTCAAGTCCAATGCAGTTTGGAAGTCCTTCAATTGATAATCATGGTTATGCTGCAAAATTGCACAAAGATGGAAGCACAGAACCTTTCTCTGGTCCCACCTCGGCTGATCTTGTTGCTGGCAGAACTGCAGCGGGAAGAGCAATAGAGCATGAAGGAGGATCTAATATGTTAGGAAATGCTGGCAAGATTAGTCAGGTACTTATTTTCCTTCTTTCCACATAATGGCTGTTGGTTGTTGAATAGTTTTGTAAATGTGTCATCTGATAATTACTATGTTTATGACATACTGTCTTGATTTGACATAAACAAGTCCACATATATTGTATTGATTAAAAAGGTAAGTGGTTACTTTTGATGAAGGATTCACATTATTTCTGTATTTGGTTACTACTTAATAGCTGCTCTACTTGCAACTTTGACCCAACACTTAAGTGACAGGAAACTCCTTTACTTTTTTTTCCTGATAGTTAAGCCTAAGGGAGGAGGGTTCTTAGAAACGGCATGCTTCACATGCAGTGTTATTAGAAGAATTGACTACTGTAATGCTGGACGTTTTATGTGATTTTATTCCTAGCAGTGAGAACTATGTTCATATGTTATCTAGTGGGGAACATGCAGACACAACCAACCATCTCTTTTTACTTTGCAATTGGAATAATCAGCTTCGGAAAATCTTCATTAATTTGAGGAGGGGATCAGATGAGTGATGCCAGGAAATATGAAGGAGATGCTAGATAGTTGGGTCAGAGGTGGAATTTAATCCCACCAGAAGGAGAGGTGGAGGATTGTCCGAGCATGTATATTGTGGTCTGTGTGGAGAGAGAATTCAGAAGTGTTATGAGGATAAGCAATGCAATATCAAGAAGTTGAAAATTGTTTACCCCTTCATTAATTTTGTTACTTTTGGTGTAAACAGGATTTTCTATTAGAAATTGAAGATATTTTTGAAGTTCTAGACTACATGTAAGAAGGAACATAGACAGGAAGCTTTCCTCTATTTTGTAATGTCTATTTTGGGGGACTATACAGTTGGTAAAGTATAGCTGTTAATATATAGAATGTTAGCATTATTAAAAAAAAGAAGAGATCCATTGGAGGAATATGGAGACTAGTTGAAGTACTGAGTCTCCCGATATCGAGCACTATCATAGAAAACAGTGAGCACTCCTTCCAAAGGCTAGTCTACATATAGATGTTTGGTTATACCTTGTCTTAACGGGGATACTGTTATGGTTTACCCAATTGCTTCTTTAACTAGGTAACAAATGATGATCTGGAACCAGCTAATACAGAAGTCTAGGCAAAATTAGAGGGCCAGGATAATATGATTTTTTCCGTGTATCTGTTTTATAATTTGTTTAGTTGCATTTTCATCATCAATATAAGTTCCTAAGATTAGGAGAAGATCTCCAGATCGAGGATTACAACATTTTATTAATTAGTGTAAAACTATCTTTATTATTATTGCAGGCATCCCGTGAGCACCAATAGAAGGATATCCAAAAAACTGAACTTCATTATTCTCGTCTCTTGTAGTTGTTGTTATAAATCCTTTCCTTAGCTTTTCAAGTTAGGGGAGTTTTGATCTTCTTTCCAACTATTGCTTGAGCAGGACTGCATAGAACAGATGACCTTCTACTATGTTTAGGCTTCTCAATTTCGAGGAACACATAGATTGTGATAGTATTTAGTTGGTTTTCTTTTTCAGCAGTATCTGTTTTCTTTGTGCTTCATCTTTGCCTTAATTTGTTTGTGTTAACAGGGGGGCATGCCCAACAATGTCCCAGAGAAGAGTATACATAGAAGTGAAACAATCAGAGATGCAGGGATGTTGTCTGTCGCTGCTCAGGCTCCTGTATCTACCATGCCTTTCAAAGAACATCATTTGAAACAGCTTAGAGCACAATGTCTTGTGTTTTTGGCTTTTAGGTATGTAGGATAATGAAGTTAGATTCTAGTGTTTGTCATTATGCAAAGAAGTTTTTGCTTTCGGCTGCCACAGTTTTCAATATCTCTTCACTTATAGGAATGGTTTAATGCCAAAGAAGCTTCATCTTGAGATTGCACTCGGAAACTTCTATCCGAAAGAAGGTATCTGCTGCTTAATAGCTCTATTTTTTTCTTGCTCTGATTCAAATGTTATATAATCTGTTTCATGTGCTAATGTATGGTGTTCTATAGATCGCAGAGAATTGGTTGACCATAAAGGAAGGGAGCAACTGGTTACTGACCAAGGCAGTGCATCTGAAGTCGCACGGACATTTGGAGGAGCTGGCGAAACTGACAGGCTTTCTTCTGGTCCTACACCTTCTGGAATTCTTACCGATACAAATTTATCAATGGAGGCTGAGAATGCAAACTTGATGGAAGATAAAAATGGTCAGCTTGATCCTTCTGAGCATGCTGACGAAAGGAGACCTCAAAGAAAAATGAGAATGATTCAGGATGCTGAAATGCCCATCCAGGATGCTATAGAATCACAGGCATCTGCTCTTAGAGGAGTTCCGACTGATCCGAAATCCTTTCCTCCCTATAATCATGAAAATGCTCCTGCAAATACTGAACAGCTTGGAATGTTTCCTCAAGCTTCCTCTGTTATGGGCACAAGCAAGCAAATGAAGCCTGATCTGAGTGGTAGGAGTGGAACTGAGGCTTCAAAGGTATCATCACCTGCCTCTGCCAATACCCATGGATCGGGTCTGCTAATGAGAGATTATCATACTGGTCAGTCTCAAAATCTTGTTGATAGCAATGCTCAAGGAAATCGACATGCTGATAGTAACTTACCTAGTTTACCCTTGAGGCAACAGTGGAAATCTGTTCCTGGAGTAATTAATCAGAGTCCTACAATGATGCAAGTGAAGGATTCAAATATAACGCTGAAAAATCTGTCACAAGGTCTGAATAAATATAAGAATTTCACCTCTTATCTATTTCCTTACAAAAGATCACCTTCCCCCCTTGGTTTTAGCTTTGGGGATCTAAGTAAGACGAACTTCTGTTATAACTTCCATGCACAGATGCAGATACCACCTTTGTTTTTCTTGCTTTTCTTTTTCTTTGCCATTATGGTGTGGTCAAGTCCCGTCCATGGGATTGATGTTCCTGTGTGCTGAGTGTACATACATATTTCTCTTTGTATGATTAGTTATTGTTCTAACATCTGCACATTGAGTTCTAACATCTGTGCACCAAGTTCATTTACAGTGCAAGAAACAGATCAAGAGGATGATAATATTTCAGCATCCACGGATAGGTTATCATCTCCAAGGCATACAATGCTGGAGAAATGGATTCTGGATCAACGGAAAAGGAAGCTTATTAGTGAACAGAAATGGTCGAAAAAACAGCAAAAAACAGAAGAAAGAATTGCTGCTTCTGCTGAGAAGTTGAAGGTCTGTTATTGAAAATCCTTCTTCCTTATGAGATGCAATGCTCTTATCAGGATTTCATGTAGACTGAATTATGGGGTGAGCTTTGTTGATACTGATTAGATTGGGTATTGTCTTTAAGGCTTACTTCTGGTGGAATCTATACAAAGCTACTCTTCATCAAAAAATTGGATATATACAAAGTTACTCTTCATCAAAAAATTCCAGAGATTCTCAATTGTTTCTTAATTCCATTTTGAAATGGTCAAAGCAACTGCCAACTGTGTAGGCTGTGCAGATGAAGAAAAACTGTTTAGTTGGTCATTTTTCTACCTTAGCTGCAAAATGTTAAATTAAACTGCATAATGAGCGCAAAATGATGTCATTGATGCCAAGATAATAAGCAATTGAAGCTGGCATCAATGACTTTAATGTTGCATAGGTCTTTTCTTTATGGATCTTGAGTGAGTCTATGAGTTACATTATCCCTTGAGAAATGGATTTCATTAAACCTTTGCACAAGCTATTTTTGATGCTTTAGACCCGAAGATTTTTGAGAAGTAGACTTGCTAGTATTTTTGGATATTTCTACATCCCATGAGAATAGGGTACTTATACATGGAGTCCTATGACTAATTAAGGAAAGAGAATCAATACAATAAAATACAATGGAATAACATATTCTATTCTCCCATTATTGAGCTTTTCAATCAACAATATCCTCCAATCAACACAAACCATTTGATGATATGCTCTTCCAGCGTGTGATACACATGTGAGAACTATTATAAGCATCTTTAATGTCTGTAGATTGCTGCGACCTGATTATCTGATAAATGACTCTTACATCCCGGTTAAGATCGCTCGCATGTGATAAATACTCGTCTTCCTTTATGTGGCAGGAATCTGTGAGCTCCTCTGAGGATATCTCTGCAAAAACGAAAAGTGTCATTGAGCTGAAAAAGCTTCAATTGCTGGAGCTGCAGCGTCGCTTACGGAGGTAACAGTCTTGGCTTGCTTGCTTACTTTTTATGTATATCTAGATTTAGGGGTGCTAATCATCCCCAACCCGCTCACTCCGTATACCGGTTGGGTCATTACCCACTTGTTAAGTTTACTCAACAAGTTGAGTTAGAAATGACCCATCAAACAATTTAGTCGAAATGGGTCAAAGTACTGCAACCCGATGGGTCAAAATGTAACCCAACCCAAACAAGCAAATCATATTAGTAAAAGGAGTTATTTCTTGAAACTTGGTTCCTTTTTTCATGGGAAACAAGTCTAATTGATCAAAGGTAATTAAGCTAGCTAATCTAAGAAGTTTGATCTATAATCATTTTAATTAAGGATGAAATGAAATCATAAAAAGTACTACTACTGGGTAGATGCATGGTTGGGCCACAATACTCTTAACGAGTAGTTCTCATATATTTTTTTTAGAATACCAACTCTCAACACAATGTAGTAATTGCAAAATTTTATTCAACAATAAGGGTGCACTCTCTTTCTTAGAAGAAGGAATGTAAATGATTGGGAACTTGAACTAGTATGTCTCTTGCTTCAGCTGCTAAGCAACAGAGTGTTGGGCTGCAACAAAGCTGATTCTATTAGATGGAAGGACCATCCCGAAGGTCTCTTTATGGTCAGAAGCTATTCACAAAGCTGGATTTAAGTGACAACAGGGGTTTTTGGCCTTGGATTTTTTTTTTGGCTAAGCTAGGCACCTTTGAAGGTCTCTTGCTTCTCTTAGATTGTGGCTATAGAGGGTTGCCTCACTCATTCCAACCTTCGAAAGAGGAAAATTCATCTTTGTAGTAGGTTCCCATGTATGAAGAGCACTCTGAAGATGGTGGCTACTTCTTTTGCATTGTAGAGTTACTACTCAGTCGTGGGTTCTGTTTTTGTCGGTCTTACGCATGTCTACTACGGTACTACCATCAACTTCAATATACCCACCCTCATCCATCTACCGGACCAAAGTTGTTTGGCAACACCCTCCACATCCTTACTCACTTTTGTCTCTTGCAAGCAATAGACATCATCCCTCCATTTCAATCAAGAGCTCTTAACAATATTCGACATTACTAAACAGTATTTTTACTTTCATTTGAGTGTCAGGTAAGAGTTCTCTCACTGTTCCTCACTCCTTCCTCTTCCTCATTCAGTCTGGACTGTAAGTTCTTCAATTCATTTTTTGCCAATACCTCTGTGTCTAGGTGTTGACACTGTGCTATGAGCTGTCTGCCCCCTTTCTCTCCATCACAGCTTTCCTTTCACCAAGTCTCATCAATAATGCATGTGTTCCCCTGAAACCTTCAAAAGCTACTCTGTATTTCATGGTCAACTCCAAAATATGAGAATTGACCCAGCTGGATGCTTCAATCTTGCTATCAGTTGGTTCCCTTGATTTTGAGTGGCTAATGTCAACATCGTGATTGTACCTCCCCTATTTCCTTTGTTTGGCCACCCTTACTGTCTTCTGTGATAATTGGTTATGAATCCCCTTGTTTGTTGGAAACTTTGCCTTGAGAGAAACAGAACTGAGTTGCCAACTCCTTTATACCACTTGGCCCTTCTAAAAGCTTCTCTCCCCCCCCCCCCATACACACACACACGTGCCATATTTTTCTTTTTCTTGATATGATCATCAGTGCTAATTTTTTGCCCAAATTGGGAGTTGGGTTTTGTTCAATATTGAGAGAGCTATGACCACCTTTTCATTTTAAGATCTGCTGGCCTCCCCACGTGCCCTCTGCATCAACACGTGTTATGACAGCTGCGCTGTCTGCTGCTGGTCTGCTTAAAAGAGGCTCCTCCTCTTCATCCAGCAGTTTTATCTCGTGACTGCTGGATAAAATCTTCTCCTGCAAACACCTTGACCAGCCCTTTTCTACTTCTTGCCTATTTGGGATGATTTCTTACTTTTGTCTCTTCTTTTGTGTCTACCCAGCCACCACAATGGTGTCCAATTGCCTTGAAGACTTTCTGGGCCCAAAATTGTAGTGGTAGACCAACAATTCTAACCCAAGTAGAGCTAGGTTTTCTCCTCCCACTAGCTGTACCTCCCGTCAGATTCCACCATTAAAGGGTAACTGGAGAGTTCTTCCAGTCCCAATCTCCTTCTGCTACTTGCTTCGCCGTGGACCTGGGAGTAAACTCAAACAGGAAGTAGGCCATCTCATAGATGTTTAATCCATGTGCTTGCTTCCACAATCTATTAGTCCATCCCCTGATTTCTGATAAAGTTGGTGTCTCACCGATTTTAGCCTCAAAAGCTGTTCTTTGAAACTTCACTGAACTCCTCTGGGCTGTCATTAATGCATATTCTATTCCCCTTCTTTATTATCTTCTCTGCCTCTGATTCTTTACACCCTTATTAGCCCATTTAGTACTCTTTAGCATATCAGCATAAGGAATATTTCTGTCCACCAACTTGTGTTTCCCAAAGTTAACCACATTCCTGTGGCTTTTGATAAATCTCCCGACATTTTCTGCAATATTTATCCATCCTAAATTAAACGTCAATTCAGGGACGATAATAACTGCCCTCCTTCGCCTCTCACATTTTGTTATAGTTCCTAGAGTAGAACACTTCTGAGAAGACAT
The DNA here is from genome assembly GCA_032847665.1 of Solanum chilense. Lineage (NCBI taxonomy): Eukaryota > Viridiplantae > Streptophyta > Magnoliopsida > Solanales > Solanaceae > Solanum > Solanum chilense. The sequence goes on from CM064973.1 coordinate 48,707,762, forward strand.
CTTTTCTCTTCTACTGCTTCACCATATTCCCATTTGTCTGGGATGCTTCTTGGAAGACCTGAGTAATCCATCCCAGAGTCTCCACATTTAACGTTGTTCTTGTAGAATTTCTGTTTCTTTCCGTTCGGTTTTACCATTCCCTCGCCGTTCCAGCTGTTCTCGTGATGTCGTAGGCCGTGGAGCCTACCACAAAATAAATGATGTTGTCCATCTTTGCTCTGTCAAAAGAAGAAAGAAAGAAAGGGGAGAAAAGTTCCGGCGATAAGAAGGATTACTGGAAAGGAAGAGAGAGAGAGAGAGAGGGCTGAGAATTTTCCTCGATAATTGTGCCGGGGAGAATAGCAATCAAACTATACTTCTTATAAATCATATTTTCAGAAGAAAAAACACTGTTGACAGATAAACCAGTAGGTGTATACAGCAGACTTGTTAAGTTGCTTAATTAGGAGGGGGGGGGGGGAAGCAAGACACAGAAGAAGTGGTGGAAGATAATCCCACACTTTATCTGGTGGACTATCTGGAGGGAGAGGAATGGAAGAAACTTTGAACATTGATTCAACAACATTCAGAAAATCAAAGGGAGCTGCATCGCAACTTTCTACTTTTGGTGTAAAGAACACTGTATAGAAAATGCTGAACAATTAGTAGATCTTTTAGGATTACTATAATTAGTCGCTTGTTTTAGCTTGTTACTACCTTTATGGAGGTCTCCAGCATACCTTAATGCTGAGGAATACAACATTACCAATTTTTTTAAAAAAACCCAGTAGGTGTATACATTGTCATAGTATGTGAACATGTTCTTGTATTATACAGTCTCTGGTGGTTCTCTGGAGCATTGGTGCTGCTTCTTAAGCTGGTGTAAAAATGCATGTCATAATTGCAGTATATGAACATCTTCTTATAAGTTCTCTATCTACAAATAGACTTTGGTAGTTCTCTGGGAAGCTTGTATTTCTTAAAACTGGTGGTCTCGCACTCCTGTTCTTACCTCTGGTAGCCAAGTTTATTAGTATTGCTTGCACCTGTTTAGGTTCTTTCAAGTCACGTCACCCGCTATTGTTTCACATTATCTGTCCGATTTTTGTGACCTTGTGACTATCTTTTGGCAGTGAAATTCTCTATGATTTTTTCAAGCCAGTAGCAACTGATATGGAGCGTTTAAAATCAATCAAGAAGCACAGAATTGGGAGGAAATCAAAGCAATTTGAAAGATATGAACAAAGAATGAAGGAGGAACGTCAAAAGAGATTTCGTGAGAGACAGAAGGAGTTTTTCAGTGAGATTGAAGTTCATAGGTATGCACTTACTTTCATCCTTGGGGTTAATCGTATGACTTTGCTCCTTTAACAGTGAAAGATTAATGACTTCTTTTCTGATTTTCTTATTTTTGTTTTCTTTGAATTATTCTGAACTCCAGGGAAAGATTGGAAGATGTATTCAAAATGAAGAGAGAACGCTGGAAAGGTTTCAATAAGTATGCGAAGGAGTTCCATAAAAGGAAGGAACGGATACATCGTGAGAAGATCGACAGGATCCAACGTGAGAAGATTAATTTACTGAAAATCAATGATGTTGAGGGATACCTTCGAATGGTTCAGGTATGTCATGTCTAATTTCTCTGCCTGGACTGCACTTTGTTCCGCTTATCTTGATGATTACTTTCATACTGCTTCTAGGATGCAAAGTCGGATCGTGTTAACAAACTACTAAAAGAGACGGAAAAGTACCTCCAAAAGCTTGGATCCAAATTAAAGGAGGCCAAATCAATTGCAAGAAAATTCGAGACTGACATGGGTGATAATAGAAACTCAGGTGTGGTTGAGGAGGATGAAATTGACTTTGGTGATGAGGATGAAACAGACCAGGCTAAGGTTCTTTCAGAAATTGTCTTATATGGTTAAATGCACATATTGCTAACCGGCATGCTGCTGTTCTTTGCTCATCTGTGTCATTTCCTGATTTTCTTGTACGTTTTATTTTGTATGCAGCATTACTTGGAAAGCAATGAAAAATACTATTTGATGGCACATAGGTAATTCCTGCATATAGTCTCTTACATGGTCTTGGAGAACTTGATGCTATAGATCCTTCAATCTTTTATTTGAATCTACATTTTTTTTTTAAGCTTTGTATCCTTCCCACTCTTGGGTTTTATTAAATTGTTGTTTGATATGGCTGATTCAACTTTGTCATTTGTTCAGTGTCAATATTCAATCTCTCTGGCTGAGACACTAAATAATTAAATGTATTTTCTGCAGTGTAAAGGAAACCATCACAGAGCAGCCTAGTTCTCTCAAAGGTGGAAAATTACGGGGGTAAGTTTTTCATTTCAGAATTAGTTGTCATTGCCTATCTATCTTTGTGAGTGCATTTTTTATTAATTAATTTTCTACTCAGGAGATATTTCCTATTTCCTGATCCTAGAGTACGTTTAATCTTGATTTTTCTCTCAGTTACCAAATGAATGGATTGCGATGGTTGGTTTCACTCTACAATAACCATTTGAATGGAATTTTAGCTGATGAAATGGGCCTCGGTAAAACTGTTCAGGTACATTAATATGTAATTGCTTGATGGTTTTAGAAAGTTTCTCTATTTCTCCTTTAGATTTAACTTTAATTTCAAAGTTATTTACTCGTGAATATTTGGAGGATCTCATGAAGACAACTTTTGTAGGTTATATCCCTTATGTGTTACCTGATGGAAACCAAAAATGACAGAGGACCTTTTCTGGTGGTAGTGCCATCCTCTGTCCTACCCGGATGGGAGTCAGAGATAAACTTTTGGGCACCAGATATGCTCAAGATAGTTTATTCTGGACCACCAGAAGAGCGGAGGAAGCTTTTCAAGTACGCCATATCAATTATTTCATACTGTTGTCTAGAAATTCTATTATTGTTTCTTTACTTACATTGCATTCATGCTGTAATTATTGGGTAACTTGTCATTGCAGGGAAAGAATTGTTCATCAAAAGTTCAATGTTCTTTTGACGACATATGAGTATTTAATGAACAAACATGATAGACCAAAACTAAGTAAAGTACATTGGCACTATATCATAATTGATGAAGGGCATCGCATAAAAAATGCTTCTTGCAAGTTGAATGCTGATCTGAAGCACTACCGCAGTAATCATAGGTTACTGTTGACGGGCACTCCTCTTCAGGTTTATATTGGCTATGGGATGTTTAATTTCTTTCTTATTGTTACATGGCATATACGCATGATATACTACTTATTGTTTTGTTTCTTCTGGTGCTGATGTGATCTGAATGTATTTATTATTCTGTTTATGTAGAACAATCTTGAGGAGCTCTGGGCACTACTTAACTTCCTTTTGCCAAATATCTTCAATTCATCAGAAGACTTCTCACAATGGTTTAACAAGCCATTTGAGAGCGGTGATAGCTCACCTGATGAAGTATGTTTCTTACAATTTCCACTCTGAAGTATGACTTCGTTGTTGCTTGAGTTATTTCTAGTACGGATGATCTGATTAATCTGCTTTTCCTGCTGTTAGGCTTTGCTCTCAGAGGAGGAAAATCTTTTGATCATTAACCGTCTGCACCAAGTTTTGCGTCCATTTGTTCTTAGGAGATTGAAACACAAGGTATATATTTTCATCCGCAGTATGCACTTCCCTTATTCAATTGGTTGTCAAACCTCACGCTATATGTATCAAATTCTATCATTGAACGCCACTATATGTATCAAATTCTATCTTTTCATCCATCGTGGGATTCTCATTTCCACAATTTTCATCTCCGATAGTTCTTAGCTGGGCACCACATAACATAGACAAGTAACAATATTTCAAAAGTCATATATGAAATTCCAATTCACAGCTAATATTTCTGGTTTCGTCCTTGTTAGTTGCTAGTTCAAAGTTACTCAACAAGATAAAATTACACCACAACCAGGATGAAACGACTAATAGCATTCTCTTGGTGACACTAAAGTTAGAAACTTAAAATTTTCTGCATTTAGACACTATCATTCAGTAGACTTTCTTTTAAATTTTATTCCCACTGTAATGAATAATTTTTTTTCTTTGAAAAAGGGAAGATAATGTTATATAGAAACAAGCTCAAGAGATGTGCTGCAACAGCTGAACATTATTTACAGAAGCAAAAAATACCAAAGTTTTGCCCCCTTTGTAATGGCTAAACTTATAGTGCATATGTTCTGCTCTGATTTTACTTGTCTAAAATTCTTACTCCCCACGATTTTTTCCTTGGCTCAAGCTATTGATGGCTCTCTCACTAATTAATTCATTTACACAATTCATCTCCAAATAACATGCTCTATGCAATCTCATTTTGCATACTATATAGTTAACTCATCCATATCTTGGTGAATATTACGGAAAAAGGGCAGATCCTTTGTGAACCCACAGTCATGGGGAACCCTGTACATCCTCCCACTATTTTTCACACTTGTTACGACTTCTTATTTATTATCTTGTATATTTGAAATGGATCATTTTCTTCCCCATATTCCATAACCATAACTGGTGATGAGTCTTATAGAACACATGGTGAAAATTTAGATATATTTGCTCAGAGTTTGTAACTTATGTCACTAAGAGGATGGATAGTCTGTTGGTTATTCCAGTCTTTCAGATTTTTGATAGTGCCAGAACACAAACAATAACTTCATATAGTATATGCTGCCATATGCTATCTAACTTGTCTAGATTCGTCGTGTGATCAAAAGTTTCTTCCGAAGATTCTTTTAGCATTCAATTGTTGACAGTGTTGAGAGCTTATGCCTGTCTTTCCAAATGCTTATCTTAGGTTGAGAATGAATTGCCTTCAAAGATTGAAAGACTGGTTAGATGTGAAGCTTCTTCGTATCAGAAGCTTTTGATGAAGCGAGTGGAAGACAACCTTGGTGCATTCGGAACTTCAAAGGTTTAGCGCCTCTGCTGTTATTTGAGTTAAATGATTCATGCTTGAGAAATATCATTTTAATTCTTTTAGAGAAAAATTAAGCATAACATCTATTGCAGCTCATATATGTACATAAAAAAGAATTGTGCTTGTATATTTTTATGTGAGTGTCCAAAAGGATTTGGACCATTTATTCGGTACTTGTGTTTCTTTTATATTATTAATTTCCTTAGTTATATGAGGTTCAGTGTTCACTAGTAGTCATGAAGTTAGAAACGAACATTAATGCTTATTCAGAGTCATTGGTGCATATTATGAGACAGACTCTTTCCATTTATCATAAAAAGAAAAGAAAGGGAAACTTCGGAGGGAACCAACTACTAGACGGTTCGATTAGTCTTTCGCCCCTATACCCAAATCAGACGAACGATTTGCACGTCAGTATCGCTGCGGGCCTCCACCAGAGTTTCCCTCCCCCAACCTCAAATCCAATCATTTCTAACTTTTCAAATGAGAGGTTTATGTATTGCTTGCATCCTTGGAAGGAAAAAAACATCCAAGTGTTGAAATATAAAGATGCTTACTCAGGTATTGTGTTCTTAGCTCTAACCCTTCACACTCTTCCTTCTAGGCTCGGTCAGTCCACAATTCTGTTATGGAGCTGCGCAACATTTGCAATCATCCATATCTTAGCCAGCTTCATGTGGAGGAGGTTTGCTTCTCCCTCTTCTATTCGTTTATCTTTATAATTTTAATCTTGATGTGAAGAGAAGGTATAACTGGACGATTTCATGCATGTGCTGCTTCTTAAGAGAACATGTATTTTTGTACTCGTCTTTTATCTTCAGAGTTGCTGAAGGTGGCAATTTGTCGCCTTTTGGTTGTCTAATTATTTTGTTTTTCTATGTCAGGTTCATGAGCTAGTTCCTAAGCATTATCTGCCAACGTTTGTGAGGATTTGTGGGAAGCTTGAGATGTTGGACAGATTACTGCCTAAACTTAAGGCAACAGATCACCGGGTACAAAATAGCCTGTTTGCATTTCAAAATTGTTTTTTGAAGAAAATCTTCATTATTTCTAGATCACTCTTTGAGGTTGTGCATATTCATGTACTGTTAAGCCTTCTTAATAGCTGGTTTTATTTGGCCTTATAATCCTTTCTTTCTCCTTGTTCTGTAGCGGTTGATCTTGTTTTTGCCATTTATAAAGTATTTACCTGGCACCTTGACTTCAATTGTCATTTGAAAGGATTCTGATGCTTGCTATTTTGTTGATCAAAATCCTTTTGAGAAATGAGGCGTCAAAGATAATAAAGACACGACTTTTTGGGTCATTTTGCAGGTCTTGCTTTTCTCAACAATGACCAGGCTGCTTGATGTAATGGAAGATTATCTCTGCTGGAAGCAATATAAGTACCTTCGCTTGGATGGACATACTTGTGGGGGTGACAGAGGTGCCCTTATTGATAAATTCAATCAGCCTAATTCTCCCTTCTTTATATTTTTGTTGAGGTAAATGACTAACTTTGTATTGCCTTAGATTCAAAGTTTGTTGGGTTTTGTAGTCTTCTCAATAATCATTCATTTTGTCCTTACCATGATCACAATGAAGGTTTGCAAAATTGAAAATTTGCCGAAAACTTAATTTTAATTTTCTGTGAGTTTGATACCACCAAAATAAACTAATAAAGTTTGCTCCACTGCTGTTGATTCCAACATTTGCAGACAATAGGTTAAAGTCCTATTATATCACACTGAAGATTAACTCAGTATTCAAAATGTATAGTTTCTAGTGCCAAACTCCATTTCTAAATCTAACTGAATATTACTATGTTGTCCCTTTACTTGCGATTTAGTTTGATTACAATGGGGCTTGACAAGTTAATTTGATTTGCATATTGTTTCGGTAGAATCAAAGAAAATATTATAGCGAATGAGAATTTAGTGCGGTGAAGTTTGCATCACATTATATTCCAAGTATTAATTATTTATGGATCTGATAGATGCGAAAGAATGATATCATGGAAAGATGTGAAAAAAGATTGACTTTGATGGAAATCATAATACTTGTCTCGGGGTCGTAGATTGTTCCTAATCAACTGTGTATTAGATGCCTAACCTACTTATTTGATGTCATTATTTACTCTTCCCGCTAATGTAGAGGGAAGAGTCGATGCTGTTAAGAGGAATTTTCTGAAGCAAGTAAAGGAGGAAAAAGGCTATCATTTAGTCTAATGGAATACCTTATTTCTGGCTAGGAACGATGGAGGGCTGGGAATCAGAAATCTAAGGAAGTAGAACAGAAGTTTCCTGATGAAAAATGGCTTAGGAGACTACCTAAGAAAGAGCATTCTTTATGGGGCACTCTGATACAAGTTACGTATGAAAAGGAAGGTTTTTGGAGGACAAAGGAAGTAAACACTACATATGGAACAAGTTTGTGGAGATCAATCAGGAACCTGTGACATGTATTCTTTGCAAGAACAAGTTTTAATGTGAAAGATGGTTAGAGGATCTTGTTCTGGGCAGATAACTTGACAGGGAGTGGAAGTCTTAAGAAACTGTTCCCTGACATTTATATTTTAAATCAGCAACAGCATTCCATTTTATAGCAAGTGTGGCCAAAATTCCAAGTTGCTAGGACTTGGGTACGGGTGTTCGATACGTGTGTAGATCCTTCATGATCTAATTTTTAAGATTCGGGGATCTGGATCCATGTATGGATACGGGTGCGGGGATTTACCTTAAAATAATTATAATATCTAAAAAATAGAGTTATAAAACCTAAACTATGAATATTATGTGGAGAACTCGAGGAGAATCCTGGAAAGAGATCAAGGAAAAGGAGTGACATAGAAATTTCTATATAAGAGGTATTTAATTTTCATCAATTTCACCTTAACTTTAGTATTGATTATAGTAACCATTAAAATTGTCTAGAATTTCTCCATCGATTTTGGTTAAAGTACCCAAAATCTGTTGACCAATTCGGACACGGATCCCACACCCACACCCACGTTGTGTCGACATGGTGCGGCACCAAAAGTGAAGAGTCTGAGCCACTTGGGGCCAAATCAACGTTGGAACTTGACCTATAGAAAATTGATGCAAGACTGCATGATGGAAAGATTGGCCAACTTTTATGGCACTCTGGACCATTGCAAGGGGCTACAGGAGGAGAAGACACTCTTAAGGACTAAGGTGCATTTTTACTGTAAGATCTATCTATAAGGGCATGCATAAGATGGGTCTCGGATCAGATTTTTACCTTGGAAGTTTATCTGGAAAGTAAAATTCCACACACACTATTTTCACTTGGTTGGTCTTGGAAGAGGCTGTTTAGCTCAGGAGAATCTACAGAAGAAGAGGGAAAGCATATGTTCTCCAGATGTTATTATTGTGAGCATAATGCAGAGACAAGTAACCATTTGTTTCCTGATTGTAAAGTGGTTAGCCAGCTTTGGAATCTATTTACCATCTTCAGAGGCATAAGGTAGACTATGCCGGGATGAACAGGAGAGGCACTAACTAGCTGGAATTTTGAGGGCGGTGGTAGCACTAACCTAAACAGATGGAGAATTGTCCCAGCATTATGATTGGACCATTTGGAAAGAGAGAAACTCCAGGTGTTTTGAAGGCAATAGTAGCTCTCTGCCAAACTTAAAAATGAATTTGCATTATGAGTTTTTGTTCTTGGCTTGGTGCAGCTCAGAGTATATAGATGACCCAGTTTTTATAGTGGACATCTATGATGCTTGTAAGATGAGATAACATTTTTAGTGTTAGTTATTGTTTTTACTCTTTGTGTTAGTTATTGTTTTTACTCTTTTAGATGTAGATTCAATAATGTAATTTTGGCTTCTAACACTTCACATTGATGATTTATTTACGGTGTGTTACCTTGTCAAAAAAAGTATAGAGTACAGAGTCATAGATGATGTTCCAAGCTGGAACATTGTGTATACTGGGATAATGAGAGTAGGGTTTAATCTTTTCTTTGAAAGAAAGAACGAGTGGTTTGTTTGTAGGACATGTTTTGACACTCTTGTTCATTTTTCTCTGCATTTGTCATACATGTAAACATTTTCTCTTAAGAGTTAAGACTGATCCATTCTAAAATGGTGCCAGTATTCGTGCTGGAGGTGTTGGAGTAAATCTTCAAGCTGCTGATACAGTTATAATTTTTGACACAGATTGGAATCCTCAGGCAAAAGCTCAAACTTACTCTTTTGAGGATCTTTCATATTTTGATTATGTGGCTTTCACTTATTGCTCTCTTGGTTTGCTGCATTTAGGTTGATCTTCAAGCACAAGCAAGGGCTCATAGGATAGGTCAAAAGAAGGATGTTCTTGTTCTTCGATTAGAAACGGTAAATACCTTTTGACTTCTTGTCTGTTCATGCATTTGCAGTTTCATGCTTTCATTTGTGCACACTGCTGGTTGTTCATGCGGTAAAATTATTATTAAATCTGCTTTGTTATGACTGTGTCCTCCTGTTATGTGGATCAGATGGGTCATTCTGTTTTATTTACTGTAATTAGCGTTGTTAGCTCACTATTTCTCAAGATGTATCTTTAGCTCGTTATTCCTGTCATTTCTAGATACTAACACATGCATGTCCAGTGTCCCATGAAATCTTCATTCTCCAGTCTAGACTCTAGTAACTGAAACAAAGCTCCCTATTGTGCCTAGCGGGATTTTGTAGTCAATCTAGTGATTATTATGGTTCAAGGACAGATGTAAAAACTTGGCATAATTTTAGTAAAATACCTTTTGTTTTTTTGTTTCTTGCATGTTTGTAGATGAGACTAGTCTTCTTTTAGTTCTGTTAATCCGTTATTTTATTGTACTGTAGTACTCCTTTTCATTTCTACTCTGGGTTAAGAGGAAACTGTCCTTTTTTTCTGGGGGACACTGTACCTGCCTGCATATGGTGGTGTACCTGGAAAGAGAAATATATGTTACAAGGAAGTTCAGTTTAGAAGTTGGTGTGATTGAATCATGGATGTTGTCTTTTTTTATGTAAAATTGGAGTTGGTTAGTGATGCTGAGTCTCTTTTGCAGCTTTTAGAAGCTTTTGTATAGACGTTCAGGGCTTCCCTTTTCTTTTTGCCTTTCTTCCTTTTTGGATGTAATGACAGCTCTCTCTTAGTGCTGGTTCTTTTACATATAACACTTACCTGTCATTCTTTCTAGATGTAATGGCAGCACTCTCTTAGTGCTGGTTCTTTTACATATAACACTTGCCGAGAGTTTCTCAATGATGCTTCATGTTGTATAAATTGTTGGTACAATTTATATTAATAATAATCTAAAAAAATGTTGCAACAATTTATGTATCAAATACTGTCGCTGAATTCCTGAAAGATCAGAGCTGATGCTTTTTTTTGGTTTCTTCAGAACTATATGTTCTGATGATCTTGGACATTGAATGATCATCGAGAGTTTCTTTATAAAGCTTTTGACGCATTAATTGATGCCACATTTATGTATCAAATACTGTCGTTAGTTTCTTGATCCAAATATTCATTGCAATTTGCACGAATGTCTAATTTGTGCATTTCTACTACCTTGTTAAAATTAGGTCCAAACTGTTGAGGAACAAGTTAGAGCTGCTGCTGAGCATAAACTGGGAGTGGCTAACCAAAGCATTACTGCTGGGTTCTTTGATAATAACACAAGGTTTTTTGAAGGAAGATTTGAAAATTCTGCTCAACCTTTGACTACTTTGGTGAATGTATTGTGCTTATAAACGTATTTTAACTTGGATGTAGTGCGGAAGACCGAAGGGAGTACTTGGAGTCCCTCTTGCGAGAAAGTAAAAAAGAGGAAGCTGCACCTGTTCTTGATGACGATTCCTTGAATGATCTTATAGCACGAAGGTAAAATAGAAGTGGCAAAGGTGCTCTTATTCTGCTGTAAATTCATTAATATCTTAAAATTATTTCCAATGACTTGTGCAATATGACATTTCGTACATCAGAATAACAAAGCACGCTGTGTGATGGTTTTATCTAGTTCACTCCAGGCATATGTTCCTCGGACTCTTCAAGCACTGACTGATTCATGTTGGATCCTTTCAAAGTAGCACATTTTCGGAGGATCCAACGCGGGTCCGGCAACATTTTTGGAGAGTCTGAGCAACATAGCTTGAGGCAGCACGGTACTGAAACTGCATGTCAAAGCCACATCACTTCCCGTACCAATATTTAGTTAATCAGAATTAACAGCATTTGAAGCTCAGTGCTGACTAGCTTTGCCCCCCCCCCCCCCCCCCCCTCCCTCTCGCCTCCCCTCTATTTTTTCTTTTTCTTTTGTTGTTGAGGGTCGGAGGTTACTGGCTAGTCATCAATTCATTTTTATTCTATAGCACCGATGCTTTGTTTCTGATTTAGCATGAAATTACAAGAACTATTTGGTAATTCACCATCAAGTGCAGAACTCTCATCTCTACTCCCTACGTGCAGTGAGCCAGAGATTGATATATTTGAGTCAGTTGACAGGAGAAGGCGTGAAGAAGAGATGGTAATCACGTCAATACTTTATCCCAGGCTATTTAATTCTCTCATTTTCTGAACAGAGTCCTGCTAATAATTCAAGCATAAAAATGCAGGATATCTGGAAGAAGTTATGCTTCGAAAGTGGAACACAAAGTTCAGAACTCATTCCGCCTTTGCCCTCTCGACTTCTTACTGATGATGACTTGAAACCATTCTATGAAGCAATGAAAATATCTGATAAGCCAGTTGTGGCTCCTAGCCCTGGGTTAAAAAGGAAGGGTCAGAGTCTTGGGGGTCTTGATATCCAACACTATGGACGTGGGAAAAGAGCAAGAGAGGTTGGTTATACTTTTGGAGACTGCAGAACTTGCAGCCATTTTTTTCCACTTTTTACAATAAAATAATTTGTTATTCACTGTTTTGTTCATTTTAATTCTTGTGCTTCCTTAGGTTCGTTCATATGAAGAGCAATGGACGGAAGAGGAATTTGAGAAAATGTGCCTTGCTGAGTCTCCTCAATCACCTAGTCTAAAGGAAGAAATTCAAGAAAAGAATTCCCCTTCAGTCTCTGGCAACTGTCCTGACCCTGTTGTTGCCAATAGTGAAATACAAACCCGAGCACAGTATCAGCCTCCTCTCCAGCACCCTGTGCAAGAACTTCCCCAACAACATATTGGACCCATAATTCAACAAAGCCCCGTGACTGTGACTCCGCCATCTAAACGGGGCCGGGGAAGACCAAGGAGGACAGCAATAGTTGCTGAAATTTCACCGTCCCCGGTCGTTATTTCAGCAATTGCAGCTAGTATAAAGGTGGATAGCAATACCATTGCAGAAAATACTTCTACCAGTCAGGCAACTTCTGGGCCTGTTTCAGTGTCTTTTCCTTGTGCTTCTTCCGTAGAAAGTACCAGCGCAACCATCCTACAGAATGTAACTGGTGTTGCGACCAGCCATCAGTCAATTGCACCTTCTGTTGCTGTTGTTTCTCAGTCTGGTTCTCCTTGCCCTCCTACAAGTGGACAGGGAAGGGGCCGAGGTAGAGGCCGAGGTCGAGGTCGAGGTCGAAAGCCTCAAATTGGAGGAGAAGCTCCAGGGCGTAGAGGAAAACAACAGAATGTTACAGCGGAGGCTTTCCCCGCCCCTCCAACTCAAGCAGTAAGTGAGCCCGTCTCTGCAGCGCAAGGTGTGAGTGTTATGAGTTCTACTCACCATATGCCCACAACACCTCCTGCAGTGGGTGAGCCTGATGTGCCACAGGTGGTGGCAGGTTTGGGTTCAAAAAACGTTGGTCGTGCTCCTGTTTCCATGAGAGATGCTAGTAAGGAACTGAATTCGGTTGTGCCTCTTGCAACATCTTCCTCTAGCAAAGACTTAACCCCTGTTTCGACTGTTTCTGTTGTTCCATCGTCTGCTGCCAGTCAGGACCCTAGTTCAATTACACCTCCAGGTGTCCTTCAATCATCCTCAAGAAACCATTCAGACCATCTTTCCCTCTCTGCTGCCCAGACCGAAGCTACTCTGCAGGTGAATCCAATTTCAGTAGTTCCTCATAGTTCACCTTCAGCTGGCAAGGAAACGAGTTCTGTGTCACCTGTTCCTCTTCATTCATTAACTTCAAAGGACTCCGATTCAGTTTTACCTTCTCTTGTTCCCGTATCATCATCTGCTTGTGTGGAACTAAGTTCAGTTTTCCCTCTTCCTGCTGTTGCACCCTCTTCCAGCATAGGTACAAGTACATCTGCACTTACTCCTCTTCTTTTAGCATCTAATGCAGCAGGCAAATTAGATTATGGATCAGATAAGATGACAGTGTCTTGCTCTTCTTCTATTTCAGGTCATGATTCTTTATGTGATTCTTCTAGCTTGAAGAGCACTTGTCAACAAGAATCTGGTGCGGTAACTGCTCATACTTCTGATCCAGTTCCACCATTGCCTGTGATTTCGTCAGTTTCACAGTATAGTACTCCTCCCACTGCACTTAAGCCAGGTAGAGGACGGGGACGCAAGGCTCAAACTGGAAGTGAGGCACCACGGCGCAGGGGGAAGAGACAGGATTTGGTCACTGCAGCTGTTACTGAAGGGTTAAGTGCTCAGGATCCAAAATTAATTGAACCCCCACAAAAGAGAACCAGGTTATCCGTAGGGAGGAAGCCCACTACAAGAAGCAAACGTGAGAATGAATCTCAACAAGTAGCAGACCAATCGGTTGCATCTCAAAAGACTCCAGATTTTGCTGATGGAGAAATCCCTAAGAATATGGTTTCTAGTGAAGTTAATCCACATAACAGTGCAATCAACAGAGATGAATCTCAACAAGTAGCAGACCAATCGGTTGCATCTCAAAAGACTCCAGATTTTGCTGATGGAGAAATCCCTAAGAATATGGTTTCTAGTGAAGTTAATCCACATAACAGTGCAATCAACAGAGATGAATCTCAATCCCATGCTATTCCGGTTCCTAGTCAAATGAATGATAATCTAAATGGTGACGTTGCTACTGCTGAAGAGGATCTTGGTGATGCTCAGCAAAAGGAGAATGTGGTCCAATCTGTTACATCTCAAAGTTGCTCTAGTCCTCATGTTGAGCCACAGATTAACACGGTCAACACTGATAATTCTCCTTCCCAGGTTGGTATATCTGCTGGTAGGTTGATACTTCTAATATAAACTATTAAACTGCTAAGACTAATGAGGTTATCCCGGAAGTGCAGGAACAAACAGCTATTGTCCAGTCAGATGCTTCACAAAAGATTCCATATCCTGGCACAGGACAAATCCCTCAAGCGATGGCGTGTTCTGAAGTTGAGCTACATCGTGATGCTATCAAATCCGACGTATCACAATCCAGTGGCGATGTTGCTAGTTGTGAAGTTGCCGCAACAAAGGAAGTTCTTAGTGAGGATCAACAAACAATGAAGGTTCAGTCAGCTGCATCTCAGACGCCTTCAGTTCACTCTGTTGGGAAAATGCCTGAAGATATCGGTTGTGAGGTTGCCACGACAAAGGAAGTTCTCACTGAGGATCAACAAACAATGAAAGTTCAGTCACCTGCATCTCAGACACGTTCAGTTCACTCTGTTGGGAAGATGCCTGAAGATATAGTGAGTAATGAAGTTCTGCCACAGTGTGATGCTATACAAACAGATGCATCTCAATCCCATGTCACTCTTGCCTCTTCAGGATCAATGGCTCCGGTTATTGATTGCCCGGTTAAAAAGAGTGAAAGTGATTTTAAGGGTGACGATGGTGAAAAGGCCGAGACTAATTCTATAGATGGGTCAAACATGGAAGTTCCCATTGGAGCTTTGGAGCTTACATCATCTGATGATCTGAACAAGAGTGGAGATGCAGAAGGGAAAACTAGCAGCAGTTTAAGTGGGGTCCTTCCCACAAGTTCTGAGTTAGTTCCCCGTCCAAGCGCAAATACAGAGGTATATTTGGGTTCCGTAGGCTCCGGGAAAGTAAGTTTTAATTCAGGTTCAACTCAAAGCCTGTCTGAGTGTGTGTCCGCAAAAACTGATGTTGAACAGTTAAAGACTGAGGATTGTCCTCTGGATAAATCATTTGTTTCTAAAGCTGAGGCAGGCAGCACTGAGCATCTCGCTGGTGGCATACTTGGAAAAGAACAGGAAACCGGAGTCACCATGGAGGAGACTGTTGTTTCACCTGCTGTGGAGACTGACAATCTGAACATGAAGGGAATCACATCATTTGCTTCTTCATCTACTGTGGCAGAATCTTTAGTGGATGAACCTCCAGTATGTGGATCTTATGAACAAGCCGAGGACAAACTTGAAGAAGCAGCAGAAGGAACATATTCCGATAAAGGTGCAATGGCCGAGGTTCCTGAACAAGATAAGTTATCAGTTAACGTGTCATTGGAGACTTCTAAAGGCTTAAGTAGGGTGGAGAAAGAAAAGTATAGGATTCCAGAAACTTTTGAGAAGCAAGTTAATGTTGCTGAATCCCTAACAGAAGAATGTGGAAAAGATCTTGCAGCACATGGTCCAGAAATGAAAGATTCTGATGTAAGTGAGGTTGCGCCAAGCCCTAGAAATGAGTCCCAATCCAGTTTCACTGTTGGAACATCTCAAAGAACTTTTGAGGAGCAAGTTAATGTTGATGAGTCCCTAACAGAAGAATGTGGAGGTGATCTTGCAGCAGACAGTCCCGAAATAAAAGATTCTGATGTAAGTGAGGTTGCGCCAAGCCCTAGAAACGAGTCCAAATCCAGTTTCACTGTTGGAACATCTCAAAGTGAACCTGAACTACAAGCAATTGCTGAAGCAAACTTGCATCCCAGCATTTCCGGTAAGAACTATTGTTTATCTAGTTTAGATAATGAATCTGATAAAGAGTTTGAAAACTAGAAGCAAATCTATTCTGTCACACCTGAGGTTTGTGAATCTGACATGACACATGTTAATTTTGTAGAGACTTCTCCCAGCACAGAATCTGGTGCCCAGAAGGAATCCCTTTCACCTAGGCTTGCTTCAAATGCTGAAACTGTTGAGGCTCTAACAGAAACGTTTGCCAGCCATCATGACACGAATTACGTAGCTAAATTACAGGGTAACTTGAGTTTTGATGTAAAGGATGATATTTCTAATTCTGAAGTTGATGTATCTCAACTCTGTCCAGCTGATGGATCATCTGAGAATCACCCAGAATTAGAACAGGTTGTGGTGGAAGATGTGAGAACTGACATTTGTGAGGAGTCTGCCTCAGATGAAGTTGATGATATTGTACTGCGACAAACAGAGAATGCTGACGGTCAGTGTCACGATGGTTTGTCTGTTGAGACTCATGAGAGCAAAAGAGCTGAAGATATGGTTGACGTTTTAAATGGTGAATTAAATAAACATCTATCCAGCACAATTGCTGGAACATCCAAAAAGGTGGCAGATCTGGAGTTAGTTGCCGAAGAGAACACAGGGAAGATAAATGATGGCTCAGTAGATACAGGTCAGGTGGCAGATAAGTCCGAGGATATGGCAGTCCGAGATCTTACTGTGGAAGGACAAGAGAGTAAGGAAACTGATGCCGCAGGAGATACTTCAACATCAAAAAATGAGGTGGAATCACAATCTGCTGTTGTAGAAAATATAGGAAGCAAGTCAGTAGCATCAGGGGAGGTAACAGCTGCTGAACTTCTGATAGAAGGGTCTGAGCATTTGCATGTCCTAGACCATGCAATTGAAGTACAAGGTAACAAAGCATTTGATGCCACTAGAGATGCTTCAGAATCAAATTCTGAGCTAAATGAAACTCAACCTGGCGGAACATATCAAATTGTGTCAGAGTTACAGTTTGTTGCGGAGCAAGACTCTGAGACAATGAACAAGAAGAATACTTTGCCTGATGCTACAGCTGTTGAGCCCCAACCAGCTGTCTCTGAGGATTTGAGTATTCGAAATCCTGCACATCAAGGACCAAAGACCCAAACATCTGATTCAACTGAAGATTTTTCAAATTCAAATAATGAACTTAATGAATCTCTACCGAAAGCTGCAGATGGAACTTCTGAAATAGCAGCGGAGTCTCATTTGGTTTCCAAACAAAACATAGAAATTCATGTGGAGGTTGCTACAGGGGATGTTATAGCTGATAAGGCTGCAGTAGTGAAGTCTGAAAATTTTCCATCGATAGATGTCGCTGTTGAAGAAAAAGGGAAGAAAGAATCTGATGTAACATGTGACATTTCTGATTCTGAACTCAAAGAACCTAAAACCAGTCAAACCACAATTGAAGTGAACACACATACGATATGTGAGGAGTCAGGAATGACCGACAAGGATGTTACAGCCGAGAAAGCTGCAGTAGGTAAGTCTGAAAATTTTCCGTCGATAGATGTGGCTGTTGAAGAAAAAGAGAAGAAAGAATCTGATCTATCAGATGAAATTTCTGATTCTGAACTCAAAGAACCTAAAACCAGACAATCTGCAATTGAAGTGAAAACACCCATAGTATGTGAGGAGTTGGGAATGACTGACAAGGAGGTTGCTCCACTTGAAGTTGAAACTCCATTCAGAGATTTGTCTGGTTCTTCTGACAGAGACTTGGAAGTTGAAGAACAAGAAAAAGAGAAGTCTGCTGCAAGTAAAAATGTCTCTAGCCCCGAGAATGAAGAGCATCAATGTATTCCAGGTGCAAGAGCTGCTGATAGTGGGGCAGAATCACAATTGGTTGCTGAGAGGGACTCTGAGACAGTTCTGAACAAGGAAGTATTTTCAGGTATAGGGTGTTCATATCTGAAGTTTTTAACGGTATCACCAAATTCTGGTAATAACCTTCAATGTTTCCAAACCAAATTAATAAATTTTCTTCCTGCTTCAGGCAAAGAAGAGATCTCCAGTATCAAGCTAGCTGGTGATGAAGATGTGCCAACTGCTATAGAGTATGGTGATCAAGAACTATCGTCTGCTACAGGGGCTGGTGATGATTAAACTATGACCACTGCAATTACTGATGTTTGATCTGGTGTTTCTCCTGTATTTCAGGTAATGTGCTGTTCTTGCTTTTTATAATGATGTTTCGGAAATTGGATACTTCGACCATGTGTCCCAGTTTTTTGTTTATTATGTATATTGTTATTCAATTTGGAGTAGATAAATATTCCTTTTTATTGCTGTTATTAATTACTAGCTGCTTGGATTACTTATTATGTATGAATATGGTTTATTAAGTGCTGAATCATATAGGTATCTTATTACCCATTTACTAGAAGGTTCTTACTTCAGTATCCATTCTCATATGTTGCAATTCCTCACTGTAACTTTCTTTTCTCTATGGTATATTATTGTATGGAAATAGTTGATAGGCTGAATTACCTCTATGCAGATCATAAAGAAGTAGGTAAAACTTTTCTGAGAGCGAAAGATAATATTTAAAAAGAGAAGATTAGCAGTAGGAAGCCTAATGAGCTCAGAGTAAGATCCCAACAATGTCAAGAAACATTTCAAAACAGAATCATGCCATCTGTTTGCCAATTATGATTCCTTTCTTGGCTCATTTGCCTTTGCTGTGTAGGATTTTGATATTGCATCATTGGTTCTACTTTGCTCATCTTTTCTTAATACTTGGGCTGTTTATAATCTTTGCATCTTCCGTGGAAATAATCATGGCAAGTGATTTTTCACCAAGTTCAGTAACATCAACAAATAGTGCTTTGTAATGTTTCTTGACATTGTTGGGATCTTACTCTGAGCTCTTTAGGCTTCCTACTGCTAATCTTCTCTTTTTAAATATTATCTTTCGCTCTCAGAAAAGTTTTACCTACTTCTTTATGATATAGTAAACTTCGGAGTTTAGCAGTTACCCATTTCACTTTGCTCCATTTTCCAACTCGGATTGTTCTTAGCACTAAGCTACCACGCCCATGTCCCTTACATTGTTATTCCATTCGAACACCAGCTGAGGTCTCTGTTATTTTTCTTTTATTTGAAATTTACTTATTTTCTTCTTTTTTTGTGTGTGCACGCAGGCAGGCAGTATCTTATTTAAAATGCACTTGTAAAGAGGTTGCATTTTGACAATCTTGGGAAGGGTAGGAACTTGTATAAATAGCAATAGTTCCTCAAGGATCTCAAGTATTTCATTCGGCTCTCGCAACCTAAGTTGTGCATTAATCTTTGTTGTCAACAAGGATCTACTTAGCTTCTTTTGACTGTATCAGATGATGGATGAGCTGGATTTTAGCTTGTATTTAGCCTTATAGAAATCTGCATCTTCAAAGCAGATGGTTCAGGCAAAACTCTTAGATTTATATAGCAAGGTAACTGGTTAGGACACCAAATTTGCTGTAAATTGTAATGTTTACCTTCTCTCCCTCTCTCTCTCTCTCTCTCTGTCTCTCTCTCTCTCAAATAGAGAATGGTAAAGTTTGATAGTTTGCAAGTCTTAAAGCAATAAACCTAAGCGCTCACAGTCTAAAAGGTTTGTTGTTGGAAACATTGACATGCATTGTAGTAGGCTTAAAGTACACTTGAACCACTCTTGGTCGTCCATTTACCAGGGTATGTTGCTACATAATAGTTTTCATTTTCTCAAAGCTATAACTCTGTTTATTTAACTTGGGAAGTTTTAACTAATCAAAAATGCTGATGAATCAGTATAACACATGGACAAGGTCACCTCAGTAAACAGGCCAACAGAACTGATCAAATAAACAGACTAGCTCTATATACAAAGTCTACACAAGCCGAGAGTACAACATACAATAACACTAATTCTTTGGACTTTTATACATCTGCATGGTTAAAAATAGTTACAATTGGAGCTAATGTATAAAAAGTATACATTATATATAAAATGGTATGCAGCGCTATTATGTAGAAGTACCATGTCCAGTCTCAGACGCAATAAAAGACTCTTCAGACACGCAACGATAACATCAATCAAAGAAAAGACGAAGTTTGTAAATAGTCTTCAGTGATGTTGATTTCACAGTGTTTGGTGAGAATTTAAAACAACTTGAGATGCAATCGATTCAAAGTATAGTGTAGACAATAAAATTCGCGTCGAGAAAATAATAATCAAGAACAAAAAATTATAGCGACAATCAATTTATTATTTCAAGTGCGAGTGTTACAATTTCTATTATTCCTCTGAATTTGCCTTTTCAAATATGATTTCAAGGGATTTAAAGCTTGATCTTGAACTTGAGATTTATCTTTATCTTTATCTTTATCTTGATCTTGGACTTGAACTTCAACTTAGACTTGATCTTGAACTTTATCTTTATCATGATATTGACTTTCTAGTTGAATTCATGGGCTTGGAGCTTGATCTTGGATTCGGTGGTCTTGATCTTGATCATTCTTGAACTTGATTCTGACTTCTTCAAATCTTGAACTTGAATTCTTGAATCCTTGAATTCTTCAACTTGTAGAGAAATTTATGGCTTTTGATCCACGAGCTTTCTCTAGCTTCTTGTTAGAATTTTTGGTTCCCTTTTTCTAATTATGAGACCCCTATTCAAATGTATTGGGCTTTAATCCTTGCAAAATGTAGTGAAGGCTCCAATTCATACCTTGGATGTACATTTCAATGTTAGAAATTTCACTAAGGCGATATTTGCAGTTGAGGCTCAGACTTCTCCAGCGATTGATAAAGTCAACAACTAACTCATCTTCACCTTGACGAGCCTTTGTAAGTTCCATCATACTAACGACACGTCTTTTGCTATAGAAACGATTAAGGAACTCTTGCTCTAATCGCTCCCAACTATCTATAGAATTAGGTTCAAAATCTGTGTACCAATCAAATGCATTTTCTATGAGAGATCGAACGAACTCTTTAACAATATAATCACCATACGTCCCAGCAGCATTGCAAGTCTCGATAAAGTTCGCTATATGTTGTTAGGATTTCCTTTGCCATCAAATTGTTGAAACTTGGGAGGTTGATAACCTTCAGACATTTTCAAGTTATCAATCCTTTATGCATATGACTTTGCATATATGGGAGAAAATTTGGATGAAGACTCAGATTTGTCTTCGATTCCTCTATGATAAAGTTCTTTAACTAATCAATTGGAATCAAACCTTCATCTGAGATATGAATCTCTTTGATCTTTGTTTGCTTTACGCAAGACATTTCTTTGTGTTGAATTTTGGAAAGCATCAGAGGTGATTGACTTGATCTTCTTTCAATCATGTTATCCATCTTATTTGTTAGCTTTGAAAGTTTAGCATCTTGTTCGTGTACGCACTTTGTCAGGCCTTCAATTGCTTTCGTTAAGCTTGCTAGTTGTTCTTCTATAGTGGAAGACATTTTGATATTCTTTGATGCTTGAAAAGTTGAGATGATATGTAGAGATTGTCCCACTCGGCATGTCAGAATTTGTAAACAATAAAATTCGCGTCGAGAAAATAATAATCAAGAACGGAAGATTATAGTAACAATCAATTTATTATTTCAAGTGCGCGTGTTACAATATTTATGATTTCTATGAATTCGCTTGTTCAAATATGATTTCAAGGGATTTAAAGCTTGATCTTGAACTTGGACTTGCACTTGAACTTAGACTTGATCTTGATCTTGGACTTGAACTTTATCTTGGTATTGACTTTCTAGTTGATTCAAGGGCTTGGAGCTTGATCTTGAATTCAGTCGTCTTGATCTTGATCGTTCTTGAACTTGATCTTGACTTCTTCAAATCTTGAACTTGAACACTTGAATTCTTGAATCCTTGAACTTAAAGAGAAATTTATGGCTTTTGATCCACGAGCTTTCTCTAGCTTTTTGTTTAGAATTTTTGGTTCCCTTTCTGAATTATGAGACCCTATTAATAGTTTTAGAATAGAGGAGTTGTGATCGGAACTGAACTCCCTTTGGCCAATCAGATTTAAGTGAAACATCATATGGGCTTTATGAAGAGGGCTTTAATTAAATTTATATTTATCTAAATTTAAGTAATTAAATCAATTATATTGATCCATAATATTTATTTGGACTAACATATTTATTAATTTAATATAATCCGAATAACTTTATAAATTTTTTTTAAATAAATTTTAAATGACTACACATAGTTCTAAATTAAAAATTCTCACGGAATAAAAAAAGATATAAAATTAAGAAGACATTGTTACAAAGAAGAGGATCTTAAAGATTTTCTTTAGCACTTTCACCTGTTGGAGAAGTTCTATTAGCTTTCTTAATTGAGACATTGATGTAATTTGTTACTTATCTTTAGCTTTTGTTTATGTTATTTTGTATTTGAGTTTTTTTTAAGAAGCTGTTCAAGGCTAATCTTTTATCTATATTTTTGTTTTGTCTTGAACTATTTTTATTGAAAAATAAAATTTAGCCTCCTTGGCCATTTTGTTTAAAAATGAAGAGGAAGAGAACTACAAGATTTAATCAAAGAAGAAAATCATGCCACTCATAGTATGTTAAGCTATAAGATAATCAAGTTTTATTATCATGTCGATGAAAGCACCCATTATTTAATTATTATTATGAACAAGTCAAGTATAAAAACTTGTCTGAGACGAGAAGGTGACAAACAAAATACATTTGACTGAGCTTAAAATTTGACATATTTCAAAAGATACTTGTTATAAAAACAATACTTTCAATAACAATGTTTGAAAAACTCGTACCTAAAATTGGACAATATCATCTATAAAAACTAATTGATATTTTAATTGGATTGTTGTGTGTTATATATATTACAAAAAAAACTTAAAATATCCTCAAAGTATTGGAAATGGTACAAAATTACTATATATCCATCTATTGGCACCAAAATGTCTTTTCACCCACTTATTGACACCAAAATGTCTTTTTACACACCTATTGACTCCAAAATACATTTGTCATTCATATTTGGGTTCAAAATTGACTATTTATTTAATGGTTTCAAATTTAAACAATTTAAATATTTGTTTTAAATACTTGACATTCAACTATTTGATATAATTTAATTTAACAATATCATTTATAAACTAACCCACTACCCACCCATTACTAACTAAACCTCACCCAATTAATAAATTAATTCTAATATCAAAATCGCTCCAAAAACTACTTAAGCAAGACGAAATTACAGATTCCTGAAAATGACATTTAAAATTATTCGAGTCCGAATTGAATCCAATTAAATTTAGGTTGAGCCGCTTATTTAGGAGGACACTTTCAATAATATTCTCTTTCAAGCTTGAATTCAAATTTTATAATTAAAGGTAAAGAAGTAGTATATCCCGAATTAATTCATGCACTTTTTTAAATATAATTTTGTAATATTTATTATTTGGTTTAAATATTAAATTTTAATCAATTCTTTTTAAAAAGAAAGTTGTCTATTAAGTAACATCACATAATTGAGACGAATAAATAATAAGATGAACATAGTCAGACTTTTAAGTTTATCGGTAATTTTAAATTAGACACTTGAATTATAATATGTTTTGATTGAGTACTTGAATGTATGATAATCTACTTCTACAGACATTTCCGCCTCAAATTTTTAGAAACACTCATTGGCAGTACCTTTCTGTTGTTGCATTAGTAATGGAGCGGGGTTATTAATTGAGTGTAGTTTAATTAGTAATGGTGGATAGTAGATTGATTTATAAATAATATTAAGAAGTTAAATTATAACAAATAGTTGAGAGTCATTTATTAAAAAAAATATTTAAATATTTTAAATTTAAAATTATTAAATAAGTGGTCAATTTTGAATCTAAAAGTGAATGATAAAGATACTTTGGAGCCAATAAGTGGATGGAAAAGATATCTTGGAGCCAATAGGTCGATGGACGATAGTTTTATACAATTTTTGATACTTTAAGAATATTTTAGGTTCTTTTCCTTATATACTATTGTATTATTTTTTTCTTAGTCAAACTTTTGTTTCGTTAGATTGCTTAGCCAGATTTGTAATGAAGCAACTAGTAATGCATATTACTAGATATATGACTAGTTTTTTTTTTAATTAAAATTATTTTTTCACAAGCTGTTTTATAATAAGATCTTAAGGCATCCTAAATAAAATACTATGAAATAATAAATCTAAATAACTACTACTCTAAAAATAAATTCTCCATTACTCCTCACTATTGTTGATTGTAACACTTACACCGTCGTAACTTCATCTATAATCTCAAATAAATAAATTAATATTATATTCATAACAATCTCTTATATCTCTTCATACAATCCCATGAATAATGATATTAGAATTATACACAATTAAAAATATACAAAAAATACAAAATATCTACACATTCCTTTCTACATATGTTCTATCTACATTTTTATTTTATTTTATTTTATTTTAAAAAAGTTGATCCATGGATCCTTTTATTAAAAATAAAAAAAAGATAATTTTTCAAAATGTCAATATTTTAACATTTAAGAGGGCTCATTAGCAACACTTTTAATATTTAATTAAAATGTTAAAATTTTAATTTGTTATATATCTTATTTATGTTTTTTTATTTGTTAATTTAAAGAATAAAATTATTTAATAACAAAAGGGAGAAAATTAAGGAAGAGAATATTTTTTTAAAAAAAGGTAAACATCACATAATTTTCTGATCAGTTACATTTTCAAAAAAACTCAAACTTTGTTTTTTTTTCTTTCCATAATCTTAATCTTTTTTTTTTTATTAGTTTGTATTCATTTCAATAGGTAAGATAAATGAATCTATAGTTATTTAAGAAACATATTTGTATTCATATATTTTTTTCATGTGTATTTATTTGTTTCTTCGAAAAATTGTATTTCGTATTCATTTCAATATGTATTTTATTCGTATTTCTATTTATTCTCTAGTTTTTATTTAGAATATTGTATATATATATATATATATATATATATATATATATATATATATATATATATATATATATATATAAATTAGTAAAGTAGTCACAATTCTTAACTTTATTAGTAAAAACATCTACACTTTAAAATATTTAGTTAAAATGTCAATATTTTAAAAATAATTTGTAAATATTATTATTTGTCTTTCTTTTAATTTCTCAAAACAGTCCAACATTAAATATATTCACTATCCATTTAAACTTCTTCTAGACTTTAATATCATTAAATTTATTTTCATATTTAAGATTATCAATTTTTTTTACCATTTTCACCATTATTGTCTTTAATTGTTGAAGAAGAACTAATTATTCAAGCTCATATTAATTTGTTCAGATCTATCGATTAATTCAAGAAATCTCTCAATACATAAAGGTTCGTAATCATCTTTTATTTTGCGAGATTTCATAAGATTTTGCTTTTGAAATAAAAAATTATGTTGAATTTTGGATTGTATGTATACAATTTTTTCGTCATTTGTTCGATTTTTATATGAGTTTGTTAACATACTCATCAAATATTTATGTATTTTCGGAATTTTAGTATTTGAAACACTATTTTTATGATTTTATTTTCATATTTTAGATTTAGTAGATTATAATTTGTAGTATGCCACATAAGCATTCATACATAATATATTGTTTGATTTTTTTTTTGTATATTCATATTTAATAATTTCGAATTTTACTTATAAGGTTATTAATTCACTAATAAACACAGATTCAGATTTGAATTTGGTGAAAAAAATTAGAAAAAAGGAACATATCAGACGAAGAAGAAAGAGAGAGTCAAAAAAGAAGGTTGCGAAATTGTATTCATATCAAAATAATATTCATATTAATTTTTGTTTTTCAATTATTTTTCTTTTACTCATCATTTGTAATTTTATTAAGAACGTTGTATTTCTTTTTTATTTGTAGTCATTCAAATACGTATCTCATATGAATTTGTATTTCTTAAGCATAAATATATTCTATTTTTTAACAGTCAATTTATATTTTTTTAGAATATTGTATTCTGATTATATCATTTTCACTATGTATGCTATCTTATATGAATTTGTATTTCTTAAACATATATGTATCCTGTTTTTCAACAGTTAATTTGTATTTTTTTAGAATATTGTATACTGATTATATTATTTTACTATATATGTTATATGTTTTCCAGAATCTTGTATTCTTATTTCTTTCATCGTCAATTTGTATACAACTTGTAGTTTGAAAGAAAAATTAATTAATTTTAATTTGAATGGTAAAGTGAGCACATAAAATGTAAAAAAATATTGTATACAATTAAAATGAAAACATAACAAAGTAAAGTTGATCTAATAGAATGAAAAAGGAGTTTTTTTTAAAAAAATTGTTAATGATGAGAATTTTAAGTGATATTTTACTTTTTTAAAAACTATTATCTCACTTTCATCATACTACTTTTTTGTATTTTATATATTACTAGTAAATTTACCCGCGCTTCGCGCGGGAATTTATATCACAAAATTTATAAAATAATAATTTAAACCTATTAGTTATTAAAACTAAAACACTATATTATCTTATATACAAGATTACGCGATAACAAACATTAATAATGTAAAGGAAAATGAAACTTATTACATCTTATCTTTTTTTTGAGATAAGGGTAACATATCTTATCATTTATCCTTAATATCATAAGTATAAATTAATGACTTTAAAAATACATACCAAGATCTGTAACATAAGCAGGTGTCAGCAATAGTGTCAGTGAGCCACTCAACACGAACCAAGTACACAAATATTTAGTTGATAAAGGTAACTTATCTTATCATTTATCCTTAATAATATAAGTAGAAACTAATGACAGTAAAAATGCATACCAAGATCTGTAACATAATCAATGGTGTCGGTTAGCCACTCAACAGGAACCAAGTAAACAAATATTTAGTTGTGAAGAAGAAGAAGAAAAGAAGAAAGTTTTAGGATTTTCTTTGTTTTAAAATGGGAGAAAATCCCTCTATTTATAGACAACAATGGATAGCCTCCACAAATGTTTATTGTGCCTTATTGGAAAGGTTACAACTATTTGGGAAAGTTGCAACCTTTCATAAATGTCACAACCTTTCATATAAGTCACAACTTTTCATAAAAGTTTGCAACTCTTCATTAAAGTCGCAACTGTTCACGAAAGTCGCAACTCTTCATTAAAGCGCAACTCTTCGTAAAAGTCACAACTCTTCGCAAAAGTCATAACTTTACATAAAAGTCGCAACTCTTCATAAAAGTCACAACTTTTCATGAAAGGGGAAGGTTAGGAAAATAAATAAATTTAAAAGGAAATTCTTGTTTGTTGGAGCGCCACGTAGACGGACCTAAGGTTTTCTTTTATATACACTTTCACATATAGCAAACAAAAAGTTCATATTTGTACAATATAGCAAACTTTGCATAATTGCGCTCCATAGCAAACATAAAAACTGTATAATTCGCTGGCCTAAATTGTATAATTCGCTGGCCTATTTCGCTGCAATTGTATAATTTGCTTTGCATATAGTTGAATCGAATTAAAATGTATGTATATTACATAATTATAAGTGTATAGCAAGAAGATATATGTTTTTCTCGCTTTATACAAAAACAGAAACACAATATATACACTTCTGTTGTATAAAGCTAGAGAAAATTGTATTTCACTGCAATTGTATAATTCGCAATTGTATAATTCCTTGGCCTTTTTCTCTGCAATTTTTGAAGTAAAATGTTTGTAAATTGTATAATTAAGTGTATAACACGAAGATATACATTTTTGCATGTATATATACAATTTTCTTTCGCTTTATACAAAACAAAAAACAGAATTATACACTTCTGTGTATAAAGCGAGAGAGGCGAGCGAGAATGGAGAGTGGCGAGCGAGATTCCTGGGAGAGAGACGCTGGCAAATTTTAGATAATGTTTGCTATGGAGCACAATTAAATCAAACCCTAGCTATTCCATTTAATTTAGGTTATTAGTTTGCTATTTTATACAATTTTCCCTATATAAATCTTGTATTATAAATAAATTAAAAATAGTTAAATGAAAAAAATATTATTATTATAAATAATAAAAAATTTTATTATAATATATTTATGTAAGTTTTCTACGGTTATTACCTCAATCATATAGTCCATATAAAACAAATAAAAGCTTACAAAATCTCAGCCACTACATAGTACATACTGAGAGATTTTAGCATAATCATAATGTTTCTTTCCGTTTCCAATTTGAGATAATCAGCCATGGGATTATTGTCTAGAATATTTTATAACATAATTGTTCACCTATAGTCTAACAAAAATAAAATGTGATCTTTTATTATTTGCAAATAACAAAAATATAAACTTGAGATTGTTTATTTGCAAATAAAAAAGAAAAGGACAATGACCTAAAATATCTTTAAAGTATTGAAAATAGTATAAAATTATCCTTCATTTACTTATTGGCTCCAAAATGTCCTTTTTCATCCACATATTGGCTCCAAAATACCCTTGTTATCCACCTTTGTGTTCAAAATTGACCACTTTTTTAATTATTTTAAAATTAAACTCTTTAAATATTTTTTAAAATACTTGGCGTTCAATTATTGATTATAATTATAATTTATTAATATAATATATAAACCAACCCATTACCCACTCATTACTAACTAAAACTCACTCAATTAATAATTAATTATAATATCAAAATCGTCATAAACACTACTAAAACACGATGAAATATTGATTTCTGAAAATGACATTCAAAATTATTCGAGTTCGAATCGGAGCCCCAATTAAATTTAGGTTGAGCCGCTTATTTAGGAGGACACTTTCTTTCAAAATAGAATTAGAAATTTATGATTAAAGGTAAAGAAGTAATACAACCCGAATTGATTCATGCACTTTTTAAATATAAATTTATAAATATTTACGATTTGTTTTAAAACTTTAATATATTGTTTTGAAAAAAAGTTACCCATGAAGTAACATCACACAATTGAAACGTAAGAATAATTAAGATGAACATAGTTAGACTTGTAAGTTTATTGGTGATTTTTATTTAGCCACTTGAATGTATGATAATTTACTTCTATAATTTTTAAAAACACTCAATTGGCAGTAGCTTGCATTAATAATGTGACGGATTCATTAATTTAGAGGGATTTAATTATTAATGGGGTAGGTAGTGGATTGATTTATAAATTATACTAATAAGTTAAATTATAACATATAGTTGAGCGCCACGTATTTTAAAAAATATTTAAATAGTTTAAATATAAAACCGTTAAATAAGTGGTCAATTTTGAATCAAAAGGTGGATGACAAACATATTTTGGAGCCAATAGGTGGGTGAGAAGGGTATTTTGGAGCCAATAGGTGGATGAAGGGTAATTTTGTATCATTTCCAATACTTTGAGGGTATTTTAGGCCCTTTTCCGAAAAATAAATTATAGTTCAGTTCTTTGACATCAATATCAAAAGTTTAATTAAAATTTGATTGCAAAAGAATTCCATTTGTAATATAATACTTTGTGAATTTAGATTTAATCGAACTTGAATAGAGTATTCATTTAAAAAAAGGAAGAAAAGATAAATATATCTTCGAACTATCGAAAATGGTATGTAGATACTCTCCGTCACACTTTTGGGACATTGATGTTCCTGCCATCCAAAAAATAGAGTATATATATCTTTTATACTAACAACATACATGTGTCATAATCTTATCTATCAATTCAATATTTATTAAATATAGAATCAACAGATAAGATTGTTCCACGTGTCACTATTTAGTATTTCATTAGAATGAAGACATATATGCTCTACTTTTTTGACGACTCGGGCACTAATATTCCAAAAATATGACGAAGGATATCTACATATTATTTACGATAATTTGAGTATATTTATCATTTTTTCTTTTTTTAAAAAAAAGTTAGGAACTTTCCATGGCCTAAAGCAAGAAGTTTCTAATATCTTGAATCCCTTCGTTTCCATTGTCTCTTTCTTTGACTCTACACATTCTTTCATTTGCCCCATTCCTGAAGGCTATTGAGTGTTTGGGCTCTCCAAGATTTGATATTTAGGGGAGCTCTTAGCATACGCTTTATATTCTTGATATCAATCTCCAACACCCATTTGCTTCAAATAAAGAATAACAGAGAAGAAACCCCAGATTTTTTCTGGGTTGACTCTTCTTCTTTTTCTGTGAATTTTTGTTTTTGGCTAAAGGGGTTTCAGAGCAAAGGGTTTTCTATGGATTCTCAAGTTCTTGTTGCTCTTGGTCTTTCATTGTTGGGTGGATTGAGTACCTCTCTAGGTGAGTAAAAAGTTCCTTTTTTTTTTTTTTTAATTTCTTTGTTTGGAATAGCTTATTTTTCTACTTTGTAAAATTGGGTAAATTATCAGAGCATGAAAGTGCTCTAAGCTTGTGTTTTTCTTCCCCAATTATACCATAGCTAGAGGAATATGAAACTTATGTAACCTTGTTTGACCAGGGGATGGAGTTTAAGAAACACAGAATTGTTTTTGGAACTTGTGGTCTAATTAAGCCATTATCTGGCAATGGATAAGGTATTTAAGAAGTTAAATTATTTTTAAATATAGATATGCAGTCATTTTCTTGGATAAACTAAAAAGCGAGGAGTGTACCACATAAATTGGGACAGATGAAGTAAAGCTGTTTGAGTAATTGAAGTCAAAGTGTGGTCTTTTTCATTTTTTGTGCTCAATCCTGTGTCTTTTATGTAAGCATAGTGAAAACTTATTGCTAAAACTTCATACAATCCCACTTAGCTAATAAAAACTGTATAATATAAATTGGAGACTGATGGCGCTATTACTATATGGTGGTTGTTTCCACCTCCTTTGTGTGTTTTGAGTTTCTGAGTCTTGAAGCTATGAGAGTCCTTCCTTAAAAAAATTTAGTGATCTGATCTAATTTTTTCTTATCTTCAGGTGCACTTTTTGTGGTTATGAGCCAGACTCCTAACTTGAAGATGCTAGGACTTTTACAGGTGATGGTTCATCATATTTGTCAGAGTGTCAAAAGTAAAATTGTTAATTTAAGTGATTCATGGTTTCTTTGTCACTTGCTTGTTTAAGCATGCTGTCTCGTAAATGTTTACTGTTGGTTATTTTCTATATTTTCTGACTTGAGTATTTTAAATTTTGAGCTGAAGAAAAGGATCATTTGATTTTAACTATTGATGGTTTAAGCTTCTCGAGCTTAAAAGAATCATTATGGTCAGATGTGGAATCCAAGAGGTACGTAGATTGCAGAGAACTGAACCTGAATAACTTCTTTGGTTGTGCAGGGGTTTGCTGCAGGTCTTATGCTTAGCATATCATTCTTTGACTTGGCTCATAATGCTATAAACTCCATTGGCTTCTTAAAAGGAAACCTCTGGGTGAGCTATCTCCTAATTTTATTTTGAACTTTTTAAATCTTTTTTCCACTTCAAGAAGAAACATACAGTTCTTGGATCTTACTTGCGAATCTCTGGGCTGTCAGTTTTTTGCAGGTGTTATCTTCTTTGCTCTTGTTTCAAATTTCATCCCGGAACCTACACTTGCACCCATTTCAAGTGCCAAAGGCAAAAAGGTATGTTGTGTTTGTTTATAGGAGAATCTCGTTTATGCAAAAACTATCAAAGAATAAAAATGGTTTTCTGCATGAGAACAGAAAGACGGAGATGATAGGGGTAAGGATATTATGAAGAAGCATCGCCGCCAAGTTTTATTTAGTGGAATCATCACAGCTGTAGGTTAGTTTGCTGTATTGGTTTGTTGATAATTCCCATAGATTTTACAGCATTTTTTGATTCTGTTATGCTGTAAACCCTCCATTTGAGTTCTCAATTGAAGAACACTGAATTGTTTGTGAACTAGATCTGATTAAGTGCTGATAGTGGAAACCTATTTTTGACGTTTCTTGTTGTGTCAGAGTCTCTTTACAAATATTGTATGCAAGAGCACATACATTCTTAAAATAAATCTAGATTTATCTTCATTTTTATGTCTCTGAAGTAGTTTGTGAACTAGGTCTGATGAAGTGCTAATTGTGGAAGCCTATTTTTGAATTGTCTTGTTATTTTAGAGTCACTATACAAATATTTTATGCTAGAGTACGTATATGCTTAAAATAAATCTTGCTTTAAACTTCATTTTTATGTCTCTGAAGTAGTAGCACTCCCCACCTACATGAGAAATTTTATTAGGAAGTTAACTTATATTTCTATACATTGCACCCAATTAAAGCATATTCTTGAGCAACATAATTAAGAGTGATATAGTGTGTCCTGTATAATTTACCTGGAGTTTTTTTTTAAAATTCTTATCTGGAGTCTTGTTCAGTTTCCTCAGTGTTATGTTATGAGAAGAATATTACAAATCATTCTAAATTTGTTTTTCCTATCTAGTTTGTCATTAAAATTAGTTGTTGGTAGGAGGTGGTAGGTATCCAGTGGAATTAGTCGAGGTGCGTGAAAGATGGCCTATACATCATGGTTATCAGCAGAAAAAAGAAGAATTAAGTTTACCCTTCAGCTAAGGTTTCTAGTAGGTGCTAGATGCACAGTCTTGTGGTTAAATAATCCCTTTCTGTTCATTCCTTATCGTCTGTAGCGAAAGTCAAGTCTCTATTTTGACTGTTGTGGTGTAACTTACTTGTGCTGTAATATGTAAGGTCTTCCTATAGTAAACTGTAAAAGTAGATTTCCTTCAATAGTTTGTAGAAAACCATACTCCCTCCGTCCTGTTTTATGTGAAGAAGTTTGGAATAAGAGGGTCAAAGCCCCAAATTTTCATTTGAATCTGGCATAAAATTTTCTGTTCTTCTGAAATAAAATTACATATTCTGATAACTGCATGGAAAGTACTACAAGTCTGTTGAGTTAATAATTTAAAATATTTGAAAAAGTTTTATAAAATTGTATTAGTAAAAGAAAACTATTTGACTCCCCAATAGTAATAGTGTCATTTATCTATTGCACAGCGAGCCCTCTCCCCCGCATACCTCTTCTTCTTTTTCCTTTCTCTTAAACGGAACACCCCATGTTTTGTTACAGAATGAATGCTCATTTACTTACAAATTTTCTCCCACATCTAATTTAAGGGACCACATTTCCTAGGATGAGATGTTCCTAATTTTTCAAGACTACTTTACCAAATAAGAATTCTATAGTACTTGCACATATTTCTAGCAATCAAAACTCATTAATGAAGTTATTGAGCTACTTGTACTAATATACTATAAAAGATGGAAATAGAAGAGAAGAGAATAATATATGCATTTGAACCATAACTTCATTCATTATAGGATGTCTTACATGGTTTGCATTGGCTTTTCTGTCCAGGTATAAGCTTGCACAACTTTCCTGAAGGGATGGCTGTGTTTCTTGGATCAATGAAGGTAGTTCTCCTTTCTTGATTGTCTGATGTTTATAATCTTCTACAGTGATCACCTTAGTCATTGTTGCTTGACCTATGATATTTTGTTTCGTTCTATTTTAAGAACCGTAAGGGTAAGAATGTTTCAATTAATAAATGGCACCTCAAATCCAAAAATGGTTGGAGTTCGCTGTATGTATCACCCGTGGGGTCTGGGAATGGAGATGTACACAAACCTTACCCTACCTTTGCGGGGTAGAGAGGTTGTTTTCGATAGACCCTTAACTCAAAAGAGAAGTTATTCAAGCAAATGCAACAACATATAATAGAAAACATTGAAGAATAAGAAACTATGCAATTATTTAAATACTACTACTAAAAAGGTGAAAAGGAGATGGGGCTAGCCCCTTGTCTCTCCCACCTAAAGTGCGACAATACTCGGCTTCCTCCAAATCTTCTAGCCTAATCCTTAACATCCATACCTTCATATCTAAGGTCATGTCTTTAGTAAGCTGAAATTGTGCCATGTCTTGTGTAATTACCTTCCCCAATTCTTTTTCGACCTACCTCTACTCTCATAACACCTCTTCTAACTCCCACTATAACCAACCTAACATCTCCTTACTGACACATCCACATACCCTTTCTTCACATGCCCAAATCATCTCTGTTCACTTCCCTCATATTGTCCTCCACAGAGGTCAAGCCCGCCTTGTACTGTCTAACTTCGTTTCTAATAGTATCTCTCTTAGTACGCTCACACATCCATCTGTGCATCTCTATTTCTACTACATTCATCTTTTGAATGTGGGCGTTCTTGACTAACCAACACTTTGTCTCATATAACAAAGTTGGTCTAATCACCACTCTGTAGAACTTACCCTTGACAACACACTCTTATCGTGTAGTACCTTAGATGCAAACCTTAATTTCGTGCACCTCGCACCAATATAATGTGTGACATCATCATCGATCTCCTCATCTCCTTGGATCATGGACCCCAAGATGCTTGAAGCTTCCTCTCTTAGGTATGACTTGTGCATTGATCTTTACTTTCACCTGGTTCTGACGCATTCATATCTAAACTTGCACTCCAATTACGCTGTTTTTGTCCGGCTTTACCTGAAAGCTTTAGACTTTACGGTCTATCTCCAAAGTTCCAGCCTATCATTAATTCCATCTCACATCTCATAAATAAATACTATGTAATCTGCAAACTCCACAACACCTCCCTTTGAATATGCTGTGTCAATTTGTCCATCACTAAGGCAAATAGGGACGGGTTAAGAGATGGTTTTAGGTACAACCCCATCATGACCAAAAAGTGTGTCGAGTCACCTCCCATTGTTCTAACCCGGGTCTTGATTCCACGTACATGTCCTTAATTGCTCTAATTTGAGTGTGAGGTTCACCTCTAGTCTAGACATATTTATAGGATCTCCATAGGGACTTTATCGTGCGCCTTTCTGGGTCGATGAGTATTATACCTAAGTTCCTCTTCATGTCTCTATACTGCTCTTAACAATCTCCTTGTAAGATGGATGACTTTTGTAGTTCATTGTCTCAGCATGAAGCCGAGTTGGTTTTTAGATATAGATACACCCTCCTCATCCTCATTTCGACCACCTTCTCCCGAACTTTCATAGTATTTCTTAGTAGCTTCATACCCCTATAGTTGTTGCAATGTTGAATTTCACCCTTTTTCTTATATGTATTATTGTACTTCACCTCCATTCTTCTGGCATTTTAGCTGTCCTAAAAATGACATCAAACAACCCAGTCAACCACTCCATACCTGCTTCATCTGTGTCTTCCAAAACTCCATTTGTATCTCGTCTAGCCTTATTGCACCTTTACTCATACGAGTAGGCCCCTTAACCTCCACAACCTTTATGCACCTACAACACCCAAAATTTCTATGACTCTCGGAATGCTTTAACTCCCCAAACCCGATATCCCAGGCCCTTTCTTTAGTTAAGAGCTTATGCAAATATGTCTTCCATCTCCGTCTAATGTGTGCCTCTTCTACCAACATTTCACAATTCTTTTTGTGGGGGTAATACTTCATCATTCTCATCCTTGATATACTTCATATGATCCAGATCACAAGCTTATACAATTTCCTATACCCTCTCTTCCCCTCAAGCTCTTTATTCAAATACTCAAAAGCTGTCCTTTTAGCTGCCATGACCGCTTCCTTATTCACCACCTTATACCTCTTTCTATTCTTCTTCTTATCCTCCTTATCTAAGCTTTCCACTAAAGTGGTGAATCTCTTTAGGCCTATGCCATTCTCTACTGGAAATTTGTCTTTTAAGGAAAATAAGGCATTCTCCAACAATTGAAACTCTAAATCTCAGACTTTCACCTACTACATAAACATACAAGTTTTTACCCAGAATAAAGCCCTTCTGGAATCAATGGATTAAATATAAGTGTAATAACAACAACTAGACCTTAACTTGAACTAGTTGGTATTGTCGACATAGATTCTTTACTTCCAATTGTTATATTCTTTTCTACGTTCACATTTGAAGGGGTCATTGGTCTTCAAGACTTCCTCAGTTCCTTTCATCAGTGTGATTTTGGCTTCGCCTCGGTCCCTTTCACCACGTTTAGTCATCATTGTTGGTGAGTATGGAGGTTACATAGGGTATCGCAAAGGCACCTGAGGTGACCTTTTATTTTATCCTCCGTCTGATACTCCATCTTAACATTAACATTTCTATGACACTCAGGTTTATGATATATTGAGCTTAAAGGACTAATAATCACTCTCATATGACGTTGCTGGTCTTCATTACTTTTTTATAAGACCTTCCTTTTACTTGTTAGGTAACAGTTGTTGAAGATTAAAAGAAAATAAGCAAATAAGCTTCAGAAAACATATGTTTAAGTAATCTTAAATGTCTTAATCAAATTAAGAGCAAGAACCAACTGTTGTGACAACAGAAAACATTCTTTAACATATTTTATGCGGCCATAGATTAGGGATAATCTTGACATTTACATTATATATCACTTGTTTAGTCATGGTTGCTCAACTTGCACAATATTGGTTTTATTCAGTTTGGAGTAGTGTCAGGATTAAAATTTAGATACATGCACTTAGAGCCTGTTTTGATGGGCTTATAGGTTTTTTCTTATAAACAAAAAACATAATTTGGGAATTCTAACTTATGGCTTTTGGCTTATTTTTGTCTTTTTGGCTTGAAAACAAGTGCTTAATAGTATTCCTTCTTAAAAAAAGGTGCTTACAAATACTTTTTGTTTTACCCAAACACTACAAAGTGCTTAAATGCCATTTTGGCTTAAAAGCACTTAAAATAAGTATCCAAACAGAGGCTCTATGTAATGTGAAATATTAATAAAATGCTTAAAATTGTACCATTGTACTGTGCATAAAGTATACATTTCTTGGATATAAATTGCACGGAACAACCTTCATAGAAAAAGGAAATAATTGAGGACAACGCGGTCTACAGACCCAATATTTCTGGTCATAATCTGCTTCGACACCATTCCTGTTACATCGGAGAGGGATGACTTCCTAGATCAACTTCCAACTTTTCCTTTATCATTTCTGTGGTCATTCTACTGTACCAAATGCACTGAACTACAGGACAAGGAATTGCACAATCCCATACTTCTCTTGCATATCTACATTGTAGATTTCAAATAACTTTAGGTGCCATTTGTTGTTCGGAAAGAAAAATGGAAGTGCCAGAAAATTAACTTCTGAGTTTGGCTTCAAGCAAACTGAACTAGTGCTGCAACTGATACATGTTAGTTCTAGAAAGAACGTGTTTATAACTTTCTTTGTTTGTTGAGAAGACATTTTGAAGTCTTTTCTTGGAAAAGTCTAGATCCTCAGTTATAACAACTTCATAAAGTCCAAAACAATTTAAGGCCGGTCATATGAATCTTCACTGACCATGTGATTCCATAAGCTCATCTCATGCCAATATTATTCAAATACATATTAAATGTATTAGAAGTTTTCTATATTTTCTAAAATGTATAAATCTCTGAAAGGCTAAACCACTCTTAGAAAGCGTAGTTCCTCGTAAAAGTGCTAGTATTACGAATATGTATTGCCTGTGTAAATCTTTCTTCTATTATGCTATATCTTTTGCTTAGTTTACATGGACCTCAGATATTTTAGTTCCTTCGGGACAACTTTTTTCCATGTGATTTTAGGTCTAACTCGTTCTCTTTTAATACCTTCACTTCCCATGGTTTCACAACTTGCATTTGGAGGTCAATGCAGGACATGCCAAATCATATCAACCGACATTCTTTCATTGTATCCTCGATGGTGCCCCTTGAACCTTGCGAATGTGATCAGTCTTAGTCCTGCCTAATTTTGTACGACGACACATCTATCTTAGCATCGGCATATATCCAAAATTCATCTCGTGGATGTGTTAAACTTTAGTTGTCCAACGTTCAGTAACACACAGCATTTGCTGGTCTAATAACTGTTCTATAGAACTTACATTTTCACTTTAGCAAACATCCTCTATTACTCAACACCCTTGTAGCACTTCTATATTTTTAACTATCCGATTTTGATTCTATGTGCAACATCCTCATTTATCATTTCATTCTCCTGGAACAATGAGCCTAAATATCAATTCTTTGCATTTAGGTACTGCAATCCCATCTAGTTTCACCTCAATTCACTCTTCTTATGGTGAATAAACTTGCAGGCAACTGATGTTCAGTTATAAACTTGTAAATTATTTAGAGCTTACTATCTTTTCATCATGCTTTTATTTTAGGGACTTCGGGTTGGTCTGAACTTGGCTCTTGCTATTGCCTTACACAATATACCAGAGGTACACTTTCTTACAAATTTACCAGTTTATTTCCTGATTTCTCTATGTTTTTTGAGTGCAAGAATACACTAATGGACTCCTTATGACAGCTGTAATATAAGATATCTTATCCTATCACAATGTGTATGTGCATGTACCTGATTGCTGTAGTATTCTTGGTTTCATTTATTTTTGGCTCTATGAACATGTTATATGAATTTTCTCTGCTGAGCAGATTGTTGTTGATCGTGTATGTAAATAATATATCAATGTGCTTATGAGTTCTATTAACTATTAAGAGCCATGTGTGGCCTATATTTAAAGATAAAGCCTGTGGATTGTTTGGGCACTTTTGATTCTTTCATACATTTCCATATTATTACCAAATCCCCAGCTGAGTTGGGTTGAGATCATAGATTGATTGACGATGCCAAGGAAGACATCTACTGTAAAAACAGTGGATAGTCTTGCCAAAACAGGTAAATTAACAATCAACATATTTATTGGGATCAAACTAAAAAGAACTAATGGATGTGTCCTTTTTGTTCCTTTTTTTCCATTTGGGAACCTGATTTATTTGGTTGCAGGGTGTTGCAGTTGCACTTCCAGTTTATTTTGCAACACAGAGGTAATGGTTCCTAGTAGACTAACTTAGTATTAATTAACGATAACATCTTTTGCTTGTGTCAATCTGGGTTTATTTTATTAGGTTAATTTCTAATTATTTAATAGACTCGATAGACGTAAACATCTTATCTTCAATTTAGTCATATGAATGTAGTTTCTCGACAAAGTCATGTTATCTGTACATCTTATGCTTGAGGCCTTAAGGCTATTTGAGTCATAAAGACTGCGCTATTTAAATTATAAAACTTACATCGAGCGATTTAAATCGTAAGACTTACATGCACATAACTGAAGTTGCTGGAAGCTATGGAATACAAGATGCTCTCATTACTTTGTAGAAATAAAATTATTTCTTCTGCTCAGAACAATTCATCATGGATCTGTCAATGGCATTGCAAGGATAAAGTTCTAGTTGTGTCATGCAATGACTAAAGAACACTTCAATCATAATTAGTTTCACCAAAGCTCATCTTGTTGTATGCACTATCCCCATATTTTTTCTTAAGACAGTTGAGATTTATATAGTGAGTCTATATGTGTCTCAGCAAATGGCAGGCATTCAAATTGGCAACACTTTCTGGTCTCGCGGAGCCTCTGGGTGTAATTATTGTGGGTGAGTACCAGATATTCATGTCCTTTTCTTTTAGAAGGTTAATATTTACCTGATATCCATGTCTTTTAGTTCAAGTAGAACACAAAGTGTACATGAAGCAGAGTATAGGTCAGAATTCATTTTTTAATTTAAACATGATTTGATTGCAGCATATCTATTTCCAAGCAGCTTGAATCCTGAAATTCTGGAAGGCCTCCTGGGAGCAGGTTGATATGATATTTACTTACTTCTAGTTTCTTGACTGATGAGAAAGGAGAAACATACTTTTGAATTATGGTATCCTCTAATGGATCATGTTGCTTTCAGTGGGAGGGGTGATGGCATTTTTAACCTTACATGAGATGCTTCCATTGGCATTCGACTATGCCGGTCAGAAGCGAGCTGTCAAAGCTGTGTTCTTTGGAATGGCTTTCATGTCTGCGAGGTGAGATAACTTCTGTGAACTTCAACATCTCTCCTGGTAGTTACAAAACACAGCTAACTATTGTATTTCGACTTGAAAGGTTCCGAACTTCAATGAGCTAACATTACATGCACTCAGTGGCAACTTGATTTCATTTTTTTGTTTCCATGCTTTTGCTCTGGTGGAACCTCCTTTGCTTGATTCTAAATTTTTTAACATAACGACATAAAATAAGTATATTAACTTTTAGATGCGTAATGGTTGGAGTAAAATCTTATAGAAGACACTGTTATTCAGTTAATGCTAGTACTTGAGAAACTTAGCAATACCAGCATACTACTAAGCTGATTGTTCTTTCATTTACCGATTCAAATAGTTACAAAGGAATCTGCTATAATTACATCTTATAAAGGATTCTTTCTTTCTAAATTTGTTAGTCTTGGGCATGGCACCTACCTCATCAAAGCTGCTTGCTGAATATCGATTCTGTTATCTTCTTATGCTTTCTCGTTTCTTTTTCTTTTTTACTTTTGCTGTAGTTTTACCTTCTCTCCTATTGCAGCCTATATTTTCTAGAACGGACCTTGCCAGCGGACATGAGCTTGTAGTTCTTAGTCATATGGTGTTTCAGTACTTGTACTGCTCTGAACTTCGAAGTTTTTTCGTGGTGCTAAGCTTCGAAACTACTATTCACGTTCTTACAAAATCCATGAGGCATGACATTTGGTTTGGCAAGCTGAATGAGAGTGAAGGTATAACAGTTTCTGAGATTGTTTTATAGTAAAATAGGAAATGCACAGAGATCTCAAATCCCTCATCCAGTATCTCATATATGAACAAGAGATACATGGGCAATAACATTGTGTTGATTAATTTACAAATGGTTATCCAACTTTCAATTCGTTGTAACTATGTCACAGAACTAACCTTTTTTAATGAAAATAATAAACTCGAAAAGTATTTACTGAAGAATGCTGGAAAATGTAAATTCATTCTTGGAAACACAGCTAAGTCTGCCATTTTAACAGCTAACTTTAACTAAACACGTGGCAACAATAACAACATATCGGGAGGTAGAAGGGTTTGTTTCTCAAAGAGCTCAGCAAAATATGACAATTAATAAAAAATCAGTTTGGACTTTGAGCATATATGTATGGATTAATATTATCTACAATAAGTGTGATTACCTAAACATATGGATTAATAACATCAACAATAAGTGTGATTACCTAAACATATTAAATACTAGATGATAAGATATATCAAAAGTCCATTTATAATTATGTAGGGTTCTTGTTTAAAATAAGTACTTTTTATGCAAATGCATATTTTTTTTAATACATCAAACCAAACAATATGTAAATTTATAACATAAGCATAACTCTTAACTTGATGTTGGTTGATAACTATGGCCTTTAACTCTGGATGAACACAAGTAGAGATTTAAACTTGTATAAAATTGAACAAATTGATACATTCGTCCTACATGACACCTTACATGACAATTTTGTGTCATTAATGACATTCTACATGTATTATATCATGTAGGACACGCGTTTCAACCTGTTCAATTTAATACAAATTTAAGAACCTATTTGTGCACACTTCAAGTTGGAGGGCTTAGTTGTTCGCTGAAACTAAGTTAAGGGTCATGTTTATTTTGTTAGTCATGTATAAAAAGTAATCTATGTATGATTAATGCAAGTACCACTAATATATTCTATTTAACATTATTTTTTACACCTTAAAGTTATTTTCAAACTACTAGTTTGAATCTCTTAAATAAAGCTTTTATAAGAAATTTACTGCTTGAATGTGCCATGTATCATACGATACATAATGTATCATAATATCTTTAGGATACATGACAATAATCCTAAACGCTAGTTCTAGTTTGTTGCAAGTTTTCTCATATATTCGCCCTCTCACTCAAGTATCACTATATAAAAAATTAATTGTCACAAAATATGTATTTTCAATAACAATTAACACTCTTTATATATGTTCTTGAAATATTTAGCGATATTGGTTCTAATGTTACTTAACTAATGCTGATAAATATCAATAAAGACTTTAACACTCTTTATTGATATCATCTTTATTGATATCAGTATTTGTTATCGTTATAAGTTGTTTTTGTTATAATGTATAATCAAACAAGCGCTAAAAAGAAATTAAAGTCCAAGTAAGTGATAATTAGGGTATGTAGAGGATGTATTAGCCTGCAAGTTTGAGTTCCAAAGGACCTAGCTAGCAAATGTCTTCATTGGCCAATTGCTTTGGAACTTGATATAAGTCCTGTTCAATTGGACTTGTCACTCAGCAGGTACACTGACTTGGTGTGACTCTACATGCCCAATATATTCAAGCATTTTGTTTTCCATTATAAGATAAATCACCACAACACAAAGCAGATGTCTTTCCAAAGTCAGTTATACCACAGATAATAACACAATTTTTAAAGATGTATCTAAGTCAAATCAATACCACATTCATCTTAATACTTAAAACACAGATCAATATGAAATGCAATGACAAAGAAATAAAATGCAATGCACTGTCAATAATCTGTATACACTCACTTTCTCTGTCAGATAATCAAAACCCATAGGGGATTCATGAGGTTCATATACCTGTCAGAATCATTTTTTCACGAGCTTTTCACGATGTTACTTTTCAAAACCATTTCTCATCGATATTCATTCATGATGAAATTTTTCAAAACTATTTCTCATTGGTATTAGTATGAATTTCACTAATAAAACAATGGGAAGTTTCAACCAATAATTGTCATGCAAATAATAAGAGTGGTATGAATATGCATGATAATATATATATATATATATATATATATATATATATATATATATATATATATATATATATATATATATATATATATATATATATATATATATATATATGAGTTCATCAATTAACCCTACAATTAAAAATCATTTTCACAATCAAGTTGAAGAAATTCACAAGTCTCAGCAACTGAATCATATCGCACGTCATGAGATACTATGAACTGATAACTAATTTTATTTTAAATTACTTATAGCATGACATTGGTACCCGCATAATGTTCTCTAACACCTTACAATTCAACTCTTAGAATCTGAATCGATTATCGTAAGTGTGTCAACTTGGATCGGGTGATATACTACTTGTTCATATATATTAGGATTCATTCATAAGTACTAGAATTTCTTTGGATGTGAGTTAAAATCATAATGAACCTTTAGCACAAAGTCGAGTTAAGAGGTTTCCTATCGATTAAGTTTTTCATGTAATATCATTCAAGGATCAACTTCAATCAATCACACCTCCTAACATATAAAGATTTTCGAGGCTTACTACCAATTAAATGAAAGGCCTTGAAAATCTTGTTCATATATAGTCCGTAAAGTGATTTTTTAGTTTGCAAATTTTGTCTGTATGTATTATTCCTTGCTTAATGCTGTTGGGTTATCCCACATCGGAAGTGGAAGGGGCTGGTGGTCAATTTATAAGTGTGAGGGAAAGCCTCAACCTTTGAGCTAGCTTTTGGGTTGAGAAGGCCCAAGACCACCCAACACTGGTATCAAAGCCCAGGTTGTCAACAAGTCTCAGCCCACCGGGAGAAACTGGGTTGTCGCTCTCCAGCCCAAGGCCCGATTTGTTGAATCCATCCCATTGTTTTTGTCAACTTTAGCTATTCAATTGGTACAAGCAATTGTTAAAAAAGGGAATAGTAATTGGAGTTGAAAAGAAAAGATTTGGTAGTTGGCAAATTGGTAAGATTTGCAACCATTCTTGACTTTGAAAGATTTGGTAGTTGGCAAATTGGTAAGATTTGCAACCATTCTTGACTTTGCTATGTTTACATATGTCATTAGTGACATAGGCATGGTTTTATCCTTCTATAAATAGAGCATTCTTGCTCATTTGTAGAACACACCAAGTTAGAGTGAAAAACCATTTTGAGAGCAAAGTGAGGTATTCCATAGACTATACAAAAATAGTCTGTGAAGAAAAATAGAGTGTGAGCGATATTTAGTAAGACGGAAACCAAAAGAGTGTTGTTCCTTTTGAGTGTGTAGTAGTCACTTTGAGTGTTGTATTCGTGACTACACAGTGTAAAATTCCTTACTATAGTAATATCAGTTGCTCCTCTTGTTCCGTGGTTTTTTCCCTTATTCAGAAGGGTTTCCACGTAAAATTCTTGGTGTCGTTATTTTCCCATTTTATTTCATTACTTTTACCATATATACTTTTGTGTTTGTCCGCGTTTTCCCAACAAACTGGTATCAGAGCC
This sequence comes from Solanum chilense, assembly GCA_032847665.1. Classification (NCBI taxonomy): domain Eukaryota; kingdom Viridiplantae; phylum Streptophyta; class Magnoliopsida; order Solanales; family Solanaceae; genus Solanum; species Solanum chilense. The sequence continues at coordinate 48,751,646 of CM064973.1, forward strand.
AAGGTTTTATCTGAGTATGCTCTGTGGTTGCAGCACAGTCTGAACTTCCACATCAGAAAAGATTTACTTTGATTTGCGATAACTATATTTTTTGGGGAAAACAATGGAAGCCAACACAAGTAGAATGGTTACTTTGAATGGTGTTAATTATGCCATTTGGAAGGGGAAAATGGAAGATCTTCTTTATGTCAAGAATTTTTATAAACCAGTATTTACCACTGTAAAGCCTGATAAAATGACAGATGAAGAGTGGAATCTGTTGCATAGACAGGTTTGTGGATTCATTAGGCAATGGGTCGACGATAATGTGTTGAACCATATTTCTGGGGAAACACATGCTCGAACCCTATGGGAGCATCTTGAAAGTTTGTATGCTCGAAAGACTGGCAACAACAAAATGTTCTTAATAAAGCAGATGTTGAGTTTGAAGTATCATGATGGTTCTCCAATGACAGACCATCTGAATAATTTTCAGGGGATTATGAACCAATTATCTGCTATGGGCATCAAATTTGATGAAGAAATTCAAGGCTTGCTTCTACTTGGTTCCCTACCAGATTCTTGGAAAACATTTAGAACGTCATTGTCAAATTCTGCTCAGGATGGTGTGATCTCTATGGATTCCGCCAAGAGCAGTGTCTTGAACGAAGAGATGAGAAGAAAAACTCAAGGTTCCTCTTCGTCGGATGTCCTGATAACTGGCCCCAGGGGGAGAAATAAAACTCGTGGTTCTCAGCATAGAGAACAAAATAGGAGCAAATCCAAAGGCAGACTTAAGGATATTGAGTGCTATCATTGTGGCATGAAAGGGCACACAAAGAAGTTCTGCAAAAATTTGAAGAGGGAGAACAATAACAAAGAGGAAACTAAACAAGATGGCAATGAAAATTGCCTAGCCACCGTCACCACCGAATATCTTGTTACCGTTCTTGATGCAAACATGATAAATATTGCTTGTGATGAGTCAAGCTGGGTTGTGGACACTGGTGCCGCATCTCATGTGACATCAAGGAAGGATTTTTTCTCTTCCTACACTCCTGGTGATTTTGGAACCTTGAGTATGGGTAATGAGACTGTTTCTAGGGTGGTTGGTATTGGTACAATTTGTTTGGAAACTAGTGTTGGAACTAAACTAGTTTTGAACAATGTGAAACATGCTCCTGATGTTCGTCTACACCTAATTTCTGTTGGTGTCTTAGATGATGAAGGATATGTTAGTACCAACGGTGATGGAAAATGGAAGCTCATTAAGGGTTCCTTGGTTGTGGCTCGTGGTAACAAACGTCGTGGTCTATACTGGACTACGGGCTCTGCTTGTGTTGATATGGTGAATGCAGTTGAGAGCGATAGCTCTTCAATATTATGGCACAAGAGGCTTAGCCACATTAGCGAGAAAGGACTTAATGTTTTAGCCAAGAAGAAATTATTGTCAAATTTCCAAAGTGCTAAATTAGAAAAATGTGAGCACTGCTTGGCTGGTAAACAAAATAGAGTTTCCTTTAAGTCCTACCCTCCTTAGAGAAAGACAGAGTTGCTTGAGTTAGTGCACTCTGATTTATGTGGTCCAATGAAGACAAAGACATTGGGTGGTGCACTTTACTTTGTCACTTTCATTGATGATTGCTCGAGAAAACTCTGGGTCTATGTCATGAAGACTAAAGACCAAGTGTTAGGTGTCTTTAAGCAGTTTCAGGCTTCAGTTGAAAGAGAAACAGGAAAGAAACTGAAATGTATTCGTACTGATAATGGTGGTGAATATTGTGGACCATTTGACGAATAATGTAAGCATCAAGGTATTAGACACCAAAAGACTCCTCCCAAGACTCCTCAGCTTAATGGCTTGGCTGAGAGGATGAATAGGACCTTGATGGAAAGAGTTAGATGTTTGCTTTCTGAAGCAAAATTGCCGAACTCATTCTGGGGTGAGGCTTTATTGACCGCTGCACATGTTATTAATCTATCTCCTGCTGTTGCTTTGCAAAGTGATGTACCAAATAGTGTTTGGTATGGAAAGGATGTTTCCTATGACCATTTGAGAGTATTTGGTTGCAAAGCTTTTGTACATGTGCCGAAAGATGAGAGGTCAAAATTAGATGCCAAGACAAGGCAATGCATCTTCATTGGATATGGCCTAGATGAATTTGGTTACAGGCTATATGATCCGATTGAAAAGAAACTTGTGAGAAGCCGTGATATTATTTTCATGGAGAATCAAACAATTGAAGATATTGACAAAGCGGAGAAGGTAGAATCTTCAAGTTTTGATGGTATAGTTCATCATGATGAAGTTCCTCACACAAGTGTGCATGATGTTGTTGGGTTTGATAATCATGGTGACGCCCAGAATCATGTATCGAATCAACATGTTGATGTTGATAATAACAATGATATTGTTATTGATGATCCTGTTGCTCATGAAGTTGTGGACGAATCAAATATTCCGCTTCGGAGGTCCACAAGACAGCGGTTTCCTTCCTCCCGTTATTCACCCAATGAGTATGTGTTACTCACTGACGGGGGAGAACCTGAATGTTATAAGGAGGCCATGGAAGATGAGCACAGGAATCAATGGATTGAAGCCATGCAAGACGAGATGAAGTCTTTGCATGAGAACCACACTTATGAGTTGGTAAAATTGCCCAAGGGCATGAGAGCTTTGAAGGACAAGTGGGTGTTCAAACTTAAAGTTGAAGAACACAACTTGAAGCCCAGGTACAAATCTAGATTGGTTGTTAAGGGATTCAGTCAAAGGAAAGGTATTGACTTTGACGAAATATTTTCTCCTGTTGTGAAAATGTCCTCAATTCGCACAGTTCTAGGTTTGGCTGCTAGTCTTAATTTAGAGATTGAGCAGATGGATGTGAAGACGGCTTTCCTTCACGGTGACCTAGAAGAAGAGATTTATATGGAACAACCTGAGGGCTTCAAAGTAGATGGTAAAGAAAATTTTGTATGCAAACTCAAAAAGAGTCTCTATGGCCTAAAACAAGCTCCCAGACAGTGGTACAAAAAGTTTGAATCTGTTATGGGGGAGCAAGGCTATAAGAAGACTTCTTCAGATCATTGCGTATTTGAACAAAAATTTTGTGACAATGATTTCATCATCCTTTTGTTGTATGTGGATGATATGTTGATTGTGGGCAAGAATACTTCCAAGATTGACGAGCTGAAGAAAGAGTTGTGTAAGTCTTTTTCTATGAAAGACTTGGGTCATGCCAAACAAATTTTGGGCATGAGAATTACTCGTCTTAGAGATGAAATGAAGATTTATTTGTCCCAGAAGAAGTACATTGAACGCGTACTGGAGCGCTTCAATATGAAGAATGCGAAGCCTGTGAGTATACCTCTTGCTGGTCATATGAAGTTGAGCAAGAAGATGTGTCCTACAGCTAGGGAGGAAAAAGAGAACATGGCCAAAGTTCCATATTCCTCCGTCGTCGGAAGTCTAATGTATGCAATGGTGTGCACTAGACCTGATATTGCTCACGCAGTTGGTGTTGTCAGTAGATTTCTCGAAAATCCAGGAAAAGAGCATTGGGAAGCTGTGAAGTGGATACTCAGGTATCTTAAAGGAAGCTCAGATGAATGCTTGTGTTTTGGAGCATCAAATCCAATCTTGAAAGGCTATACAGATTCTGATATGGCAGGTGACCTTGATAACAGAAAATCCACTACTGGATATTTGTTTACTTTTTCAGGGGGAGCTATATCATGGCAGTCAAAGTTGCAGAAGTGTGTTGCACTATCTACAACTGAAGCTGAGTATATTGCGGCTACTGAAGCCGGCAAGGAGATGATATGGCTAAAGCGATTTCTTCAAGAGCTTGGTTTGAATCAGATGGAGTATATTGTCTATTGTGACAGCCAGAGTGCAATAGACTTGAGCAAGAACTCCATGTACCATGCAAGAACAAAACACATTGACGTCAGATATCATTGGATTCGTGAGAAAGTGGAGAATGAATCATTTCACGTCAAAAAGATTCACACAAGTGAAAATCCTGCAGATATGCTGACCAAAATGATACCGAAAGACAAGTTCGAGTTATGCAAAGAACTTGTGGGTATGAGCTCTCTCTAAAGAAGTTGAAGATACCTTCTTCCAGTAAATGGGACTGGAGGGGGAGATTTGTTGAATCCATCCCATTGTTTTTGTCAACTTTAGCTATTCAATTGGTACAAGCAATTGTTAAAAAAGGGAATAGTAATTGGAGTTGAAAAGAAAAGATTTGGTAGTTGGCAAATTGGTAAGATTTGCAACCATTCTTGACTTTGAAAGATTTGGTAGTTGGCAAATTGGTAAGATTTGCAACCATTCTTGACTTTGCTATGTTTACATATGTCATTAGTGACATAGGCATGGTTTTATCCTTCTATAAATAGAGCATTCTTGCTCATTTGTAGAACACACCAAGTTAGAGTGAAAAACCATTTTGAGAGCAAAGTGAGGTATTCCATAGACTATACAAAAATAGTCTGTGAAGAAAAATAGAGTGTGAGCGATATTTAGTAAGACGGAAACCAAAAGAGTGTTGTTCCTTTTGAGTGTGTAGTAGTCACTTTGAGTGTTGTATTCGTGACTACACAGTGTAAAATTCCTTACTATAGTAATATCAGTTGCTCCTCTTGTTCCGTGGTTTTTTCCCTTATTCAGAAGGGTTTCCACGTAAAATTCTTGGTGTCGTTATTTTCCCATTTTATTTCATTACTTTTACCATATATACTTTTGTGTTTGTCCGCGTTTTCCCAACAAACGCCTGGTGGAAACTCCATATATACTTCTCCCTCCAAGTCACCATTTAAAAAGACATTTTTTACATCAAGCTATCGTAAAGGTCAATCTCTACTCACTACGATAGATATAAGAATATGGATAATATTGAGCTTCGATACTGGTGCAAAAGTTTCTTGGTAATCAACTCTATACTTCTGAGCATAACCCTTCGCAACTTGCCTCGCTTTGTATCTATCAATGCTTCCATCTACATTAAGTTTCACAGTATATACTATCTACAACCAATTTTCTTTTTTTCTCTTGGCAGCGGAACTAACTCCCAGATTGAGTTTCTTTGCAAGCTTCCATCTCTTCATAAATTGCCTTGGTCCATTTTGGATATGTTAATGCATCCTGCACACTACTAGGAATAGATACTTTGAATAATTGATTAACAATTAGAGCATATGAATCCAATAATCTATGACTTGAGATATAGTTACTAATTGGATATTTGGACTTGGTTCTAAGATCAGGATCATATTGTTTTCTAGGGACACCCCTATTTAATCTTGATGGTAATTGAGAAGGAGTATTAAGAATTATCCGAGGTGCAAGATCTTCTTGAACATTCTGGGAGGACTCTTCAGTTGATGGTGTTAATATGGGGTCTTTAAGACATCTTCATTATTCATCGATACTTCATCCCTCTTAGATAAATTTAGAAAAGCTGGAGACTCGGTAGGATGATACGATAAATCTCTCCAATTACATGTGTATTCTTACTCAATCTCCCTTGAAGTTTTTCCAAGTCTAAGAACTCACCTTGGTCTAGTGGAATTCCAGTATCTTGCTTGTTCAGCTCAAGTGTTTCACTCACATTCTCCTCATAAAGAGTTGAAATAGAAACTTCCCCTCCATAATAAGATTTCTTCTCCTGAAAGGTGACATCTAATGTAACATACAACTTCTTTTTCTGAGAATCATAAAATTGATACCCTTTCTGAATACCCCAACAAACACACATCTTTTTGCACAGGGATCCAATTTACCTCTTAAGACTTTTGGAATATGGACATAAACTATACATCCAAAAACTCGAGGTTCAAGGTTCGACAGATAAGCTTTCGTGCAAAATGTCTTTAACTTTTGTTGAGGGGTTTGAAACTCAATAAATCGGGAAGGGACTCGATTGATAAGATAAATAGCCGACTTTACTGCTTCCCCCCGATAAAAAGCGAGGCATGTTCATACCAAAAATTTAGGCACGAACTATTTCCAAAATTTGTCTATTCTTTCTTTTTGCTAAATCATTTTGTTGTGGTGTATATGTGCATGAAGTATGATTTCGTATCCCCTACTAACTAAGATATTCTCCGAATGAACTATCAATAAACTCCCTAGCATTGTCAGACTGACAAATTCGAACTTTCCTTTGGTATTGTGTATGCACATATTGTAAAATTCCTTAAATGCTTTGAATGCATCACTCTTCTTGTAAAGTAAAGACACCCATTCTAGTGTACTCATCGATAAAAGTAATAAACTATCAAGCTTTTGAAATAGAGGGGATCCTTGATGGACCTAAATATCAGAATGTATAACAATGAAAAGTTGTGAACATTTATTCAAACTTAGAAATAAGGAATTCGATGGCTTTTTGCTAGTTCACAAATATTGCATTGGAAATCTGAAACATCTAAATTGGTAAAAAAACTTGGTCTAAGTGACCTAAGATAACCTAAAGAGATGTGTCCTGGTCTCCTATGCCATAGCCATATTTTTTCTTTAGCCTTTTCAACTCCACTTGTATGACATGTCTGCCCAAAATTATGCTTTGTATTCTCAGCCAACTCCAGATAGTATAGCTTGCCTTGTTTAACACCATAACCAAGAGTCTTCCGGGTTAGAATGTCCTGAAAGATACAAAATAAGGGCCAAAAAGTAACAATACAGTTAAGAGATGAAGTAATTTGGCTTACAGAAAAAAAATTGTTTTGGAGTGAAGGCACCACCAAAACAGTTTCAAGAGTCAAAGTACTAGACAATTTAACAGAACCCTCCCGGTTATATTACAAGTATTTCCATTAAACGTAGAAATAACTTGTTGCGAGGATGAGTGAATAGTTTGTAACTTATTAGAGTCTCTAGTTATATAATTGGATTTTCCTCTGTCAATAATCTATGTATTTTCCTTGGAAGCGACAGAAAAAACATCAACATTACCAAAGTTGCCTGGTTGAGCCACATTGTCTGTAGGTTGTGCTTGTTCTCCTTGTATGACTATTGTTGCTCTGCCAGTCAAGTTCTTTCATTTTTTTTTAAATCACACCATTCTGGATATCCAATAATCTCAAAGCAACGCTGTTTAGTTTGCCCTTTTCACCACAATGATTGCAAACAAAGTTATTTATTTTTCTAGATGAGGAAATACATCGACTCTTTTGTGTATCACGTTGAACAACCGTGGCTGAACTTTCAGGGACTGGTCTATAACTTTCCATAATTTGTCTTTGTTGTGATTCTCCCCTTACATATGCATAACAACTTTCCAAATCCAATTTTGGATCTCATTGCAAAATCTCACCACGAACTTGATCAAATTCCAAATCAAGTCAACTTAGAAATATGTGAACTTAAAGCCTAGCCACCACAGAATGTAATTGTACAATCCCTTTTTCTGATCTCTCTTGTGAAGCTGTCCAATGGTCAATTTTCTGAAAAATTGCAATGAGTTCGGTAGACAAAGATCGACTATTCTGCTTGGCGGTGAAAGATAGTTGATTCAGTTCAAATAAGCGAGTCTCATCCGATCCATCATAGTTTTTTTGAAGAACCTTCCCATATCTCTTGAGCAGTTGCCAGGCGAATAAATCTTTACATCAGATGTGGGCTCATTGATAAATAAGCCAACTTCAAACTTTGTGATTTACGGTGATCCATGTGCCATACGTTAGATCAGTTGGTGATGGTTTGGTCAATTCGCCAGTAAGATATCCAACTCTTTTTCTTGCTCCAATGAACATCTCCATTAGCTATGACCATAAAGGATAATCCATCTCGTCAAGAAATATTCCAGTGGAAAAAGCAGAATTGTCCTGTTGAACTATGATTTGCGGTGCAAGGTTATTCTATTGGGTTACGAAAGTGAATGGAACCACATGATTTAAGTCTGATACCATGTTGAACAAGGTCGCAGGCGTACATAAGAAATATGTCGTTCATATTTCTATTCATTGTACTAATACATGTATTTATATAACAAAGAATAAACCTAGAGATCTATTTTAGGTAAATTACATATAAAAAAAGCAGCAAATAAATATTATTAAAATAAAATTTCCTAGAATTTCAGTCTCTTGTCATCAATAGAAAGGTACTTCAATAAAGTAAAGTAAAGAAAGTTCTCTCCGAGGATTATTTAGCATATTGATATTGATTATTTTGGGAGTAATCGAGCTCTAAATTGGGTAAGAAACTATTTTCAACTCAAAGCCCTATAAAACTATGCAACCAATGTGTGATAGGATCATACTGACTTTTCGCGCGACTCCTCAATTCTTCAAGAAGGCTAATCGGATGGATCCATAGTTATAGTTAACATCTTATACCCAAAAAAAAGTTTAGGATGACCTTTGTAACGTGGGTGAAACATTGTACCATCGCTAGACTAATAGTGATAATTTTTTCTCCATCTTTTCCTTTCTCTCGAAGCGTTAGGATATGGACAGTAACTATGACTCTCAATATGAACTATCTTCTATGAAATTCATCTGATCACCTTGAAAATCATGTTATCCAACTTTGAATAACACTTTTCATAGGTGATACTTTCAATAAGAGCACATCCCAGTTAGGAGCTCTAAATTTCAAACCTTTAGATCCATAATAAATTTTCTATACTCTAAGTTATGAAAACTTTATTTCGAATCAACTTGATATTACCAAAACAATCTCTCCACAAAGTTGTACCCTAAGGCTTGACATCAAAGGCATGAAGCAACTCATAAAAAAAAGACACCTAATATCATACATGATTTAAACGAGCCCATCTAAATATTGAAATGGTAACAATTGTTGTATGCATCTTCGTAAATAAGAAGATGATCTCAATGAGAACCAAAATCAACCATATATTCCATAACATATTCTCCAGCACTATGAAATGCTTAACAATCTTCTTCCACTTTCACTCAGGTATATTTATCATATGAGTCATACCACCTAATATTTGATGCTCATAAGTTCCCTACTAGCAATTCAAACATCAAGATACATACTCTATGATGTCTCTCTTCATTTTATATCACAATAATTTTGATTTAGATCATGATAATTTTTCACTTATCTAGATCAAGAAATCCTCCTTACCTTTAACTTTTAATATATTAATGATCTGAGACTACACCCTAGTCGCAACATCGTGTTTAGAGTCACAAATCACCCCAAGATAATTCTTAATACTAACATAGGACATGAGTAGATAAATATAGATATGTATGAGAGTTAAAATGACTAGGCGAAAGCATAATTGTGATATAAATTGATTCAATATATTATAGAAAAAATTCGTGTATACACCAATTATAATATTGAAAATAACTGAAACGAAGTATATTGGATACATCAACTCTAATTGAATGTCTATGAAGCCTCTACTAATACTGACTATATGTTGTTGGGACATAACTCCATGGTTCCCTTAATCAATACATATGAACATAAATAAAACACTAGAACTACAAATCGAATTGCGTTCGAAATAACAGAACTCATCACACGCGGGATTGAAAGTTGTTATCCGGTTGAGTAGGATCCTTATAGTAAGAACGTTAATCTACATTACATAAAAAATATAGGAAAAAAAGGTATACAATTAGTGCTTTAAATGTATTGAGTATGTGAGATATGCATGAAAATCTTTCAAGCTGGAAATGATGAATCTGAGATGCTTAACTGAATATGAAACTAAAATATATGAACTAATGCATTGACCAACTAGTAAAACATTCGATTGATGATAGACATTGAAATGGAATTAACTGAATATTAGGGCATGCAATATATGAGACTAAATTATGGTAGATACTAATAATCGACATATAATCATTTGAGTTAAACATGGATCTTGATATATAATTTCCATAAAAAAGGTTCAATATACCTTGCCAAAGTACAAAGGCTAATCTCATATAATGTGGTGCCACTAAACTAATGTTTATAAAGGACTAAGGTGCCAGTCTTGGTCTGACGGTGATCTTTAAATATCTATAGTGGGTGGTTTTGGAACTTAGAAATTATTATTAAGGAGTTCATAACTGACGGGTGAGTATTCATCTCTAGTCCGCTTGGTGATTAAAAAAATCCCAAAAAGAACATGTTAACAAATTAAAAATAGTACTAATTTGAATATACCAAAGGATGTTGATAAACTGATAAATCTGACTAGATCATGAATACTAATAAATATTGATAGATACTTTATATGAAAGCATCTTTAATCATGAAAATTGATGATATGAAACATACACATGAAATCATACAATTATGAGACAAGAAAATATCCATATTTTGATGTTCCTTAAAAATATTGTTTAGAATTACTGAATTATAGTTTGAAAAACATAATTAAACTACTCATGAAAAGAAATGGAAAGTACCGTAGAAATCATGATCTACATAAAACTTTAACTGTCGTAAAAATTATGAATTGAAAATTAGGCTTACTTTGAGACTCAGAGTGAAAGGATACCTATTGATACCTAAAATGTAAGATCTTGACAGAATCACTAACTTTTAAGCTTGAAGGTGAAGAACCCTACTTTTAATCTTACTAACTAAATCTATTGATGTAGGCGTGAGACGAACTAAGTTCCTTACTATGATGATATTACAAAACTTAAAGTATCCATAAATCTTGAAGAATAACCCTAACATAATGAATATTGATCAAGAGACTCTTTCTTGAAATTTTTGGAGTTGTTTCTTGAAATCTTATATTTTGATGATACATGCTTACTTAAGATACATAATCATTAGTTGGAATCACTAGAGAATCATGAGAGTATAAACCTTGATTTGGAAGGAAGAAATTTTGACAAGTCTGAAACCCTAGAACTGAGTTCTTGATTTCATGACTAGAGGAAAGAAGATGACGATGATAGAATCTTTGTAGAAATCCTAATATTTATGTTGTAAAATCATGGAGAATACTTACAAAGTCTTAGTAGGGTGAAGATATCTTTTGGGGAAGTTGGGGTCGATCAAGAGGTAAAATGTGTAAGAAAAAACTCAAAATAGAATTTTAATGAATTCTAAATTTTTATATACATTGATATACATAATATATGGGTGATATACATGGTTTACAAACCCTTTTACGACCCATAAAATGATCGACAGATCATCAGATCGGATTTATAGAGTTTGCATACAAATTTGAGCCTCTGATCCCATTTTACGAGTTGAAACTACGTCTCCTAAATGATTTTATGATCCATAGTTTCTACAATAAAATTTCTATATGGAGCATCTTTAGTAAAACGGTCATACACTTGTACTCCCAACTTTGATTATGCGAACTTAGTGGCATTGAAACGAAGACTCATGTCCTTTTAATTTGGTGGGTCATGAGTCACTTAAATCTTTATATTCTAAGCGATATGGTCGCTTAAAGTCAACCCTTACATGATTTTATGGAAAAACGTAGCTTGTAGGAAAGAATCTGAACTCAGATTTGTTCTGAAGGTCTCTAATGATCTAAAATTATTTCCAATACGCTTCATAGATAATACACCTTAATATACATGAATGAGTAGGGATCATTCGATACAATCCTAAACACATAACAAGTATGACTTAAATTTTAGCTCAGAATATTTTTTTTTTGCAGTGTTACAAACACCTTGTCTTGAATTATATTCAACTTTTCATCTTCAAACAATCTATCCCTAAATGATCAATCAAAAGATTGTGTCCCAACACGAATAAGAACTTTACCAGACTTTGAAATCTCGAGTCCCACAAAGTGTTTAGCCAAGGAATAAACATTCATGGCTAAATGACACTTCTCCACTAACAATATAGTCAAGCTTCTCATACTCTTACTGACTTTTGATTCAAAGTATCCGCTTACATACTCACCTTGTCCAGATGATAGACGATAGTGATGCCATAATATTTAACAAACTCCAATAATTTTTTTGCCTCAAATATAGATCTTTTAACAAAAAGGAACTTGAGATTTGTTGAGCAATAAATGTGAAAAAAAGTTATATGGTGTGAAGTGATTCAAGTTGTTAGAAGAGTTCTAGAAGCTTCTATAATCAGTTAGGAAGTTTGTTAAAATCTTATTATATAAATAGAGGTGCTCATTTAAATGTAAAGGAACAAGTTAATAGAATCAATCTAACAGTGAAATATTGAGAGAATCATACAATTTCTTCTTCCTTCTCTTTTCATTCGTTCATACACTTTAATGTGATCTAAACCTCCATTAAGGAGCTTTCATGGTATCAGAGCAGGTCCCGTCTCACCCGATGTTGAGATCCCCAAAATCAAAATTGCCCTGGGACCAGATCCTAGGAAGTGGACATGAGGTGGTGTGTTGAAGAATGAAGGAAGTCCCACATTTGTGGTTAATAAGACGGGTGGGCTCCTTATAAGGCTTGGGTAATCCTCATCTCTTTGAGCTAGCTTTTGGGATGTGAGTTAGGCCTAAGACCTGATTTCATATGGTAGAGCTATTGATCATAGGGTAACTTCACAGTCTTCTGAACTACTAGATACTCAGATTTCATTTGTGCTTCAGAAGTAACTCCAAAGGAAGTATCACAAAGTTGATTATCTTCTTCAATTCTCTACAAATGGCAATTGAAACATCTACTGAAAGTGAAAGCAATGTTGCTCCTCCAATGGCTATATTTACAGTACTCGATCACAATCATCCTCTTCTCCTGCAACACACAAATACTTCATGTAGCTCCTTAAACTCTCTTCAGTTGCTGGATCTAAGAATTATGCACTATGGAGTATATCATTCAGGATTGGACTTGTAGGTCGTAGTAAATTAGGATTTTTTGATGGTCGATTTTTCTAAGTCTATGTTTGAGCCTATACTGCATGATCAATGGGAAAATTTTAATGTTGTAGTTTTGTCTTGGATTATGAATGTTGTAGGACCTGGGTTCTTGAGCTCACTTGTGTATGCTTCGGATGAAAGGAAGGTTTGGCTAGATCTAAGGGAGAAAATGACACTGTTAATGGATCCAGAGTGTTTCATCTTCACAGAGAAATTCACTCACTTATCCAAGGAACTATGTCTATTGTTGAATATTTTTCCAAATTGAGAGATCTCTGGGATGAGTATGATGCTATCATGCCCTGTCGCTCATGTTCTTGTCCTGAATCAATAAAATTTGGTGAACATTGTGACTGGGTCTCAATGACTTATTCCCCTCCTAGGAGTCAAATTCTTATGATAATTCCTATTCCCACATTGAATAAAGCATATATTTTTCTCATGGACCAAGAGTCTCAAAGAAATCTAGTGCATTCTGTTTCTCCAAATGTAGGACTAAGTTCAATTGAAGGTTCAACAATGTATAGTCACAATGGTTCAGTCTACCACATAGGGTCTAACAACAGCTTCTCCAGGACTTGTAGAACTTCTAGTGGTGGTGCAAGAACGTATGGAACTTGTAAAACAAGACAAAACATTGTGCAATGCACTTATTGTGGCTGCAAAGGGCACTCCAAAGAGTAATGCTACAAAATTGTGGGATATGCTGCTGACTTTAAGTCATCTTCAGGTGCTTCTGCACATCACGTTGAAAGCTCATCAGATTTTGGGCATACAATCAACGCAACTTCTGGCTCCCAATGTGATCTTTTTACTCAGGATCAATGCCGACAAATCCTTCAACTATTGTCTAAGAATGACTCCATCAATGATGTGAACTGACCTGCAAAACTAGCCACTGTAGATGCATGTAACTCTACTGTAAACCTATGCTCTCATTTTCCAGATGAATGGATAATAGATACTGGTGTCACTCATCATATTACCTCTACTCTTGACACTCTAGTCACTAGTAGTGCAATTCCTGTAGATTCAAACAAGCATGTACACCTACCTAATAGAAATAAAGTAGCAGTATCTCATGTAGGAAACACATGTCTACTGGACAACCAAACTATATCAAATGTATTATACCTGCCCTCATTTAGGGTTAACTTAGTATCAGTCTCCAAGCTCACTAAGTATGGTATCATTTTTTCCTAACTTCTATGTCTTTCAGGATCTCTCCACTAGTCAGGTGAAGAGGATTGGTAAGGAGGATCATGGACTTTATATACTAAAAGGGGGACCAACTCAAGCTCCAAAAAGGCTGGTTCATAGCACTAAAAGGTCTAGTAGCTAATCTGCTGGTTTACCTGTTGTGTCTAAGTCTACTGATGTATGACATAAGATACTGGATCATGCTCCCATTCATGTAATAAAAAAGTATGAGTTTCTTAGTTCATTAAGGTGTAACGACAACATTCACTGTACATTGTGTCCACTTGCTAAGAACACCAAATTTCCCTTTCATGTAAAACTACTATATCTACAGATGTGTTTGATCTGTTACACTGTGATATATGGGGGCCATGCAGAGTGCCCACCTATAATGGAAAGAGGTTCTTTGTTACCATTGTGGATGACTATAGTATATATGCTTGGGTGTTTTTAATTAACTTTAAAGTTGATACTATGCTAGTTCTTACATAGTTTCTCAAACAAGTAACTGATGTTTTATCCAGTAATGTTAAAACACTGAGAACAAACAATAGGTGTGAGTTTTTTAGTCATGAGTTTGAAGCATTATTGATCAATCTAGGAATTTTTCACTAGTGTTCTTGTGTTTACACACCACAACAAAATGGTGTTGTTGAGAGAAAACACAAAACCATCCTAAACATTGCCAGCTCAGATTTTAAGCCTCATTTCCACTCAAGTACTAGGGTGAGTGTGTATCCACTGTAGAGTATATCATGAACAAACTTCCATCCAGGTTGCTTGGTTTTATTTCCTCATATGAGATTGTATATGCACCCCCTTCCCTGCTGTTGGGTTTATTTTGCCCTAAATTTCTTACCATAAATAGGTTTTCCTTTTAGGAAAAAGTTTTGGATTGACTAATCCTTTTCTTGTAGGAAAAGGTTTAGGACTCTATAAATAGAGGAATGTTCCTTCTAACTTAATCAGCATTCACAATGTAGTCTTAAGGACTTTGAGAGTTTTGGTTAGGGGGAGAATTTATGGGTCACAAGCTTGATACGTTATCACTTGTGTGAACCTCCCATGTATTCCGAGTGAATTGGTTGAGGTTGTTTCCCTCTACATTTTATACTCTCATATTTATACTGGATTGCTCATCTCGTTTGTGGACGTAGGTCGATTGACCGAACCACGTTAAATCTCTGTGTCTTTTGGTATATTTCTTGTTGTCTTCTTACTCGTGGTCTTTCGAGATTTGCTTTGCTAGCTTCCGCGTTAACACCTGCTTATTTTCGGTCCTAACAAGTGGTATCAGAGCCAGATTCAATGATGGAGTCAGGTATAGTGGTTCAATAATCGATGATTGAACCAAGTTAGAAAGAGGTGTTCATCTTGATGGGTGTAGTTCTAGCCGCAACCTTTTTGACAGTTTTGAAGATTTTGTTGGAGAAATTGTTTCAGAGAGGTTCTCTGTGTTGAGACATAAATTTTGAAAAGGAGATTATGTAGAGGAGAAACAAGTTGTTGAATATTAAGTGAAGAAGGTGGACAAATTTATTTTGTCAGAAATTCAGGGCAAGGGGGAGATTTGTTGGGTTTTATTTTGCCCTAAATTTCTTACCATAAATAGGTTTTCCTTTTAGGAAAAGGTTTTGGATTGACTAATCCTTTTCTTGTAGGAAAAGGTTTAGGACTCTATAAATAGAGGAATGTTCCTTCTAACTTAATCAACATTCACAATGTAGTCTTAAGGACTTTGAGAGTTTTGGTTAGGGGGAGAATTTATGGGTCACAAGCTTGATACGTTATCACTTGTGTGAACCTCCTATGTATTCCGAGTGAATTGGTTGAGGTTGTTTCCCTCTGTATTTTATACTCTCATATTTATAGTGGATTGCTCATCTCGTTTGTGGACGTAGATCGATTGACCGAACCACATTAAATCTTTGTGTTTTTTGGTATATTTCTTGTTGTCTTCTGACTCGTGGTCTTTCGAGGTTTGCTTTGCTAGCTTTCGCGTTAACACCTGCTTATTTTCGATCCTAACAAGTGGTATCAGAGCCAGATTCAATGATGGAGTCAGGTGTAGTGGTTCGATAATCGATGATTGATCTAAGTTAGAAAGAAGTGTTCATCTTGATGGGTGTAGTTCTAGCCGCAACCTTTTTGATAGTTATGAAGATTTAGTTGGAGAAATTGTTTCAGAGAGGTTCTCTGTGTTGAGACATAAATTTTGCAAAGGAGATTATGGAGAGGAGAAACAAGTTGTTGAAGATTAAGTGAAGAAGGTGGACAAATTTATTTTGTCAGAAATTCAGGCCAAGGGGGAGATTTGTTGGGTTTTATTTTGCCATAATTTTCTTACCATAAATAGGTTTTCCTTTTAGAAAAAGGTTTTGGATTGACTAATCCTTTTCTTGTAGGAAAAGGTTTAGGACTCTATAAATAGAAGAATGTTCCTTCTAACTTAATCACCATTCACAATGTAGTCTAAAAGACTTTGAGAGTTTTGGTAGGGGGAGAATTTATGGGTCACAAGCTTGATACGTTATCACTTGTGTGAACCTCCCATTTATTTTGAGTGAATTGGTTAAGGTTTTTTCCCTCTGTATTTGTACTCTCACATTTATAGTGGATTGCTCATCTCCTTTGTGGACGTAGGTCGATTGAACGAACCACGTTAAATCTTTGTGTCTTTTGGTATATTTCTTGTTGGTTTCTTACTCGTGGTCTTTCGAGGTTTGCTTTGCTAGCTTCCGCGTTTACATCTGCTTATTTTCGGTCCTAACACCTGCTACATCTAAGAGTGTTTGGATGTTTTTGTTATGTTGCTCAAGCTAAAGTTATGGATAAGTTATCTCCAAGGGAAATTCGTGCAATATTCATGGGGTATTCATCCACAAAGAAGGGTTATGTATTGTATAATCTTCACAATCTTTCATTCTTTGTGAACAAGAATGTTGTGTTTCATGAACACTTGTTTCCCTTCAAACATGTTCAGAAGGTTCTTGTCCCATGTTTCCTGTGCTTACTATGCTCCCACCAGATGATGCTACCTCAGGTGGTGATACTCATGTTGTTCCTCTTTCTTTTGAAATTGAAACAATGGTTCAAGAGATTAACCATATGCCTCTTATGCCTACTTATGAAACAGAAATAATGGATCAGGTTCTTGATCCGGTACCTCCTATGAATGCTTCTTCTCAGGCTTCAGTTGAAGCATCTAGAAGATCCTCCAGGACTCCTATCTGAATTCAGGACTATGTTACTTAACCTTGAAATACTACTTGATTTTATCCAATTGCTAATCAACTTACTTATTCCATGTTATCCAAAACTTATTAGTAGACCCTACATGTATACTCAGTTATCTGTGAGCCTCAATCCTTCTAAGAAGCTGTTGCTGATCCAGCTTGGGTACATGCTCTGAAGTTGGACATTGATGCCTTAGAGAACAACAACACCTGAAGTATTATTGATCTTCCCCCGGTAAGAAGTCCATATGATTTAGGTGGATCTAGAAAGTCAAATACTTATATTCTGGAGCTGTGAAGAGACTTAAGGCTAGACTGATAGCAAAGGGTACATTCAATAAGTTGGTCTTGACTATGGAGAGACATTTAGCCACTGGCCAAGATGGTCATTGTAAGATCCTTAGTGTCATTGGCTGCTTCTAGAGACTAGTTTATCTAGCAAATAGATGTTCATAATGCATTCCTTAATGGAGACTTGTTGGAGGAGGTGTATATGAATATTCTTGTGTGTTTGCTAGACAGGGGGAGACTCACAAGGTCTTCAAACTACACAAGTTCTTATATGGGCTTAAGCAAGCACCAAGATAATGAATGTGAAATTAACAGAAGCTCTTATTGATATGGGATTCAAGCAAAGTCATTATGACTATTCACTGTTTACAAAGCTAGTTGTTAATGATACTGTAGGAATATTAGTGCATGTAGATGACTTGCTTATCATTGGAAACAATCAATATCTACTATGTGATACAAGACTAGATATTCAAAAGAAGTTTAAAATAAAAGATCTGGGCGAACTAAAGTTCTTTCTAGGCATTGAAAAGTCCAAGTCTAACAAAGGAATACTAATTCACAAAGTAAATATGCATTGGAGCTAATATTTGAATAAGGCCTAGGGGAGCTAAACTGACCTGCACTCCATTGGAATTGAATCAGAAAATTACCTCAATTAAATATGATGAGCATATCAACAATGGAGTAGCCGAAGATGATAATATTTTAGCTGATACTGCTAAATATCAAAGACTGATAGGAAGACTTTTGTATCTTACCATGACCAGACCTGATATTGCATTCTCAGTGCAAGTATTAAGTCAGTTCATTCATTGTCCTAAACAGTCACATATTAATACAACTCTAAGGGTAGTCAGGTATATCAAAGAAGCACCTGGCTTAGGATTGTTGATGTCTGCAGGAGAGATTACTGAACTTACAACCTATTGTGACTCTGACCGGGGTGCATGCTTGGAAACCAGGAGGTCGGTTACAGGATATATAGTAAAATTTGGAGGAGGGCTTATTTCATGGAAGTCAAAGAAGCAAGAGACAGTATCAAGAAGTTCAGTAGAAGCAGAGTTTAGAAACATGGCTGAAATAACCTGGTTGATTGGACTACACAAAGAACTAGGAATCAAGGTGAATCTGCCAGTAAAACTAATATGTGACAGCAAAGCGGCTGTTCAGATTGCAGCCAACCCTATCTTTCATGAAAGAGCAAAGAATTTTGACATTGATTGTCACTTTGTTAGAGAAAGGATATGCCAAGGAATGTTGAAGACTGAACATGTAAACACCAAGGTTCAGCTAGCTGCTTTATTAAATAAAAGTCTTGGAAAGGTTCAACACAATGTATTGAGAAGCAAACTAGGAATGAAGAACATATTTCAACCATGATCTTGAGGGGGAGTGTTGAAAAATAAAGGTGAAAACAAGCTATATGGTGTGAAGTGAGTCAAGTTGTTAGAAGAGTTCTAGAAGCTTCTATAATCAGTTAGGAAGTTTGTTACAATCTTATTCTATGAATAGAAGTGCTCATCTAAATGTAAAGGAATAAGTTAACAGAATCAATGTAACAGTGAAATATCAAGAGAATAATACAATTTCTTCTTCCTTCTCTTTTCACCCGTTCATACACTTTAGTGTGATCTAAACCTCTTTTAATGGAGCTTTCAAGATTGATGCTTGAACACCTCACAATGCACTCTAGGATATGTCCTTGGGTTTTGAAACATGCTAAAAAACAAGGCTTCAAATTATTTGTTTAACTTGTACACGTTCTAAAAAAATTGAGGTATTTCAAATTATTTGTTGACATAAAGAAAGTACAAAAAAAAAAAACTTCTAAAATTATTTTAATATTGAACCTTGGACATATAAGAGTTTCGAATTGAATCACTTTAGAGAAAAATTTTTTTGTCTCATTATAGTCTTTTATAGTCCCCTTACAAATTGTTTGCTATTGAGTTCGCCATACAGTTTATAGGTTTCTAGCCATTCACAGAACATCGTCAAATGATACAAGTCTTGAATAAGAATTTACGATACATCAAAATTTTCTTGTTGATGATACTTTACTCTGGCATCATTTAACGTTCCTCGAACAATGTGATATCTCACACCCTGATGAATCATTAACCCTTCCTCCTTTTACTAAGACTACAAATTGTTCTTGTGTATTATGATCAATACCAAGTATATAAACAGTGATTTTAAATAGAGAGACTAATCATAGCTAAATAAGATCCAAGCATAAAATGTCCGTATACATATATAATAACATATCATTATTAATATTCATAAAATTATCAGACAAATACAATCACTATATAAAAGTTTGACAATATATATACATATAGTACCTTAACTCACATTTATGAGAGAATTAATTTTGTAAACCACTTGTACTTTTAATTTTTCTTTTTATCTTCCTTTTTGTTTTTTTTTTGGTTTACAAAATATCTTCATTTTAAACATAAGAAAATTTTGTTTTTATACATAAAAAAAAAATTCTGAAATATCATTACCAAAAGATATTAATTTCTCAACCTTCACGGGTGAATTTTGTTTGGGTCTAAAATAAATGAGAATAACACCACCTAAGCGTTGACAATCATTAACTATATTTATGGATAGTAAATGAATAATCCTAATATAGAATTGAGTGAGTCATTTTTCCTTAAATGAAAAATGTCAAGTCTCATTCTTTCCATTATTGGAAAAATAATATAGGACCCAACACTGAGAGGATTATATAGTATGATCAGATATCAGAATAATCATTTCATATCCCATCTGTAAAAAAAGAAGAGTACAAAAACCCTACCAAACATTATTTTGTTCTGTGCAACTTTAAAGGTACTTAAATAACCTGTGGCCATTCAATGACATTATTTAATAATTCTATTTGTCGGCTGAGTGAGACAATGTCACAAAAGAAAAAAAAAATGAGAAAATTAAATCAATGATCAAGCAACCACATGTAATTTTTTATTTTTTTTTATTAAGGTACTGACTAATTAATTTTGTGAAAAAAATAAAGTACTCAAGATGTGTGTTGGTGGAAACACTAAACAATTAGGTAAATTCCTAGAACAATTAAGAAAAAAAAGGCTCCTTAATCTGAATTTAAGTTATATAGATTGGAAGCGTGTTTAGTGAGCATTTGGATTGATTTTAAAAAAATAGGTTATAAGCTATTATTTTTGTTCGTTTTTAATTGTCATGGTTTTCTTTTTAGAGTTAAATAATTAGATATTTGAATAATATTTTATGATGTATTTTTCATCATATTGATATGTAAAAAGATTATAATTATAATACATTTTGTATAATTTTTTAATATCTAAAATTTCAATTTAAAATATTGAGTTTATGTAATTTAATTAAACTTTGACAACTATAAATGAACGAATGGAGTAAAAACTAAAAGTAATAAGTTGGAGACATTTAATTTTGGCTTTTTTACTTAGCTTATTTTTGAGACTTTTTTGACCTAAATATAAGTATTATAAAACACTTCTTATCCTTTTTAAATACCACGAAAAAAAATAAATTTAAAACTAAAAGCCACTAAAAACAAATTAATTCATACCCCCTTTAAAGTTTCTATTAAAAAAGTGTTATATTAGCTTTTACTTTTATAAACAAGTGTTACAGATAGATTACTTCAGTTGTGTTGCCTAGTCCTTTGTCATGATGGACTTCTTTCATTTTCAAAAAGTAGAAAATAAGTAAATAACCATGCTAATGAGGAGATGTATTTAGAATTTCAATAGGACAAGTGGATTGTTATGAAAATGTGGACCTAAAATATAAACCTGATAGATTTGACCTTTAGGTTCTTAATACTAAATTGGTTATTTTTTTAAAATTTAACATTACAGGTTAAACATTAATTCTTATCTATCATAATAGTAATGTAATTTATATCATCTAGTACTAGTAACTTTAAATTTTAACACACACATTTGGTTTCATTATACAATTTTTTTAATCGTACACTAAATTATTTGTAAAAGAATTTTGCGATCTCAAAGACTTGAAAATTTTAAAAGATTAAAGCAAAAAAAAAAGTAATTGAAACGTCAAAAGAGCTACCCATAACTACTTAGAGATCATGTATTACTTTAGAAAGAAAAAAAAGAATAATTTTAAATTTTTAACCTCACTTGGAAAGGTATACCCAATGAAATTGCATTATCTTATACTTTGAATGTGGGTTTACACATCTATAATTAAGTATTGTCTTTTAGAATATAACACTATATATGATTTAGGGAGGGGAGGAATCTTATAATACGAGGGCTAGTGGCTGGTCAAGTCATTAAACTTAGTTATTTTGATCAACATGGTTGCAAGTAGGGTGGGTTTATGGGGTTGAACTGACTACGACAGTGTTGTGATAAAGAGAATTTCCGATGTTGAAAGTTATTTTCATGACAACTCAATTTGTCCGAGAAACTACTCGGGGCTCCCATAGTTTAATAAAAAGGAGGGGATATTTTTTTTTTCATCGGTAAATCCACAGAACCCCTTGATATACCCATGTGCTAATGCATGCATTAAAGACCCCTTGCATTGTTAATATACCATGTTTGTCACGTATTAGTTATGCGTAACATGATAACAAATAGAGTCTGTAGCTAACTTACATTAGTAATACATCACTAGAAAAATATACCAAACAAGATATTACTAATAAACAAATCTAACACATACATTATGTTTCCAATGCATCCTAACAAACGACGTCTTAATACATTCAAAGCGTTTAAGTTACGATATATTCCAATTGAGTAACTTAATATGATAAAGTATTTGTATTAGAAATTTTTCGTTCTAAATTTTGGAAGTTATTTTTGCATGTATTCTCAAATGAAAATTGTGTTGATAATATAAGCACTTGAATATCACGATCCGAAAATGGACATTATACTACTTGTCTTCCTACCAAGACAAGTCAGCCTCAACCCAATGAAAATGAAATAAAAGCAGAAATATAAAGCAAGAACAAAATAAAGCAAAAAAACTTGTTTTTTCTATTAATATTCCAAATTTTGATAGTTACTTGTACAAACGACTAATACACAATATGTTGAATTTAGAAATAAGAACAAGTCTCAGTCTTTGTTTCTCAAATCTAAAAAATCATAAAGAAAAGTAAAAAGAGGGTTCGTTGAAAAGACAAGGAACTCCTCTCAATAATCCTTTGACAAACCTCAAAAATTATGAGAAGAAGGACAATAACATAGTACCAAGCTTGGAACCTACACAAATCTAGAAGTAAGGAGTGAATACTAACAACACGGTACTCAACAATTAATCTAACAAACGAAGCAACCTAGCTAGAAAACGAATACTTCTTTCATCCCACCGAACCTCCTCAAACTACAACCTGCACAAAAATCAGCCTAACTTAATAGTTCTATGATAAATAACTCACAAGGCTCAATAATCACAGAACAATAGTCATGATTCAACACGTGTCAAGTAAGTCAATATCAATTTCAAATAGATCAATCACATGCATGTAACGACCTGTTTAGTCGTTTTGAGCAGCAGATTTTATTTCGGGAAAAACTGTCGGAGTCGACGGAACCCACGACGGACCGTCATGGGCACGACGGACCGTCGAGGGTGTCTCGTCCCAAAACACTTAGGAATTCTGAAATTTGAGTGCTGAAATCGACTCTCTGAACTCTGTGACGGACCTGCAGGACGGACCGTCACAGGTACGACGAACCGTCGTGAGCCCCCGTTTCAAAACACTTCAACTCTTGAGAATTTGGTACAGGGAACGATTCTCTGAACGTCGTGACGGAAGTGCAGGACGGACCATCGTAGGTACGACGGGCCGTCACAGACTCCTTAAGGAAATCGAGTCTCTGACGAACCTGCATGACGGACCGTCGCAGGCACGACGGGCCGTCACAGGTTGCGTAAATCCCAGGCTGGGTCGGATTTCTGTTAAGTTTTAAAGGGGCGTTTTGGACTATTCCTGCTATAATTATATATTTCGTGGGTTTATATTAATAACTCAATTTCTTGGGGGATAAAAGAGGTAACTTTGAGTTAATTAGTGGGGTATTATTGTCATCTTTTACACTTAATTATATGTTAATTAGGGTAAAAGAAAGAGGGTTTGAATAAAGAAAAGAGAAAGAACAAAAAGAGAGAGAGAGGATCGAACGAGAGAGAGGAACGAAGGGGATATCAAAGATTGTGAGGATTTGCTTGCTTGATCACGAATTCTTCGGTTGAGGTAGGTTATGGTTTTGTTTCTATGGTATTCGTAGTAAACTCTTAATAGCGAATGATATGTATTGGTAGTATTGTAAATCCTTCTATATGCTTAATTGTATGCTTGCATGAATATGATTATGTGATTGTGATAAAATAAGCATGATGAAGCTATTGAATCCCAAATCTTGAAAGAAACCCTAATTCACTTTGTTAATGATGATGCCTTGGTATAAAAGAAGGCTTGATAAATTATATAATGAGAATGATGATGCCTTGATATAAAAGAAGGCTTGATAAATTATATAATGAGATTGATGATGCCTTGGTATAAAAGAAGGCTTGATGAATTAGGGGATCGGGTGCCACGTTCCGGTACCAGGATAGAAATAGAGGATCGGGTGCCACGTTTCGGTACCAGGATAGAATGAGGATCGGAGTGTCACGTTCCGACAACAGGATAGTATATGGATCGGGTGCCACGTTCCGTTACCAGGATAGAATAAGGATCGGAGTGTCACGTTCCGACACCAGGATAGTATATGGATCGGGTGCCACGTTCCGGTACCAGGATAGAATATGGATCGGAGTGTCACGTTCCGACACCAGGATAGAATATGGATCGGAGTGTCACGTACCGACACAAGAGGAAGAAAGATAATGAATCTTGAAAGATGTTAATATACTCAATGTAATGAACCTAATTCCCAAATGAGTATGGTATTGAGGCTTGAGTCCTCATGGATGAACTTGAGGGTACTTATTGATGATTATAGTACTTGTTGTTGCTACATGATTGAGTATTGTAGTTGATTTATGATATTAACTGATATATGCTGTTTTCTATTTTGAGTTGGCCGATGATACCTACTCAGTACTCGTGTTTTGTATTGACCCCTACTTGTTTGTTTCTTTCTTTGTTATATGTGGAGTGCAGCAAACGTTCCGTCGTCTTCAACTCAACCACAACTCTAGCCAGTCTTCATCAAGCCAGATTTCAGGGTGAGCTAATGCTTCTAGCTTGGACTGGATTTTCCACTTCATGTCTTGATGCCTTGAACTTCCGGCACGGACTAGCTTTTACTTGTTTTAGCTTTCTTAGAATACTCTTAGTTTAGTAATTTGATCATAGATGTTCTTGTGATGATGACTTCCAGATTTTGGGGATAATGAGTTATAAATTTTAGAAGTTGTTTAATTGATTTGTTAATGAGTTTAAGTCTTCCGCATTGTATTTTATTCAATATTTTTGGGTTTAGATTGGTTGGTTCGCTCACATAGTAGGTTAAATGTGGGTGCTAGTCGCGGCTCGGTTTTGGGTCGTGACAATGCAACAAATGCATCAACCACATAACAAGTAAGTCAAAAATAAGCATTAAACCACAAAAATCAGTTTCTCACCGGAACCATTTTCCATTGTCCTAATATCATTAGCCAGAACCATTTTTCATCGATTTTATATCAATTCACTAATCGATAATGACCTTGACATCATAACACTTTCCCTAAATGACCTCGACATCATAACACTTTCTAAAATGAACTCTGCATCATAGCACGTGCAGAAAATGACCTTGACATCATAACACTTGCCAAATATGACCTTAGCATCATAACCTTCACATGTCTCATCACAATATGCAACAATCAATGTACATAAGCAAGTTCACACCATAAGAAAGAGACAACAATTCAAGCATTTCAATGTCACCTTTATGCTATCAAGCATCTCATTATTCAACTAAATAGGGGTAATTCGAACTATTTATAAAATATAAAAACCTAATTAAATGAGGACTCTATTTGCTGGAAATCTGTCAAAACGCGGCTGGGTCGACGGACCTCACGACAGATCATCGTGGTCACGACGGGCCGTCATGGACTCCGTCGTCCCATACTTGTGCAATTTCTTCTGCTGCTCTCTTCATTACCCTCGATGATAGGTATGACGGATTGTCACAGGCACAACGGTCCGTCGGGGGGTCTCTGTTCCATAACACTTGAACTCTTGGAATTTGGGTACTGGGACTACTTCTCTGATCTTCATGACGAACCAGCAGGACGGACCGTCATGGCTGCGATGGTCCGTCACGCACTCTGTAACCCCACACTTTGTCAGACTTACCCATCTTTCTTCAGCAGCTGCACTATGATGCCACCTACGGACCGTCACGGGCACGACGGACCGTCACAAGCTCCGTAGGTGGTACTTTTCTGCATTTCTTGCTCAAAAACCTCTGCATTCATCTTTTAGACAGATTTCCTGCAAATAAAGAGAAACTTACATAAAAATTAATACAAAAAGGCTTTTGGACACACTAAACTTAAGGAAAAAGCATTAAAAATACTGTGAAACCATGATATATCAACACCCTCAACTTAAATTCGTTGTTTGTCCTCAAGCGACGCACTATGACTCAATACAAAATCTTTGTACAATAGTATCCATGTTTTATCTTTCGCAATCATTTGTCTATCAATGCCAATCAGTCTCATCATATTTATGCATGCTATCACTATTAGTCTTGAATTATGTGGAATCAGTCCATGACACAGACTCACCATGTACTAACACCTATCCTCTTCAATTTCTCACTGAGGTGCTAATATTTCCGGTATTGCAACTAGTGTCCTCACTTCAAAACATAATATCCTCATTTTTCACACAATGATTTCATTTTGAGTATGAGGATTACTTTTCAACACTCACTCTCAGAACAAATTCACACTCATTCATACATATTGCCATAAGCTTGCCCTTATTTTCACTCCTTTAAGTTCGCTATACAACTCTTAGGATCACGATAGGACTTTCTTAGCTTGTAACATAGGCTCAGGTTCAGGTAGGGTATATTTAGATATACTTTAGTGACTTTTTGACCTACTTAACATATTGGCTAAACATACCACTTTTTATCATTTTATTTCGCCCAGTTTCTCATATTCTTTCACCTTGCTATTTTCCCTTCCTTGATTTGTGTAAGGGACTCTCTTCTTTTCTTGCTTGTATTTATTGTTTTTTTTTTCACTTTTCTTTCAACTGATTCTTGAGTCACTTTACTTTTGTTCTTTCTCTCTCTTTGTTCTTTCAACCCACTTTCCAGAGCATTCCTCATAATAGCCACCCTCAACTCATGGATTTGCCATGAGTCAAAGTACACAATACCCAAAGTTAGGTCAGAGCCATAAAAAAGTTGTTTACTGCATTAGCCACCCTCAACTTATGCTTTTGGCATAAACTGAGGTGCACATGTCCAAGGAGGGACCAAGGCCAACACATTATTCCCAGATAAGATCAGTTGGGGTGAAAAAGAAAGGTCTAGTTTAATCTCAAATCATTTGGATCAAAGAAGGTTTAATTTCATTTTTTTATTTAGGCTAAAAATGGGCTAGTTTGAACAAGGGCCTATGATCCTTTCCTAATTGTCTATTACAGCTTACTTTTAGCAGGACTAACCAGGCAAGTTCTAGCTCAGTACAAATAGTGGACTAGTCAAATCTCCCTCAAACTCACTTGACATCTCATTACTCTACTAGATTATCAGACACCTAGTTCGAATTTTAGACTTAGGGTCATGCAGTGGTGTACCTCTATGTCATGCTTAGAGGCACACATTTATCAATTAATATGCCTAGTCATGCATCATTTTCATTTCATCAGGATATCATTTTAGCCATCATGCTTCAGAATTAAACTATGTACACAAGATATAGACATGCCGGTTCAACAGTAAAAATAATCAGTCTCTTGGGAAAAAGAACACAGGCAAGAAAACCCCAAAAGAGGATAGTGAATTGGGCTACTCAGACTTCACCCTAGCGCTCACTTTCCATTTACCCCACCCCAACAAAAAGACATGCAATTGTCCCCAATGCATAAAAAAAATTGAAATACAAGAGTGGTAGGTGAAACAAACCTGGGGCGTAAAGCGCCGACGATCAGCAAGCTGGTGGGTCCGGTTCCCCGAAACCCACTACCTCTGTAGTCTGGACACTCTCAGCAGTGTCCTCAGCATCAACAACACTATCAGCAGTGCCTCCCGCTATCTCCACCTTTCTGGAGATAGATGTCCAACAGCTGACTCTACGGACCTCATCCGACGCGCCTCCTCATCAGCAAGCGAGGCTCTCCTTTCAGCCTCCATCTCACGGCGCTCCTTCTTCCGTGCTCGAGCCTCATCCTCCTCTCAACCCCTACGCCTCTTGGCATGCTCTCGAGGGGGAGGTAGTGGAATCTCAGAAGTGGTGAATAAGGCTGCCATCACTATGTCTTCAGCAGGCTCTACAGAAGGGGCCTCAGACTCAGGCACCCTAGCCTCTAAGATCATATCGATGTCTGTGCGAAGACTGTCGACCGCAGCCTAAAGGGTCGACAAATCCACCTGAGGGGCTGGCAGGGCTACCACCCGCAACTCAAAAGCGTCCAAGCGCTGATGAACCTCAGGATCTTCTGCCTCAGCAATAGACCTCTGCATTCAAGGCTGGATGTGATGCAGAAGTGTAGCCATCTGTGCCTCTAATTTCTGGACCCTAGCAAGAGGGATCAGAGCTGGGAAAGGGGCTGAGCGAGAGGAGCTCGGGGCAGTGCTACTACCCGGGAAAGACTCGATCGGGGTAGTATTAGTGGAAGCCGCTTGCATAACCGTGCGGGCCTGTGCAACCGTATCAACCATATTGTCACCAAGTGGAGGCAACTCTGGATGGGGCCCTCTGCGTGGAGCCAACTCATTGGCCTCATCCCTGATGAGGCCGATATCAATAGTGCCCAGCGGGGTCTTGAGCTGATCAACATGCCATATAGGCACACCTGCGGACCTGCATAGTGAAAATATCATGCACGCGAAAGGGTAAGTAGTTGTGACCTTAAGAGCCCTCTTGTGCATGACCGCCTGTATAAGCCAAGCAAAGTCCACCTCAAACCCGGCTATCATCGCCGCCATCAGTACTGAACGATCCCATGTGACTATATTATCAGTGGATGTGGGAGAAAGGCAGTGACGGACGATCAACCATAAGAACTTCATCGTGAAGGTCAGGTTAGCCTTCTTGATGGCTCCCTTCGGCTCGGTCACCCAGTCAGCACCCTCTCCATCATTAGACAAGTGCAGGGCCATCCACCTCTTGGTGGTCTCTCTCAGCAATGGCTCACGTAAGAATTGTCCATCTTTGACAATTTGCCATCGATAGTCAAACTCGGCGGTAAGAGGGGTCCGGTTGGCATCAATATCCTCGCCGTATAGATACTGGCGGATGGTAGGCAGGAAGATATCAACCTGAATGCCACGTACTCGGACATGCTCCAGTGGGGTCTGTTTGGTGGGGCCAGCCCGCCTATCAATCAATGATCTGAGAGTAGCCACGTAGGAGGCGTAGAACTCTCAGACCAATTCTTCACTATAACGGTCCAACGAGCGCGCTGTCCACTCCAATCGATGTCTGGTGAAGAGATTGTGGATCTCTGGCATAGTCGGGAGACTTCCCATAAGGACACGCCGCTCCAATGTAAGGGTCCGTGTCATGACTCTTTTGTCATTCAGAAACTTCGCGTCTGAATAAACTTGATACTGCCCGTCGACACACCACCGGTTGGGCTGGTCGGTGGTCGGCAACCGGGGTGAGAGCACGAGTCGGTGAGCCGGGTGTGGATTCAGAACTGTCAGCCTTATCAGACGAGGCAGACTATGCAGCCGTGGTAGGTGCAGGGACCTCAACAGATCCGGAGGCTTCCTTCGACCACGAAACTCCTAAGGACCAGATGCTCCTTCTTTGTGAGTAGCTGACTCAGAAGGTGTGCCGGTCAGTGTGCGCTCCTCATAATACTAGGAGGCAGTGGCTACGCCGGACGCCACCTTTTTGGGTGTGGCTCTGGCAGCACATGCAACTCGGGGGCAACCTCTCTATAGAAGGGAAGGGAAAGGGTTATCCGCCCATAATGATTGTAGAGTCTCTCGGGGTTGGAGGTCTAATAGTAGTCACATCAAGTCCTCCCCCTCTTACTCAGAATAGCTAGCGAGAGGGGTGGAAGTACCTGGAGGCACGTACTCGAGGTCACGCTCATCATCATAGCCAATGAACAGGCGGGCAGACGAGGCAAGAGACTTCGATCGCCCACGTGCGTAGACTCGATCTTGTTTTCGTGCCATAATAGATAGTACCTGTGAAGAATCACTATTAGTACTAGAAGGAGCAAACAAGACAAGCAAAATGACAAAAAATAAATAAAAGAGTTAAGATGTAATGACATTTCTATAGTAACAGTGAAACACGACGGACCAGGTGACGTCTCGTCGTGAGTACGATGGACCGTCATGGGGTCCGTCATGTATTACTTTAAATTATGTTTATGTGGAGACCCTAGAAGGAAAGTCTCTGACAAGTATGAAGGATAAGCAGGACAGAATGTTGTTATTATAACGGTCCGCCATTGATATCCGTCGTGGGACACTTAGAAAAAAGTATAGAGACCCTTAGGAGAGGGGTCTCTGACCGTCATGACGGTTATGCAGGACGGACCGTCGAGGGTATGACGGTCCGTCGTAGGTGTCATAGGACACTTGGAAAAAGTATGGAGACCCTTAGGAGAGGCGTCTCTGACCGTCATAACGGTTATGCAGGACGGATCGTCGAGGGTATGACAGTCCGTCGTAGATGTCCGTTGGAGGACACTTAGAAAAAGTGAGAGACCCTTAGGAATAGGGTCTCTGACAACCAGAACGGTTGTGTAGGACGGTCCGTTGCATGTGTCCGTTGGTGGACACTTGGAGAAAATTAGACAGTGGGGTGTTAGGGATGTTGGGACGGACCCAATGACGGTCCGTCATCGGGGTCTCGTTCTGTCATTCAGTGACACAACTAGGGATGTCCCATTCATCCCCTATGACCCAAATGGAATTGTTAGTGTTTTAACCTACATTTGTCTAACCCAAATACCTAGTAAACTAGCAATTCTAAAGCACCTATTTCTAGAGTTTTAACAAGGCAATTTTGAGGATTCTCAACCTAGCTCAGACAGAATATGTATTAAAGAATGAACCCATCAATAAGAAATAGGCTAATACTAATTGATAAACAAAAATGCAATGTAAATGGGTAGAAATCAGAGACACATACCTGAGAATTTAAGAAAAACAAGCGAGGAAGGTACTTGGTGATCAAGTAGAGAACAACAACAGCAGAATTCGACTAGTAGAGAGTGGATTTTAGAAATAGGGGAATTTGGGAAAATGATCGGTTGAAAGAAATAAAGGTAGGAAATTGGAAGTTGAAAAGGGAAAGAAATGGGAGGAAGAGGGAAGGAAATGGGTGAAATGAAGGGGGTGGATTTTTTAAATGTTAAGAATTTTTAAAAAACTCCAGCCGGGTCGGATCGAGTACGCTCCATTAATGACGCGACGAGTCCCCGACGGCTGTCCGTCGCAATTGAGATGATCCATCATTGGTTCCGTCGCGTGTGCCCTAGTTTTGAAAATAACAGAAAGACGTACCTGACACGACGAATTCATGCGACGGTCCGTCGCATGCATGACGGTCCGTCGCATGCATGACGGTCCGTCGATGTATCTGTCAGTGACAGTTGCAGAGTGATTTCTGCAGAATTTCCTGGTGATGTGCCTGCAAATTTAAAATCCATTAGTAGAAAATGCTACCATTACTAAAAAGAAAAAAACTATAAGTATTGGGTTGCCTCCCAACAAGCGCCTGA
The DNA here is from genome assembly GCA_032847665.1 of Solanum chilense. Classification (NCBI taxonomy): domain Eukaryota; kingdom Viridiplantae; phylum Streptophyta; class Magnoliopsida; order Solanales; family Solanaceae; genus Solanum; species Solanum chilense. The sequence continues at coordinate 48,783,097 of CM064973.1, forward strand.
TCTAACGTCGCGGCACGACTGAGGACACTTGATTACTCAGCCTTCATCAAGATGGTATGCCTCTATCACTTCATTCACCGATGCAGTATGCCCAAAATAAAGTTTTATTTGTTCTCCATTCACCTTAAACCGCACTCCCTCCTTGGTTTCTAACTCAACTGCTCTATGAGGGAATACTTGGGTAATCAAGTAAGGGCCAGTCCGTTTGACTTGAGCTTGCTCGGAAGCCAACACAACCTAGAACTGTCTAAAAGCACCAAATCCCCAACCATAAACTCTCATTTTTCACTTTTTAGGTCATTATCCTTCTTCATCTTTTGTTTGTAGGATATAGCAGATACCGATTGGAGCTCACCACTCTGCTTCATAGACTTACAAATGTTGAAGGTCGCTTCTTCATTGTTCAACCAAAATTTCATCTGCCCCTTTTCCATATCAACTAAGGCTCTACCCATAGCAAGGAATGGCCTCCCAAGAATAATATGCACTTCAAAATCAACTTCACAATCAAGAATAACAAAATCTGCCGAAAATATGAACGATTCCACTTTTACTAGCACGTCGTGGAGCATCCCTATAGGCCTTTTCACTGTTTGATCAACCATCAGTAGCTGTATCGCAGTGGGCTTTGGGTCACCCAAACCCAACTTCTTGTAAGTCGAGAGGGGCATGAGATTTGTGCTTGCCCCCAGATCACATAATGCTTTTGCAAAATGTAATGACCCGACTGTACAAGGAATAGTGAACGCACTCGGATCTTCTTTCTTTTGTACGAGAGATCTTGTAGCAATAGCACTACAATGTTGCATTCTATCATCATCCTCGAAAGTGACCGATCTTTTCTTTGTAACTAGATCTTTCATAATCTTGGCATAACTGGGCATTTGTTCTAGAGCTTCTACCAAAGGGACATTGATAGAAAACTGCTTCAACATTGTTATAAAACGCCGATATTTACCATCCTCTGTCTCTTTCACTAATCCCTGAGGAAAGGGGGGTGGTCTAGGCATGGGAATTACCTTATAGGGACTTCTGCATCTTTTCCAGTGCTATTTTCTGCTTCACCACTACCCTCTACCACCTTATCATTATCCTTTCTCACCTTTTCCTCATTAGACGGCATAGGTAAGTCAATAGTTTACTTACCACCACGATTAGTAATTGCCATATAGTGTGCATCATTTTTCGAATTTTGGACAGTGTTGCTAAGAAGAGTGCCCGATTTCTATGTGTTCACAGTCGCAGATAATTAGGCCATTTGCAACTCGATCTGCTTAATCGATATTGCATGTGTATCAACTTTCTGCCCAATACCCGCTAAATCACTCTTTAAATCTTTAATGTGCTCATCATTAGCATCGAACCTGCTCATCATTTTGTGCAACATATCCTCAACTCGCGCCATACTATCTACACCATCCCTAGGAGTAACTTTACGATTTTGAGGAGGGACATAGGGCCCATTCCTATAATTTTTGTTATCGTAGTTACCCTTGTTGAAGTTGTTGTCGCGGTTGTAGTTTCCATCTTGGATATAATGACCCTCACGGTTATAGTTACCATAGATCCGACCTTGGTTCTCTTGACCTGATTTGAGCCTTGGGCACTCGGTCGGAAACCCCTCATCTGCTCATTTACTACATAGGAATCCTCCGCATAATAACATTCATCATTTGGTGGTGGTGGTTTAGACAAGTAGTTAACTGCATTTACCTTTTCTGCACCCAGTGATATGTTTTAATACCAACCCAAAATCAGTTTTCATCTGAGCCATCTCTTCACGAATCTCATATATGGCTGGGTTGTGAGTGGATTGCACTGCAAAGGTGTTTCTCCCAGTATCTGACTTCCTAGTACTTCAAGCTTTATTGTTCCGGATATTTTCTCTAACTTTTTAGCAATCTCAGCATAAGGACACTCCCCATAAGAACCACCCTCTATATTATCCAACATCGCTTTATTATTATCATCCTGTCCCCGATATAAATATTCCTTCAGTGACTCATCATCTATGCGGTGATTGGGGACGCTTCTAAAAAACGAGGTGAATCTATCCCAAGAACTACTAACTGAGACTCCTGGTAGTACCACAAAGTTGTTCACTCTGTTTTTGTGGTTTAGTTTCTTGGAGACCGGGTAGTACCGTGTCCCTTAGTTGGTTCCAAGTGAAACTTGAGTTGTAAGGGAGCTCAGTGAACCAAATAGCAGACTCTCCCATCAGTGAGAGAGGAAACACTCTTAGCCCTATTACATCCAAGTCCAAGTCAGGCCTCCCTACATAGCTTTTACACACTGCCCTTACCTTAGCTATATGGGCATGTGGATCCTCAGAAGGTAGCCTTGAAAATAAACCTCTGTCAGTGAGCATTTGCATCAGGTTACTAGTTACCACAAAGGTGTGGCCTGGTGGTAGAGGGGGAAAGACAAGTGGCCCATCAGAGTCTGCTATATTGTCATAGCCTCTGTAGTATTCTTGGGGCAGTGGAGCGGGATTCTGTCCCCTCTGTTGGTTCTCACCCGGAGCATCAAATTTTGGAGTTTAATCAATTAATAAAAGTAACTAGGGTTTACGTGTTCCCTACAGGTTTCTAACTTTATAATTCTAAATATAACAATTCTTTCCTAGTATCTTGCATGCAAAGACATCTAGAAAATTTCACTCCGCACCTTGGTCCGGCTACGTGTGTTCTATACTAACCCTTACCTTTACCTCATATTAAGAATCGTATTCAATATTTGACTAAGTTATTACCTCGTACCAATCAATACTAGCATATTAGATAGTGTACATTAAATCTATGTTGATAATTCTTTTCCTATTATCTACCTCCTTGGTCCGGCAAGTAGCACTAAGGCGAGTTTTAACGTTGTCCATCCGTTAAAAAGACTTCTAAACGAAAGAATTATCAATACATGCAAGACACTATTCTAGAATTTTTATTTTAGTTAAGTTTTACCTCATTATTCACCTATGGTTCCCACAACCCTAGTTATGGAGTTTAGTTACCATAGTCATAATCACTTCAAATATGTAATATAAGAATTCATGCACTTACTTCAATGAGAAAGAATAAAATCCAGAAGTTCACTTGATTAATCAACAAAAATCACCAACAATCAAATACTGTTATTAATTGAAGACTAAAGATTCTCCAAAAGTGTAATAATATCACACAGTCTAATCCACAAAAGAAGCTCAAATAACCAAGAGTCTAACAAAGAGTCTAAAAAATAATCAAGAGTCTAACCCCCAAAATGAGATTTTTCGAACTATTTATAAGAAATAAAAACCTAATTAAACAAGGACTCTATTTGCTGGAAATCTATCAAAACGCGACTGGGTCAATGGACCTCGCGACGGATCGTCGTGGTCACGACGGGCCGTCATGGACTCTGTCGTCCATACTTGTGCAATTTCTTCTCCTGCTCTCTTTATTACCCTTGACGGCAGGTATGACGAATCGTCACAGGCACAATGGTCCGTCAGGGGTCTCCGTTCCATAGCACTTGAATTCTTGAAATTTGGGTACTGGACTACTTCTCTGATCTTCATGACGAACCAGCAGGACGGACCGCCATGGCTACGACGGTCCGTCATGCACCCCGTAACCCTACACTTGGTCAGACTTCCCCATTTTCCTTTAGCAGCTGCACTACGATGCCACCTATGGACCGTCACGGGCACGATGGACCGTCACAAGCTCCGTAGGTGGTACTTTCTGTATTTCTTGTTCAAAAACCTCCGCATGCATCTTTTAGACAGATTTTCTGCAAATAAAGAGAAACTTACATAAAAATTAATACAAAAAGGCTTTTGGACACACTAAACTTAAGGAAAAAGCATTAAAAATACCGTGAAACCACGGTGTATCAACAAGGCACTTCACAAGCATTATCATTAGCACATAACCTTTTAATTTTAACTGCTTTTTTATTCATTAAGATTTATCAAGCTTCACCTCATTCTCATTACCCCCAACACACACAATGAAGGAAATAAACAAATTCAACTAAATTACAAGATATAGAGATCACTCTCCTTAATTTGATCAATTAGTCAGTTGAGTCTTCCCTTTTCGATCAATGTACAAAATCACACAATATATATCAATCAAATATTCATGATAAATTTTTGAAAGTAACAATTCCCATATCAAATATTTTGAAAAATAGATCAATCAACTCAAAACCCAATTTTCAAAAACAAGGTTTGAATCCAAATATCAACACTTGAAAAGATTAATCGAAGTCTCAGGACTCATTGGTGAAAACCATTTTGAAAACGGACTCAAAATTAGTTTAGAATCTCAATATTTAGTAAGTTCTTGAAAAACCTTATCATTTTCCAATCAAAATCACAAATTTTGATGTTAAAATCCATAATTAATAAAAAAAAATAAAGTTTTAGGATCATTGAAGATTACCCAAATGATTTAGCACTAGAAATCCTTTTGAAAATTGCCTCCAAGGATTTTCCAAGCTCAAAAATGTTAAATGAGGCTTCAACCCCAAAATTTTGAAGACATAAACCCATATCTCATGTCACAAAAGTGAATACCGTGAAAAGGCATCTCTCTCAAAAGTGAATCCTTCATGTATTTTGCAAAGGTTACTAAGGCAAAAAGGCCTCGCTTCTGTGAAGGTCACTTAAGCGATTGACCTTCGTAAAAGCAAGGCCTGCAGACACCAGCAAACACAATTAACTCGTAAACATCTAAAGGACCCTTGAGATTTGTTTGTAACCTCGTATACACATATAACATACGCAAATCAATTGCACTCGACATCTGTGAAAATCAAAAGAAACTTACTCAGCGCCTAACTAGGATAAAATAAGGTTGGTACCTCTCAAAAATTAACCAAGACCTTACCTAGGACAATAATCATTCCCCGAATCTAATGGAACTCAAAATTTCAATACGAACATTCAAACTCCAAATGTTGACCAGCATCAATGAAAAGGCTAAATATCCACAATTTCACAACTTAGGACATCAAATCCTAAAAATAAATTAGAATTTGAAACCGACAACTGTCATAGACCACATTCCAAGACTGATGTCATTGATGAAATTTCATTCTGATACATAAAACTCCAAAAGATACCAAAAATCACTTTATTAACTACTTAAGCTTTAAAATTCAAAACTTACCAAATTCTTAACCTTGAACTCAAAGTTCAAAACCAACTTTTAAAACTCAATTAAGAACAACTCTGAGTCAAGATCGTGAGGGGTAAAATGATAAACTTACAAAAAATTTCAAAAATTGATCAACTGGGTTATTACATTATCCACCACTCAAACTCGTGTTCATCCTCAAACATAAATTAAAAGAAAATACCTGAAGCCCTGAAAATTTGAGGATATCTAATACACATATTTGCCTCTGTCTCCAAAGTCACCTCGCTAACTGAATGGTCCTTCCACTACACCTTCACTGAAGCAATCTTCCTGGTCCTAAGTTTTCAGACCTGCATATAAAAAATGGCTATAGGCTCATTCTCAAAAGATAAGTTTGGATCCAACTCAACTGAATTAAGAGAAAGTACATGTGAATCATCTGAAACGTACTTCAAAAGCATGGAGACATGAAACATAGGATGCACAACTGACAAGCTAGGTGGCAAGGCCCACTTATAAGCCACCTCTTCCACTAGGTTCAATATCTCAAAGGGTCTAATTAATCTAGGGCTACATTTCTCCTTCTATTCAAACCTCATCACTGTAAAATCTTGTAACTACAAACTACTAGGAAAGAGTTTAAAATATGAAAATATTTATTTTTAGAAAGAATAGAAAAATTGGAAAATTTGTCTAGGTTAGAAAAGTGAGTTTTGGTCATTTTCAAACAATCATAACTCGTAGCTCAGAATAAGTTAGGAGTAGTTCTAGATATGGTTAAAAAAATCATAACTGAGTTTGAGTGATTTCGATATCGTATGAGTGAGTTATGCCTTTCGGAAGTTGGACTGTTGGATTAAGAAAAGTCCAATCCGGATTTGGGAAGGGAAAAATTGTCATTTACTTACCTAATTTAATTATTTCTTTTTAAAGATTAAATTGGGGTAAAAACAACAAATTTATTCAATTTAGGAAAGAGAGAATTTAGGGAGAAAAAAGAAGAGAAAAAGGAGAGAAATTAAGAATTGCCACGAACACTCAAGCTTTGCATGTCGATTTCGTCGGCGGTGATCCCTAAAAAGGTATGTGAGTCTACCACAACGTTGTTTTTGTCCACCCATGTACCAAGCATGTTAGATTCAGTATGAATTAGTTCTAAAAGTATTGGAATTTGAATGTTCTTGTTGGTTGTTGTTGAATTGCTTCCGTTCTTGAACATGAGTTGAGATTTAGGAGTTTCTTGATGTCAAAGTGTTGATTCTTGAGTTCATTGGGTTAGATCCTTGTATATATGATGTGGGCACATGAATCTAAAGTGAATTTGAGAAAAATAATCAAATTAAATGGCTTAAGGTCAAAAAACGAGAGAAAAAAGTTTGTTAGATTTTTGCCTAAGGAACAGGTTGGCGTGAGCGCCCCTATAGCACCAGGAAGGCTGGGGCAACGTTCCAGTTGTGTGCCAGAAAAGAGCCTCAGTTAAATGAGGCTGGCGTAGCGCGCCCAGGATGCGCTTGAATTAACATTCTTTGCCCTGATTTCATAATTCAATCAGTTTAAGCCTTTCTAATGTGTTTTAACACTTCCCAATGATTCTAAATATTCTAAATGACTTCTACACATATAGAAATTATCCAAAAACATGAATTACAACATTGAATCCATAACTTCAAGTTCAAGGATAGTTAAGAACCAAGTCTAGAAAGTTCTTAGAGTCTTTTCAGAAAGTCATTTAGAAATGATTTAAACTTTGTTTTAATACTTAAAAATCAAGTAGAGTAAAGGGAAAAGAAAATTAGAAGAAGTTCGTATTAAGTTTCACAAGTCTTTCACAAAAGTGCTAACTTCGTTTTAAGACTTAAGTTTGAGTTTAGTTCAGAGTAAAGTGAAGTCTTTTCTTCAAAGCAGTATATGGGGCTAAGTATTCCCAAAGAAGTATAAAATGTTCTCACATTTAAAAAGGATGGAGACTGAGATTTTCAAAGAGTCTTCAGGCAAATCTTCAGAAAAGTGTAATAGCTTTCTAAATGAAGCAAACAGGAAAACTGAGATTTTCAAGATAGCCTTTGAGCTAAGTTTTTGAGCATTAATCTCAAATACAGAAGAAGCATAATTTAAAAACATAAGAGCCAATATAATTTTAGGAGTAGTATTGAGAACCGAATTGGGTACGAGCATGAGTTCATATAACTCACATCTCCATAAAACCATGTAGCCACCGTGGGTAGAAATGGTCATACTTTTTAGATGAACCTTTTTCACAGTAGACTAATAGATCCATTAGGTAGTTCAGGTCTTATACCTTTGGCCGTACATAGGATGCACTGGCAGCGTGAGGTAGATCGTTGTATCATCACTATAGCTCTTATGTGAAGGTTGTTCGGTTAGAGAAATTCCCCCAGAAGTTATTGTATTTTACATACACAATTTATTTGTATTCTTACATATATCTCATAATTAATTGTATCTATGCAAACAGAGAGAATTAACAACATGTTTTCAAACAACTTTTTATTTGTATTACACTAATTTTTAAATTGCTTTATATTGAAATGAGTTAGTTATGTTGAGTTGAGTTGAGCCAGGTAAGTTCTTAAGTTTCTTTTAGAATCTTTCTAGCCTATGTTGTTTAGCATTCCAACTTGCATACTCGTACATTCAATGTACTAATGTAAGTTGGTCTGCATCGTATTATGATGCAGACACAAGTACCTAGGATCGATATCAAATGGACCGTTGATCAAGTGAGTAGCTCAGAGTCAGTTGGTGAATCTCCTTACATTCCGAAGGACATCTTTTATCATTTGTATTGTTTAGATTTCAATTGTTAGGATGATTGGAAGTCCTGTCCCTACATCCCTATTTGTTTTAGAGGCTTCATCGACAGATAGTATTAGCTGTTTAGTATTTTCATTTCACTTTGTAAACGATTAAGACTTGAGGTGCCATTTTTGGTTAAGTAATTATCTTTAAGTTATTCCTTGAGTTCTTTCTCTTATGTTTAAGTCTGTCTCTCAAGGGTTTGCTCGAGGCCAATAATGGTGTTCGAGTGCCGGACACGCCCAGGGTGTAAGCTCGGGGCATGACAATCACACCCTCCATAGGTTATACTCAGAGTCATACATGATTACCCTCTATGAATACCTATAACACACTTAAGAAAGCATACCTATAACACACTTAAGCAAGAACAATTAAAAATATACGTACTAGACACATTCAAAGCAGATGAGGGACTTAGTTTTGGCGTTGGGTTCACTTCTCTTCCTCAATACCTTAACTTCGGTTTGCATTCGAGTTTTCGTTCATTTGGTGAAAGTCGTCCATCTTCGCTCATACCATCCAAATCGTGCCCTCGGAAAGGTAATACTTTTATTTCGCTAGCATTTTTCCGCGTCCAAATGTTATGTGTTGAAATAAGTATTTTTCATTGATTTTATCTCTGTTTCTTCTTCGTTTCAACCTTATGGATTTGGACTGATGATTCAGTTGGCGAATGTGGTCGTTTAGAGTCGTTTCCTCACATGTTTAAATTTCATGTTTGAATATTTCCATCCTCTATTGGTTTTAGGTGTATAGGGGAGTTGGAATTTATGACTCGTCTAAATCTTTAGAGTAAAGGATTTGTTTGAAAATGGTAGTGCGATAACACTCATATGTTAATATCTTGGTTTTTTTTGGATTCTCACTACTTAAATGGATTTGCGTAAATCAAGTTGTGTCTTTGTATTATTCGAATCTCATCCGAAAACGCTTATAATTTCAAATAAGTCGCTAGCACCGTCCCATGTTTCTCCTTGTCCCTTTAGCATGACAGATTTGGCATCATCAGAGTCTTTTAATAGAGTTAGCTTGGAGTTATTGCATGAAACATATTACTTAGGGAAAATGGTCTAGCATGTTGTATTTTTCTTGGGATTTACTACTGCTTGTTGTTGTTTGTCGGCTATGTTCTCTGTAATATAAACCTTCTCTTGTTATCTGCTGGAATGACCTCTAATTTTATTTATTAAAGCATACATTCTTGTTACTGTTAAGTGTCGAGTTTAGTTTGCTACGTCTTGTCATTCATTGAGTTAGTCTGCTTTTGTCTTCCGTTAGATTTATTTGTTGGTTTAGTCTACTAGTCAAGTCTGGCGATACCTTGATTTGGGTTTCAAATACCTTTATCTCAAGTTGCGTTTCATTGTCCTATTTTATCCGAATTTAATTCTTACCTCTTTTGCTTTTGTTGTACAAACCCTCTCCGAATTTATGGTGGATTCTTCCCTCAGCATTCCCGAATCACAAAAGATAGTTGTTGGTTGTTTGATTTGGACTTGGAAATCTGTTTTCCTGGAGCCTCTAGCCCGTCTTTATGTTGTTTCTTGTCACTTAGTTTTCCCAGACCAGCTTCAAATTGTTCATGTTTTCAACCTCCCCCCCTTTGTGACTAAGCTAGAAGTTAAGTCCTTACCAGAGTTTCAAGCATAATATTTGTATTCCTTCCAACTTGGTGATTATGTATCCTCTGTTGTCTTTTTTTTCTTCTTTCTTTATGAATATCGCAAATTAAAGCCTTTTGTGTATTGTTAGTTTCCTTGGATGAATTGAGTCGAGTTTTAATATAAAACAACCGTTAAAGTCAGATTTCAATGAATTTTGGATTGGTTAGTTCGTTTTCACATATGAATTTTGTCAAAGATTGCCATTGATTTTAGTCATTTTTTACTATCATCTCTTTTTTGATTGCCATTAAAATAAATTTTTGGCTCTTTGAAGTATTTTGTTAATACTATATCCCTTATCTTCTTGCTAAAATATAGTCTGTGGATCGTACATTTTCTCCACTTTGCTATTTTTCTAATTTGATTGATAAAACATTTCTAAAGTCATCTTCCCTTCAATTACTTACTGATTATAATCTTTTGTTTCCTGGCATGAACCTTCGAGTGAGTCTATGAGACTCTTTCATTCTTTCCTTTACATTTCATCTTTTTGAGCTGAGGAGGTTCCATTTTATCTTTTTCGAGTCAAAACCAACCAACAAGTCTCAAGGCGAAAAGAGTTCAAAGCAAGCCAACAAGCTGAAGATTGGGCAGAAAAGCTCAAATTCCTTTATTTCTTTTATTCTCTATTTCATATTTGTTATGTTGGGCCTAAGCCACTCGTCGTCTTTTGCTTTTCTATATTTATTAATTATTTTATGAATAGTTTAGGACAGGTACAAATCGAGTGGGCATATGGTCCACAAATAAAATGGGTCCAAGTATCGGTCTAGGCGGACTGAAACCGGACTTGGATCCAACTCACTCTCTCTCTCTCTCTCTCTATCTGTCTCACTCAGTCTCTTACTTTATCGCTATTTACTTGTTATTATTTGACATTAGTCTTAGGGTCGAATATTTTAAATCCCCGCAAGACACCGCCTCGTCTAATCACTTATCTAAATCAATCAAGTATAAATAAACTTAAAAAATAAAATTTTGTAAGTCTCGTTTAGATAGTAAAATTAATAATTCATTTTCCAAACAACTCTAAATAATATACTATCTCAAATATTTAAGTTTGACGTTTTAGCCAAAAAATTTAGTTGCCGGAAAATCGTACTAACAGATATTTTAGGTGTCTTAAACATTTTCCTAAAATATAAATAGGAATTCCCGAACCCCTTTAAAGTTTTCTTAAGGTTTTTTCGTTTAAATCTTTTGAAAACCAAGTTTTCTTGATTTTTCTTCAAAAATTAGGTGGCGACTCTAAAAAGTCATAAAACATATAAAATATATTTTTTCTGAAATTAAAACAAATATAATTTATAAATCAAATCATTACACACTCAGTACTAATTAAACCCCACCCAGTTAATAAACCCGCCTTATTACTACTGCAAGAACATGAAAGTTACTGCCAATGAGTGTTTCTAAAAATTTAAGGCGAAAATGTCTATAGAAGTACATTATCATACATTCAAGTCCTTAATCAAAACATATTATAATTCAAGTGTCTAAACAAAAATTATCAATAAACTTAAAAGTATGTTCATCATAATTATTCCTTCGTCCCAATTATGTGATGTTACTGTATAGATAACTTTTATTAAAATAATATATTAAAGTTTTAATATTTAAAATAAATCATAAATATTTATAAAATTATATTTAAAAAAGTACATGAATTAATATTTGAAATGCATCTTGAGGGTTCTGAATGAGGAGCGGTGATCTTATCTTAAGTTTCAATGGATAGGTTGATACTAGAATGACAAACTTATAGGGGAAGAAAGTCCTAGTGAGTATACTTTGGGTGGATTAAATTGAAGGTTTTAGTAAGAAAGTGCATATATAATTTGTTAGTCCCTTCATTTTGATTACTATAACTGAGTTTAAGGTGTCATGTCGAGGGAAAAAAATTTGACTTTGTGGTGATGAAAAGGGTTTACAAAGCATGATGGTAATAGGAGTAAGTGATGGATGGTGACAGAGATGCAAATTATAGAGTAAAATTGTTGGTCAAATAAATTTGTATGGTGATAAAAACTTGCGAGTATCTAGGGTTGAGATTTCTACTATTTAGTGAGTAATGTGGTTGTATGACAAATTTTAGGAGATGTTTGGCACCACTCAAATTGAATTTAAAGAAGCTAGAGTTATAATGAAAATAAAATAAAAATGGAATGTAGGGTAACCTCTAGAGAGAAGTGAGAGCAAAAATATATTTATTTTTTTTCTTTCTCAAATTGTAAGGGGTAAAGGGTATCTTCAAAAGAGTTGAAAATTGAATTTAGTGACGCGTGATTCCACCTGTTATTCTCTGGTTATGATAATAGTGTCACATGTTCATCATATTGGTCAAAAATGATTGAAAAAGACTTGAGAAAAGAGTGTACATACATTCCACTCGAATGTGACGATAAGTTCTTTTGTGATTTTGAGTTTAGTAATGAGTACTATTGAGTTTTTAGCAAAGGATATGGTAAAATCTATGAATAGGCGATCAATGATAAGTTAAGATACATGAATTCCTAAAAATCATCAAGGTATGAGCTAACGTTGATAGATAAGGGAATTTGGTTATATGGTTGAAATCACAGTTCAAGTTCCTTATTTTAAGTCGACATTCATGGTAGTATTAGTCAAGATATGAATTATTAAGGTAATAAATGATTAATCGTGTGGTGTATTGGGTAATTGGAAGAATCTGCGCATGTTTTGAGTCATAAAGTTTGTTACTTTAATTGTTAAAGGAGATAAGAAAGAGTTTTCCTCGGAGTTTTGATTTAGAGTGTGAAGTAAAACATCATAATTTGTTGGTAAAAGAATGAGATCGGTAAGCGAGTTAGAGAGAAAAAACTCTGATATATTGAAGGGCCGAGATATTTAAAATTATGCACCATGAGAAGATTAGATAAAAGTAAAAGGAATAAGACCTCTCGTATAAGCCCTTGGGGTGAAGTTGAAGGTTGTACTAATTATATTTTTATTTTTATTTTCTATGAGTTTTGATATGACTGTGAGGTGTGAACTAGTTTGGTAGAGAATTACTAGGAATTTGTCATCGACTTTTATGAAGATTGAATTTTGATTTGGGTGACAAACAGTGAGGTATGAAAAATTTAGAATTTTACGTGGGGTTAGATTGTTTAAATTGATATAGATGAGTAAAGAATGATGCACGAGGTGAGATCCAATTCTACATGGTGTTAGAAATTTAGAGTTGAATTAATACTACTCTATTGATGGGACTCATAGAAAGTTATGATGTGATACATAGATATTTGATGGTGAATAGATGTTATGAGCTTATAGTATACACAATATTTTGAGTGATAAAAATTTTTCCTAAGTGTTGGCATGAGGTATGCGATGACATAAAATGGTATCTAAAGCATGATATGTGGATGTGGTGTGGAGTTGACTTTGAGTGTGATTTAATAATTTTATCTCGATGAAAAGGTAATATCAAGTTTGAAATTGATGCTATTACCTTGTTGAGCCACATATTTTTCATGAAATGCTTAAATAGAAAGAGAGATAGACATAGTTTGAACATGTATTTTATAAGAATACTTTGATACTGATGATGGGTTGGGATGATTGATGTGGTTATGATGTTTTGTGAGTATTAAAGTGTTGACTTTAGTGGATGTGTGGTTCGATAAATCAAGTGCGTGCACAATTATAAAAGGGACTAAATTGGTGATTGTGGAAATCTAGAAAATCAAAAAGACAGAGTTAGTTGAATAAAAATGTTAGAGGTACTATATAAGGAGTAAATAGAGTTATTCGACCTAGGTTATGTACATTCTTATGTGACAACTACTTCATTATGGACATGGTTTCGAGTATAGTTTCCTTTTTACGTCCTTATGGGTTTTTACTTCTATAGGGAAGTCCGTAGTAGGGGATCGGGAGTATCGATTCAATGATTATCCTCTTGGTAGGGTGGCATCCTTTGTTGGACTTGTTCATTCTTAGTTATGAAAGAGTTAGTGTTGTTTAGGATAGTTGAAGTATACTAGTGATTCAAAAACACCTAACTTTACTTATTATCATTTAAGGAAGAGCTACTACGAAAATTAACATTGTTCAATAGACTTAAAAATTATCTCATCATGGATATCATGTTTTGTCTAGGTGTGATTGAATGCGAGGACCATTGAGTCTAGTTTTGTTATTCTTAAAGTTAGTCTATAATATCTATTAATTTAGCATTTCGATATAGTTGATTGAGATTTTATATGCTTGGGTATATCACTCGATGGTGGGTACTTGATCATTTCCTCCTTTGAATCAGATGAGTTTGATTCTTCTAAATAATTACTTGATGTCAAAAGATTTTTTTTATATAACTTAAGATTGTGGAAAGCTTATGTTGTGAGAATGAAATACTTATAAGATCTATGATAGTTTATGCATTATGAGTGTGTCGTGGTTGGTTTGGGTTCACTTCTGATTGGAATCAGTATTTATACATTATATCGTGGTTATGTGAAAAAGATTCCACCTAATGGTTGTATCAAGGTCCTTGAGAACATGTTGTATATGTGTGTACAATTAGCTTCGATGACTATTGAGAATACATTAGTTATTAGTTGAGTTTACATACAACAATAACTACCACTTGACTAGTGATATGACCCTATTTGAGAAAAGTTTTAAGAGGAGATATAGCTCCTCCGTTGGTTGGGTTGATGCATTTGAGGTAAGACCATGGAAGACAGAGCATGATATGCACAAAAGATATTCTCATATTTTTGTCGATTCTTCCACCATTTTTTTAACTCTCGCCTTCCTAAGATCGTTCGAGGACAAACGATGGGTAAATTGATATCTAATGTAACAACCCATTTGATCGTTTTGAGTAATAGATCTTTTTATTTCATAAATGACTCTTTCGATGAATTCTAAATGAGTATCTTGGACTATTCGTGTAACTATGATTATTTAGTTGACGATTAATTATTAAGTAATTTATTTAGTTGGTGGGAATGTATTGATAATTAAGTTTAAGTTTATTATAAATGGGTCAAGCCCCATAGATAGGAATAAGTTAGTAAAGTTTAGCAAATTTTGATTCATTATTAATTTAGAAAAAAATAAATTAGGTTAAAATACTTACCTTGAAAGGGAGATTAAGAACGAGGACCGCCGAATGCATTCAGGTAAGAGAATATTGCTCTGTTGAATGGCATCATACTATTCCTATATCCGTATGATTTTATATTTTTACATGGAAAGAGACTAACCAATTATGTAGTTTTTATTTTATTAAATTAGGAAAATCTTGGTATAGGAAATTAATGGTGTCAATGATTAGGAATTAGGATAATAATAATTAATAAGCTTAGGAGGACAAAGATAATGAATTATTAGTTGGAAAAGTTTCTACATATAAGTCCCTTTCGTTTTATTTTTGTCCTGCGTAATTGTTGCTATAATATGCAATATACATTATGGTATTTTTCTGTGGTTAGAAAACAATTGAAAAGGTATGTTCTTAAAAATATATGGTAGACGAGCGGTGGTGGGTAATGTTTGACAATAATGTATAAGAATGTAGGATGGTCTTAGATGCTTCAGTTTTATTTACTTGTGGATTGACACTAATAATTCACTAATATAGTTTAGATGCTGGAAATTTTGTTATAATATTATATTATAATTTAACTTTTAAATAATTGAGATATGTAATTAAATATTAAGTGTATCATATAATACGAACACCATCAAAGCAATGTTAATGAGAGAATTAAGAATTAACCCTAGGCTTGCAACTTGGAAAATCTTAGAGTTAACATATTGGTTGACAAAACTTGGGAAAGAGATTATAGTGATATAGGTACCTATAGAATTGTTAACTTATGAATTATGCCTACTTGTTAGATAAACATTCTGAGGCAATGAAGAAAGGAAAGACATTAAGGAACTAGCTTGCTTGACTTCGGTTCTTCGGTGGAGGTAGGTTATGGTTTATGCTATTTGATAGTAAACTCTTAATAGTGATTGATATGTATTGAATGATATTGTAAAGTTTTCTATGTACTTGATTGTGTGGCTTTGTTGTGTGTTTTGTGATTGGTCTGAAATCCTGAGACCGTGGAATTTATATCCTTGAACCCTCTTTATCAAAGTGATGCCTTGAATAAAGAAAGCTCGATGAAATATTATTAACGAATGGAAAAGTGGTGATACTAAATGATAAACTAAGAATATTATAGGATCGGAGTGTCACGTTCCGACACAATATTCTTGGATCGGAGCGTCACGTTCCGACACGGTATTCTTGGATCGGAGTGTCACGTTCCGACACGATAATATTAAAGGATAAATATGTTGAATTATTTGAAGATACTCATTCTCAAAGAACTCAACTCCCAAAATGGTTTGGTTTGGAGGCATGAGTCCTCATGTGTGATCTTGATACTGTTGACTTAATACGTGCTTACTTTGTTGTTATTGACACTTGTTCATGTTGTTTGTTGCTTATCACATCTTAAGTGCTATAGTTGAGTTCATACTATTATTCTTTGTATATAAGTTACTATTTTGGGTTGACCGATGATACTTACTCAGTACATGTTGCCTCGTACTGAGCCCTACTTGTTTTCTTCTTTCTTTTCCTTTTATGAAATGCAGCGAGTGTACCTATGATTTCTGATTCCCTCAGCTCTAGCCAGCCTCCCGCATATCAAGTTCAAGGATGAGCTATCCATTCAAGCTCGTGTTGGATTCTCTCGGTCATGACATGATGTCCTATACTTTTGGACACATACCATTTTATTCTTTTATTTTAGTGTATTCGATATTCTTAGACTTAGTATTCGAGATTAGATGTCCTTGATGTGATGACTATCAGATTTTGGGATGATAAGTATTAAACTTTAGAAACATATTTAAATTGGTTGCTTAGTATCTTTTAGAGCTTTCGCGTTATTTATATTATTTATAGTTGAACTATTAGTACATATTGAGGTTTAGATGTGTTGGTTCGCCCCACCTAAGGAGGTAAGTGTGGGTGCCACTCACGAATCATTTTGGGTCGTGACAAACTTGGTATCAGAGCGTTAGGTTCAATGATCTCATCACACAAGGACTGGTCTCGTAGATTCTTGCAGAACGGTACGGGGACGCCTTTACTTTTTTTCGAGAGGCTACAAGACTTTAGGAAACTTCATTTCTTGTTTCTTTCGTGCTACTACTTGAATCCAATTGGTATCTAGGTGATACAAATTGGTATCTGAACTTCTTCACTCTATTTCACATATGGTTAGTAATAGAGTGTTATAAATTGAATTAACAACACTAAAAAAAATGTGTCCTTAGAAATAGATTTATTTCCTCAATTAACTACAGAGCCTGTTATGACTAGTGATCAACATGATTTTTTTTGTTAAGTTGATAAACTTGAGTTATTCATTAGTATTGATTATGAAGATGCTTATGCTTTCATTGTTGATTGGTTTGAGTTGTGCCATAAAATGAATATCATGAAAAGGCTTAGTGTTGAGTATTGACTTACTAGTTTTGGAGATACGCAAAGTGTGGTGATAGTCACGTATTGAGTGTCGATTAGTAAATGCACTACTTATGACTTAAGGTAAAATTTTCTTGCTTCTTCATCCAATTATATACCCCAAACTTTGAGTGATGGGAAGAGAGATGGTTTCCTGAATATAGAGAAACGGAAGATATGTGTTGCAGCCCATAATGAAAATATTTTGTACTTTATGTAGATATCTGACAACAGGCAAGAAGTTTTTTAAGGAAAAACTAGAAAATGAACATCATTAGGTTAGAAAATTCAGTTAGTAGAGTTTTCCTAACATATATAGGTTGTATAGCGAATGATGAAATTATGTTGAGGCAATTGAGGCGTAATCTCTTTTATGATTTCATAGGTTGTGTGTGTATATATATAAAAAAAAGGATCATAATTGACTACTACAATAATACTAATGCTATCGGTGTTTACTTGGTTAAAGTTATAGAGTGTGATATTTTTTTTTGTCGACCTAAGCTACGAAAGAATGAATATTGCATTGGATGAGAGACCAAAAAGATTTGATGGCGTATTGTAGTCACTTAATGGGCAAAAATTTATTTGAGTAAATTTTTAGCGAGGGTATGATGTATTCTAGTGGTGGATTAATGGACTTTCATGGTGTGGTACTATAGATATATGAAAATGGATATGTCGATTATCAGGTGAGAATACTAACTACTTAAGGAGTTACCAGTTGTATGACATAGTCAGATAATAAGATTCAGTGTTGCATTCACATTTGAGAAACCAACTAGTTTATTACTATGGGCGCTTGGATTGAACATTATTTTTAAGGAAAATTTAGTGGTGGATTTCTGGTACAGTATTGATACATTTAGGTTGTGAAATGCATCTTGAGGGTTCTGAATGAGGAGCGGTGATCTTATCTTAAGTTTCAACGGATAGGTTGATACTAGAATGACAAACTTATAGGGGAAGAAAGTCCTAGTGAGTATACTTTGGGTGGATTAAATTGAAGGTTTTAGTAAGAAAGTGCATATATAATTTGTTAGTCCCTTCATTTTGATTACTATAACTGAGTTTAAGGTGTCATGTCGAGGGAAAAAATTTTGACTTTGTGGTGATGAAAAGGGCTTACAAATCATGATGGTAATAGGAGTAAGTGATGGATGGTGACAGAGAAGCAAATTATAGAGTAAAATTGTTGGTCAAATAAATTTGTATGGTGATAAAAACTTGCGAGTATCTAGGGTTGAGATTTCTACTATTTAGTGAGTAATGTGGTTGTATGACAAATTTTAGGAGATGTTTGGCACCACTCAAATTGAATTTAAAGAAGCTAGAGTTATAATGAAAATAAAATAAAAATGGAATGTAGGGTAACCTCTAGAGAGAAGTGAGAGCAAAAATATATTTATTTTTTTTCTTTCTCAAATTGTAAGGGGTAAAGGGTATCTTCAAAAGAGTTGAAAATTGAATTTAGTGACGCGTGATTCCACCTGTTATTCTTTGGTTATGATAATAGTGTCACATGTTCATCATATTGGTCAAAAATGATTGAAAAAGACTTGAGAAAAGAGTGTACATACATTCCACTCGAATGTGACGATAAGTTCTTTTGTGATTTTGAGTTTAGTAATGAGTACTATTGAGTTTTTAGCAAAGGATATGGTAAAATCTATGAATAGGCGATCAATGATAAGTTAAGATACATGAATTCCTAAAAATCTTCAAGGTATGAGCTAACGTTGATAGATAAGGGAATTTGGTTATATGGTTGAAATCACAGTTCAAGTTCCTTATTTTAAGTCGACATTCATGGTAGTATTAGTCAAGATATGAATTATTAAGGTAATAAATGATTAATCGTGTAGTGTATTGGGTAATTGGAAGAATCTGTGCATGTTTTGAGTCGTAAAGTTTGTTACTTTAATTGTTAAAGGAGATAAGAAAGAGTTTTCCTCGGAGTTTTGATTTAGAGTGTGAAGTAAAACGTCATAATTTGTTGGTAAAAGAATGAGATCGGTAAGCGAGTTAGAGAGAAAAAACTCTGATATATTGAAGGGCCGAGATATTTAAAATTATGCACCATGAGAAGATTAGAGAAAAGTAAAAGGAATAAGACCTCTCGTATAAACCCTTGGGGTGAAGTTGAAGGTTGTACTAATTATATTTTTGTTTTTATTTTCTATGAGTTTTGATATGACTGTGAGGTGTGAACTAGTTTAGTAGAGAATTACTAGGAATTTGTCATCGACTTTTATGAAGATTGAATTTTGATTTGGGTGATAAACAGTGAGGTATGAAAAATTTAGAATTTTACGTGGGGTTAGATTGTTTAAATTGATATAGATGAGTTAAGAATGATGCACGAGGTGAGATCTAATTCTACATGGTGTTAGAAATTTAGAGTTGAATTAATACTACTCTATTGATGGGACTCATAGAAAGTTATGATGTGATACATAGATATTTGATGGTGAATAGATGTTATGAGCTTATAGTATACACAATATTTTGAGTGATAAAAATTTTTCCTAAGTGTTGGCATGAGGTATGCGATGACATAAAATGGTATCTAAAGCATGATATGTGGATGTG
The DNA here is from genome assembly GCA_032847665.1 of Solanum chilense. Classification (NCBI taxonomy): domain Eukaryota; kingdom Viridiplantae; phylum Streptophyta; class Magnoliopsida; order Solanales; family Solanaceae; genus Solanum; species Solanum chilense. The sequence goes on from CM064973.1 coordinate 48,802,800, forward strand.
GTGTGGAGTTGACTTTGAGTGTGATTTAATAATTTTATCTCGATGAAAAGGTAATATCAAGTTTGAAATTGATGCTATTACCTTGTTGAGCCACATATTTTTCATGAAATGCTTAAATAGAAAGAGAGATAGACATAGTTTGAACATGTAATTTATAAGAATACTTTGATACTGATGATGGGTTGGGATGATTGATGTTGTTATGATGTTTTGTGAGTATTAAAGTGTTGACTTTAGTGGATGTGTGGTTCGATAAATCAAGTGCATGCACAATTATAAAAGGGACTAAATTGGTGATTGTGGAAATCTAGAAAATCAAAAAGACAGAGTTAGTTGAATAAAAATGTTAGAGGTACTATATAAGGAGTAAATAGAGTTATTCGACCTAGGTTATGTACATTCTTATGTGACAACTACTTCATTATGGACATGGTTTCGAGTATAGTTTCCTTTTTACGTCCTTGTGGGTTTTTACTTCTATAGGGAAGTCCGTAGTAGGGGATCGGGAGTATCGATTCAATGATTATCCTCTTGGTAGGGTGGCATCCTTTGTTGGACTTGTTCATTCTTAGTTATGAAAGAGTTAGTGTTGTTTAGGATAGTTGAAGTATACTAGTGATTCAAAAACACCTAACTTTACTTATTATCATTTAAGGAAGAGCTACTACGAAAATTAACATTGTTCAGTAGACTTAAAAATTATCTCATCATGGATATCATGTTTTGTCTAGGTGTGATTGAATGCGAGGACCATTGAGTCTAGTTTTGTTATTCTTAAAGTTAGTCTATAATATCTATTAATTTAGCATTTCGATATAGTTGATTGAGATTTTATATGCTTGGGTATATCACTCGATGGTGGGTACTTGATCATTTCCTCCTTTGAATCAGATGAGTTTGATTCTTCTAAATAATTACTTGATGTCAAAAGATTTTTTTTTATATAACTTAAGCTTGTGGAAAGCTTATGTTGTGAGAATGAAATACTTATAAGATCTATGATAGTTTATGCATTATGAGTGTGTGGTGGTTGGTTTGGGTTCACTTCTGATTGGAATCAGTATTGATACATTATATCGTGGTTATGTGAAAAAGATTCCACCTAATGGTTGTATCAAGGTCCTTGAGAACATGTTGTATATGTGTGTACAATTAGCTTCGATGACTATTGAGAATACATTAGTTATTAGTTGAGTTTACATACAACAATAACTACCACTTGACTAGTGATATGACCCTATTTGAGAAAAGTTTTAAGAGGAGATATAGCTCCTCCGTTGGTTGGGTTGATGCATTTGAGGTAAGACCATGGAAGACAGAGCATGATATGCACAAAAGATATTCTCGTATTTTTGTCGATTCTTGCACCATTTTTTTAACTCTCGCCTTCCTAAGATCGTTCGAGGACAAACGATGGGTAAATTGATATCTAATGTAACAACCCATTTGATCGTTTTGAGTAATAGATCTTTTTATTTCATAAATGACTCTTTCGATGAATTCTAAATGAGTATCTTGGACTATTCGTGTAACTATGATTATTTAGTTGACGATTAATTATTAAGTAATTTATTTAGTTGGTGGGAATGTATTGATAATTAAGTTTAAGTTTATTATAAATGGGTCAAGCCCATAGATGGGAATAAAGTAGTAAAGTTTAGCAAATTTTGATTCATTATTAATTTAGAAAAAATAAATTAGGTTAAAATACTTACCTTGAGAGGGAGATTAAGAACGAGGACCGCCGAATGCATTCAGGTAGAGAATATTGCTCTGTTGAATGGCATCATACTATTCCTATATCCGTATGATTTTATATTTTTATATGGAAAAAGGCTAACCAATTATGTAGTTTTTATTTTATTAAATTAGGAAAATCTTGGTATAGGAAATTAATGGTGTCAATGATTAGGAATTAGGATAATAATAAATAATAAGCTAAGGAGGGACAAAGATATGAATTATTAGTTGGAAAAGTTTCTGCTTATAAGTCCCTTTCGTTTTATTTTTGTCCTGCGTAATTGTTGCTATAATATGCAATATACATTATGGTATTTTTTTGTGGTTAGAAAACAATTGAAAAGGTATGTTCTTAAAAATATATGGTAGACGAGCGGTGGTGGGTAATGTTTGACAATAATGTATAAGAATGTAGGATGGTCTTAGATGCTGCAGTTTTAGTTACTTGTGGATTGACACTAATAATTCACTAATATAGTTTAGATGCTGGAAATTTTGTTATAATATTATATTATAATTTAAGTTTTAAATAATTGAGATATGTAATTAAATATTAAGTGTATCATATAATACGAACACCATCAAAGCTATGTTAATGAGAGGATTAAGAATTAACCCTAGGCTTGCAACTTGGAAAATCTTAGAGTTAACATATTGGTTGACAAAACTTGGGAAAGCGATTATAGTGATATAGGTACCTATAGAATTGTTAACTTATGAATTATGCCTACTTGTTAGATAAACATTCTGAGGCAATGAAGAAAGGAAAGACATTAAGGAACTAGCTTGCTTGACTTCGGTTCTTCGGTGGAGGTAGGTTACGGTTTATGCTATTTGATAGTAAACTCTTAATAGTGATTGATATGTATTGAATGATATTGTGAAGTTTTCTATGTACTTGATTGTGTGGCTTTGTTGTGTGTTTTGTGATTGGTCTGAAATCCTGAGACCGTGGAATTTATATCCTTGAACCCTCTTTATCGAAGTGATGCCTTGAATAAAGAAAGCTCGATGAAATATTATTAACGAATGGAAAAGTGGTGATACTAAATGATAAACTAATGATATTATAGAATCGGAGTGTCACGTTCCGACACAATATTCTTGGATCGGAGCGTCACGTTCCGACACGATATTCTTGGATCGGAGTGTCACGTTCCGACACGGTATTCTTGTATCGGAGTGTCACGTTCCGACACGATAATATTAAAGGATAAATATGTTGAATTAATGGAAGATACTCAATCTCAAAGAACTCAACTCCCAAAATGGTTTGGTTTGGAGGCATGAGTCCTCATGTGTGATCTTGATACTGTTGACTTAATACGTGCTTACTTTGTTGTTATTGACACTTGTTCATGTTGTTTGTTGCTTATCACATGTTAAGTGCTATAGTTGAGTTCATACTATTATTCTTTGTATATAAGTTACTATTTTGGGTTGACCGATGATACTTACTCAGTACACGTTGTCTCGTACTGAGCCCTACTTGTTTTCTTCTTTCTTTTCCTTTTATGAAATGCAGCGAGTGTACCTATGACTTCTGATTCCCTCAGCTCTAGCCAGCCTCCCGCATATCAAGTCCAGGGTGAGCTATCCATTCAAGATCGTGTTGGATTCTCTCGGTCATGACATGATGTCCTATACTTTCGGACACATACCATTTTATTCTTTTATTTTAGTGTATTCGATATTCTTAGACTTAGTATTCGAGATTAGATGTCCTTGATGTGATGACTATCAGATTTTGGGATGATAATTATTAAACTTTAGAAACTTATTTAAATTGGTTGCTTAGTATCTTTTGGAGCTTCCATTTTATTTATATTATTTATAGTTGAACTATTGGTATATGTTAAGGTTTAGATGTGTTGGTTCGTCCACCTAAGAAGGTAAGTGTGGGTGCCACTCACGAATCATTTTGGGTCGTGACAAATCTAAAGAATCCGAGCATTACCCTTTAGAAGTGTCTAGGCTTATTTTCGGTCTAAACAATTAAGTAAAAACAATAATCAATCACTAATGGATTATTAATTACCCATACAATCAACAAATCCCAATCAGAGGTCAATATATGATCTTCTCCCCAACATAAGAATTTTTCCACCACGAAGTCATGTAAAAACATTGTCCCCAAGAGCAAATACCTATATTCTAAGGCTTAAGAATCAATGCATAAGGTTTGGAAGTCAGAATCTTACGTTTACTGATAAATTTCATGAAAAAATAAGTAGAAACTGTCAAAAATTTCCCCTCTCAATTCCAAGAACAAAGAGTGTAAAAAATAAGAGTTTTGGGGTTGTTTCTGCATAAAATCCTATTTCGCCCGCTACAGTGGCCTAACCAGCTATAGTGGAACTTACCCCGCTGTAGCGGCCAACAGGTAGCTATAGTGAGATGAGCAAATCTTCAAGAGAATCAAAATTTTTTAAAAAAGACCAGTTTAGTCATAGCACAACCCATTTCATAGATTTCCCAACCTATTTTGTCCACGCCAAGATCAATTTCGAGAGTTCTACATAAACGAATTTGATTCTGTAAAGCCCTATCGATTTCTTAATATCTTGGCTACAAGATTATATCAACCAAGCCTATATATTGTACCCCACCCATTCCTAGATGATCCTAGACCACACCTAATTAACCCTGATTTTGTCTGAGATTGGCCTAACCAAAAAAGTTTAAGTTACTTCTCCGGAAGATTTTGTGACTCGAATTATTTCAATGTTAGCTTACTCGTTATGACTGAGTCGGGTCATTATAAGAGCTATGGTGATCGATGTTTGCTTGCAGTGGATCCTGTGAGGTTAGAATGATGATGGTCTTGAATTTGAGATCGTTTTAGTAAGTAATTGTAATGAAGTAAAGACTTGGTAAAATATAATAATCATGGAGAACAAAAGTGCTAATGATTCCTTTTGGTATTGTTCATAATACAGTTAACTATAATTGTGCTAAAACTACAATTTAAAACTTATGAATTATAATAAATGCAATAATGATTTATATTTAGCAAGAATATGGTTCTGGACGTTCATGCATTAATAGAACCCAACATCTAATCTCATCATAGTAACGAGGGTCATATATAGATGAGATTTCTTAATGGTGGCCTGTGTGAAATCCAATCATGTTGCTAAATCCTCTTTCACTTAAAATAAATTTAATATAGTTTTTTAATATAAAATTGAATTCTTTTATGATCCGTTCGGTCATAGATATTTCAAACACTTTTGATTTTTTTTAATTTATTTTTTTTTACACAAAAGCTGTTTAGCCATAAAATTTATCTTACTTTTTGTGAGTGTTTGAAAGTCAATCCCAAAATCTTATAAAAGACATGCTTTTTGGCAAAAGATATTGGCAAAATATTTTAAACTTTTAAACCTTATCACAAATATATATATATATATTGAAAAATAAAAAAATCATCTATTTATGACTCTAACTAATTCATATCTATATCTTTTCGATCAGTTATCTGGTCTAAAAATTCATGTCTGTTATGAATAGAACTTTGTAAAAATTTGGGAAGAGCATATTAGAAAAATAGCTAATTAATACCATTGTCTTTATTTATTTATTTTCATGGATAGATCTTAACAGTTAGTTGTTTAATTTGATGAATCGTAATTACTAATAATTGTGTTATTAGTAGTTTTTATAAAAATATCCGCAAATAATTTTAGGATAATGCATTATCCAGTTTATCATAAAAATGAAAAAGGGTGGAAATGTCCTTAAACTATACAAAATTAAGGGTAATTTACACCAAGTCAATACATGCATGTCATGTGTTTAAATTTATAGTTTATTTTACTTCATTAAAATCACGTGATAATAAAAATTGCATTAGCTTAGTGTAAACACCCGCGGATAAGTTTTTGTTTTTAAAAATTATACAAAAATGTCCTTTCTTGTAGTTTTGTTAAAAAATTTCTGTACTAAAAATACTTTGGTAAAACAATGTTCGTGCTATTAATATTTTCTTCCGAAAATGTATATTTACCTAATAAAAATGTTATCTTTTTCTCTTTTAAAACATTAGTTTTCTTATGATTTGCAACCTCAAAAATTGGTGACCTAAAATTCATGAATGTCATTTTCACACAAGAGGTTTTTTAAATTCCTCGAGGCTTCATGATTTTATCCCTAGAGTGATGTAATCAAAATTAATTTTGATTGAATTTTCAAGACACACTTCAATTAATAAATATTTCATAATCCCAAAAATATTAATTTAGAGAGATTTTACAATATTTTATATCACTTGTTACAAAAAAAAAAAAAACTTAAATCATGTGTTAAAGTCAAATAATAAAACAAAAACTAGAATGAAATTTTAAAAAATAAATCAATATATTTTCAAGATAAAAATGGTATTTGAAAATATAAATGATGCTAGAGTAGATAATGATGAACTTTATAGCCACACGTAATTTTTTATTTTTATAGCCATACATAATTTTTAATAAAATTATGTTATTTTTAAAAAATATATTATTTTAAATCGTGTAATGATTATCCTACGTATCAATGGTGAAGGACCATTAAATATTAATGAGAGAAAAGTTTGAAAATACGTTAGGTGGACGAATACCTTAATATTACATGTGATACTTAAACCCGGACTCTATAGCATCCAAAGAGTCAGTAAAAAGTAGATTATTTTTTTTTGTAGAAAATAAATTGATGAAAACTAAAAGCAATCGTTTTCCAAAATAATTATTTAAATAATTAAATAAAACACAAAGAGCCAAGAAAAAAATGTGGTGTTGTGAGCTGTGACAGGTCAATGCATATGAGACATTAATGTAGTTACTGTAGTTTCATTTGTCTTGTTTTTTCTGTACTTCACTTGTCTTTTAACCAGATTTCATTGTTTCTTTTGAAAAATTAAAATTAAAGTACCATAAAAAATTTATTACCATATACATTTTTATAAGAAAAATAAATATGATAAAGACACAAGAATGAAGAGTATATTTGAAAGTAACAAGTGAGGTAGAATTCAAAGTTGTGTTAAAATTCAGTAAAACTATCTAAACTTATAAATCTAAATTTTGAATCCGTTTTTATTTTTTAGTACCACATAATAACTTTTGATATAGTTAGTGACTTTTCTTAACGAACTTTCACCTTTCTTCTACATTGGCGATTCAAACCCGAGGTAAAAGTTACTTACCAACTTATTGTCTTCTCGTAATTCATACTTGAAATTTCTAATTAGTCATTAAAATATCACTTATTGAATATTGAAAAACATGATTAATCTAAAATTTTGAAATTTCACTTAAAGTAATTCCAAGTTTTGAATATATTTTTTACTTTATAAATATAAAAAAATATTTTAAAAATATTTAATGATAAAACATTATTAAACGTCCACGTCTCGTCCATCTATATTAAGTTCAAAATATGTGTATAGTAGATATAACCTGATAATCCCCTCTTGTGACATGACGTTACATGAAAATTGCCTTTGACCTATCTATCTGGCTGCTCATCTTCATCATCATACTTAAAAATAAAAGATATGCTATGTTTCAAACAGTACTCACAGTCACATCTTTCAACAACTCTACTGTCATTCCGCTTTCTCCGTTTTAACTTATATGATTAAGATTAAATCAATATGATATTAAGAAGAAGAGAAAATACTTTTGAAATGTGTGATATAAGATAAGTATTCTAATTCTGTTTAGTTTGTTTAAAAAAGAACGTTACTTTAATATAATTAAAAAACAATTTTACTTTAAAAACTTCTCTCATACAAATATCTAGCGATTATTTTAGAAGATAAATTTCAAATTCTTCTTTTTATTTTTCTTAATTATCGTAACAAGTTAAAGGGTACCATATAAAATGAAACGGAGGAAATATAGATATTTATACGCTTATAAATAATTTAAATAAGGATAAAATGCATATAAATAAAACAATATAACTCACGTTCAATTTTAATTTTTTTTTTACAGAACTAAAGATCAACTAATAATAGTTTAGAATAACTTTGTGATAGTGTATTATATTTGTATTATGATGCTTATTTGATAAGACTGTACAGAGAATTGAGGTGATTTTGATAATTTCACAATTTATATGATGTTAATATTTATGAAAAAATAAATACAACTTACATCTACAAATAAAACTTTGATATCATTTCACGTAATTTTATATCTTGATTTTAAAATAATTAGTTTATCTCCAGTATTCTTATTTTTTTTTAGGATATCTCCAAGATGAAGGATACCCATATATGTCAATCACATTTCACCCATTGACTTGATATTGTTCTTCTTTTTTTGGTCGAAAGATATGCTTGTATACATGACAAAAAGTTGCTTGGACTTGATTATGTCAATTCAATTAAATAATTCCCTAAACAATACATACATCTAGCACTTTTCTTCAATAGGAAATTGAACCAATTAAAAATGATAATTGGATGGAAAATGCTACTTGTAACTATAGTCTTAAAGACAAGACAGGAAATACTGCACCTCCCATCACATCTCAGATGTTGAAGGTTTAACAGGCTGGAACTTATTTCCCTCAAATATTTTACTCCTTTGGATATTTTAGTTTTTGAAATTTAAATAATTTTATTGTTCATATATTTTTTAAGTATTTTAAATTGATAATCTTTATGACTTATACTATTTTTTACATAATTCATAAATATATAAATTTCATTTAAAGATAATTGAAAATTCTATGTATAAATTTTTTATTAAACCTAAACTGTATAACTTTCAAAAATGAAAAGTATCACATTAGTTGAGATAGAGAGAATAATTTATACTACCATATTCACAAATGTCTTTGGTGAGACTTTAGTCATAATTCATCAACAACAAAAAAAGCTTAATTAGAATCTTAACAATAGTCGCCCCATGGACTAGTTCGAGTGTCAAAAGGTGGAGAATTTGTGATTTAGATTGCGGTTCAAACCCCATACCATGTAATGCGAGCACTGTATTTAATTGGAGAAGACTCATTATCCATCGACTTTAGAAGAATATAATTAATTTAAAAAATAAATTATAGACATATTTTTCTATTAATAAAAAAAGGTAAAATCTTAACAATAGCCTGGGAGCCATATTGACCAACACACCAATGAACCTGCAAAGACGTGTGGAAAGAGGACGTCAAAAATTTGTTATATATACAAATATAAATAATCGTGCAAGTAATAAAGTGATAAGAGTATTGAGTATCGTCTTACATAAGTAATGTTAACTATCTAAACAAATAATAAATTTGATCAAAAATATAATTATATTAACTAAAATAAAAAAGAATGAACTTTAGTCAAACAAAGAGTGAATTTTTGTTTCAGGATTGTTGTTGGTTCATCAATTCAATTTTTTTTGTTCAAACTATTCCTCATTAATCCGACTTACCTACGATTGCCAATCAATTTCATAATACCATAGTGAGAATAATACCAAAGTCAATAATTGAGTCTCAAAATCAATTTAATGTGGATTAGTAAGCAATCATTTACTAAACAATCATGCTTTTAGCCGTAACCCTAAATAAAGGTTGTTTAGCTACTCACGTTCTAATCAAATTTGGAAGAATTTAAGTTGTACGTGCAAATTTAAAGAATAGAAAAGTAAGAACCCTAAAATATAATCTTTTTCTCCATTTTGTGGCTAGTCCAAAAGTGGTCAACCTAAAAAAATCTTCCAAAAATTTTATTTATAGTGATAGAAAATAACTTTTATACCTCCCGTTGAAAAACAGTCCCCGTGTTGCAACCCTCAATGTGGAGCTCTATGGCGTACTCATCGCAAAGCTTGAGCTCTGAGGAACGGGGCTCATTGTGGAGAGGGATGTGAATTTCAATCTTTCAAAGTTTAAGTGGTTATGATCCAAATCATTGGGCCGTGCAGACACCTACTCAAATAACTATATAGGAACATCTTTACCACCGAATTTCAATTTGTTAATGAAAAAGTGAAAAAATATAAATTTATGGCCTTATTTAAATACTCTCAAATTCGATTAAAATAAAAGTACTTCCAACTCCCTCAAGGAACTAGTCTAAACAGGTACAAGATCTTCTTAGAGAATATAATATTTGGAAAAAAAATAAGACACAACTCCCACCATAATGAAAAGATGAGTAGAAGTTGCCTAAGATGGTCGTTATCGTTTCCACCTAAGAAACATCACTAATCCTGCAACCAGACTATGTAAAGTAGCATGACAAAAGTAGTATTCGTACAAACAACACATATTATTCGGCTTCATAGATCGATCCAAATCCACCACATAATATCATCTAATTAGTTAGAAGCAAACATATAATTTGAACTATCCAATCTTGACTCTTTACACGCAACCATTATTATCTAGTAATACTATCTTAAAACGCATACATTATATTCCAAGCATTCTTACCTTGTTTTTATTGTTAACTCCAACATTTAGAGTCAATTTCACCATCTTATCTTGTAATATCTTAACCCCACTATCACATAACGTTTTTCGTACCTACCCCCTTCTATCAAAACTAAAATTGTTCTAGTGAATTCCATTCAAAAATTTGAATCCACCAACTATGTCAGGCCCCGTGCCTACACCTTGGGCGGGACCGACAGTCGAGAACTTTTGTTGACCCCAAGCGAACCCTTGGCCTAACTAGACTCTCACCGGAAGACTTACTCAACAAAAGATATACTTAAACACAATCTTAAATAATATGTCTAAATAGATAAACTAAGAATGTTAAGAAAATAACATTCAACCTAGCCAAATCACAACTCAAGTCTTTAAATCAAACAACTGAAATAGCAAGACTAAAGAACTTATATCTAACTATCTATGAAGCCTCTAGATACTAAGACGGATATCGGGACAAGACCCCCGAACATCCTAACAACTAAAATAGCCCAAAGAAACAAAAACCATAGGGGTCCTCCGAAAATCAAGAAGGCTCACCAACTAACCCTAAGTGCTCAATTGGATTAAGGAGGCACATATTGATCCTCGTTATCTGTATCTGCATAATTAAATGATGCAGGCCAGATGACATTATTACATTGAATATACAAGTTCTTTTAGGTGCATCCCTGTCTAGTGGAGAAACTAAAGAAGATTGGGCTCTATTGCTCTTATTCCAAGTTCCTTGCATGTTTTTAGGACCATTCTTTCATGAAGTGACCCTCTTGGACGTACTTGAAACATCTATTAGAGCCATCGCAATAAGTTGTTGGGTGGTTCCTACCACACTTAGCTTATGCAGGAGCCTCGTTACCTCCTTGTGCCATACAATAATGTGACTGTGCAGGTCTAACTATGAAATTTTGTGAATTTTGACTATTATACTCACCTTTGTTCCTCAGTGCTGGTGCACTAGCACATGATGAAGTAGTTTCCTTATGTTTCTATTGGAAAATAGACCAATTCATATTATTTTTTTGTTGCTCGGACTCATTACCAGTGTCTTAGCCTTCTTGTTTTTGAATTCTTCCCTATCCCTCATCTTCTCTTCCTCAACCTGCTGCACATAAACCATCAACCTTGATATATCCATGTCCGTCATTAGCATATCTGCTTTTTCCTCTTTGCTTGACAGACGAGACAACCCAATAACAAACAGACTCGGCTTGCTCCTCATATTAGCAACCATATCCAGAACATATCGGGAAAGTTGGTTAAACTTCAAACTGTACTCATGAACACTTAGTGAAGCCTTCTTAAAAGTAAGGAATTCTCTTACTTTGGCTTCTCTCAGTTTGCGGGGAAAGAAACGCTCGAAGAAAGACTCCTTAAACATAGCCTAACACCCTCAACTCTACCGTTATTTCACTGGACAAACCAAGTCCTAGAAACACTCAACTCACTCATATGACATCAGCAATGTTCATACCTCAAACACATTTTACAACCCCTCAACAAAGCTTTCTGGAATCTCAATAGTGTTTGAACAAGTAAAGCTTGAGGGATTCATACTTAAGACCTCATGGATCCTCAAAATTTTATTCTCTTCCTCTCGGTTCTCCCCTTGTCTAGCTTGGTTGGTAACAACTTGACTTAACATTTTGATCGTTTCCTTGAACTCAATATTGGTGAATTTTCCTTGGGATTGAAATTCTGGTGCATTAGGTACCCCTTGTTCCTCGATATTACACCTAGCTAGACGAACTCTGACAACTTTTCGTAGTGGAACGATCAACCAAAAGATACATGCAAGCGCGAGTTAGAAGAAAACTTATAGATCTTAACTCTATCATACGACATGAATATGAAAGAAGTAAAATAGTTCCTAAATGTTGCATCCTCCTAATTATAGATTTAGAGCGATTCACACCGATAAATAGGAATCTACAAACTCAACTTCATAGACTCCCTAGGACTCTTGAACTTTGTGCTCTGATACCAAGTTTATCAAACCCCAAGCCTACACACTGGGTGGAACTAGCACACGAGAACGAATTTTGGCCTTAAGCGAACCCTTGTCCTAGCTAGACTCTTAGCAGAAGACTTACTGATATGATGCTTTTAATTTCTTTTGAAATTATTGTGATCAATGACATTAGCCTACAGTGTGAGTGTCTACAAATAGAAGCTAGTTTAGTAACCCAACCAAGGGTTCGAGTCGTGTCCCAAGGAAGTGGTAGTGAAAGTAGTAACTACATTGAATTTCATTCTAAATACTGATAGTTTAAGACATTTTCAAATATGAAAACAAAGTTAAATTTAGTTTGTGACACTAATGTGTCGAATATCAAAATTAGTTTGTCAAGAGTAATAAAATAGCAAAAATTAGTTAAAATCAAGTATGGGGGGAATTTCATGAGGTGTGATCGCTACATGTGAAGAAAAAGTGGTGGAAACATGATTTCGATAGCTAATCACAAATCGATGGTGACTAGGCTAAGTTGTAGATGAAAGCAAGTTCCCTCTCAAGCAACTTATCCCATATCAAACGGTTCCTCTCGGACACCCACTCGTCTAAACTAACCAACCTACGCCTTATCCACACTCGCTCTTTCCACGAGAGTGCTTGGATATGGGACTAGGGCTCACCCTCTCAGGCTGAACCTCATATCGACCCTCTTCTTAGGATATTATTCTAGTGGTCTTAATTTTGTGACCTCTCTCTTGAGCAAGGCGAAAACACATAGGTGGTTATGTATTTGCAACTACAAACCCATTAGATTAAACAAGGACCACTAGGTAAAATCACCATTAAAATGCAATCTAAGCTACAAGCAAGCAAGACCCAACAAATCAATCAACCCATAATTGCTAAATCACACCCCCAAGAATGGATTTTTTAGACACTCATCAAGCAATAATCAAATATACTTAAAATGATAAAGGAATCATTTGGGTATGAGAGCTTAAGCCTTAAAAGTTGAAAAGGAAGGTAAATGGAGAAGACTCACTTCCAAAATAGGAAGAAGTGCTTCTTTATTCAAGCATCTACAAAAACCCTCTCCGATCTTCAGAGAAATCTTAAGAACAAAATATCAAGTGTAATTGGTTCACTCTCTAAATTTTCTATCTCTACATAATAAAAGACTTCAGTATTTAGAAACTTTAGAATTGTGCTAGCAAATCCTTTTGGCGCAGTTAGTCGTGATTAGGCGAAATCACCCTTCGCTCAGTTTGTCGCCGCTTTCACTTTTCCTTCTTTGTCTATTTGTTCTAGATTAATAGACGGAAATCTTCTGTTTTGCGAAACTAATCGGTGAAGCGCCGACTGCTCCTTTTCATTACCTTTTGATCCACTTCCTTTAGGTCTCACTTGCCGTAAAAAATGGTAGAACTTCTTCATACGGCGGATCGCCATTTGTGCTTGGCGATGCGCACCTTTTTATCTTCAGCTTTTTTTCTCCATTTTGCTTCCATTTTGTGCCTAAGTGTCCTTGATCTTACCAATTACTTAAATACCTGAAACTTAGGAGTTTTTATCAAATATCGAGATAAAATAAATAATTGACGGCACTGTTTTGCATTAAAATAAGGACCTAGATGAGTCCAATTTGAGGACTCATCACTTACTCAATAGAAAATGTACTCAAACACAACCTTAGATAATTTTTCTAAATAGATAAACTGAGATGTTTAGAAAATAACATTCAATGTATCCAAAATGGCAACTCAAGTCTTTAAACCAAACAACTGAAATAGCAAGACTAAAAAACTCATATCTAACTGTCTTTGAAGCCTCTAGATACTAATAGGAATGTCGGGACCATCTTAAATACTGATATAGCTCAAATAAAAAAAACATAACCATGGAGATCCTCCGGAAAGCAATGAGGTTCACCAACCGACTCTGAGTGCTCGACTAGATTAGCGGGGCACTGGATAGTGATCCTAGTTACTTGTATTTGCACCATAAAATGATGCAGTCCAAATAATATCAATATATTGAATGTACTACCATGCGTGGGGAAAGCTAAACATGACATAAGCTTGAATTGAATTCTGAAAGAAACACTTACTCAGCTTTACACAATAATGGATATTCAAGTCAATGCAAAATTAAACAAAATTAAAGATGCAGTTTATATGAAATGTTTAAATAGTAGGAAACAATTCAATATACATATATACAATAAAATAATATAACTTTGTGGGAGTTTCTCTAACGGACAACTATCACTTTGATCTATGTGATGATACAACGTCTCGCCCATGCTGCCAGAACTGTACTATAACTTGTCGAGATATAGAACGTGTTAGCTAAGTGGATCGACTAGTCTATGCTAAAAAGCATTGGGTTGTTATTAATTCGTCTTCACATCGGTGTTCAATAGTACTCTCGAAATACTCAACTCATATGTTTTAAAAACAAAAATTCTTTCTTTGATTTGCAATAATTATTCAAAAACTAGCTCAAAACCTTTCTTGCAAATCAGTGTTTCCTGTATTGTTTAAATGTGAACATTTACTCTTTTGGAATACTTATGGTTCGTTTGGTGTGAGGGATAAGCATAAATAGTCTTGGGACAAAAATAATAGTCCTGGGTATGAAATTTAGATGTCTTGTTTGGTTGACATGTTTGGGATAACTTACTCCACCGTTTATATCATAGTGATGGGGTAAGTTATCCCATATAGTTAATATTGCGAGAACTAGTTCCCAAACAACGACCTCTTAGTCCCCTATACCTTTTTTTTTTTGAAGAAATGAACTTCATTTGCTACTTTTACTTAACTCAACATTCAAGTCTTAAAATAAGATTAAAACATTTGGAAAAGAATTCTTGAAAAGACTCTATGAACTTTCTAAACTTGGCTCTTAACTTTTTTTAAATTTGAATTTATGGATTCAAGGATATGATTCAAGTTTATGGATGATTTCTAGGTGTTTAGAATTTATTTAGAGTTGTGAAAATCAATAGGAAGTGTTAGCACACATTAGTAGGACTTAAACGGGCTAAACAACAAAAAATGAGTGGCTGCAAACGACCTGGGCGCATTCCGGTGCATCGCACCAGCCTTCCTGGCACAATATGGGGTGCGTCGCGCCAACATTTCCCCAGGAAAAACTGACGAACTTTTCCTCTTGTTTTCAAACCTTTTTTGTTCTTTTTCTAAATATCTCTTTAGACTCAGGTACCCAAAACATATACACAAGAATCTAACTGAAAGTAAATCTAATAATCGACATTAAATTGTTAAGAGTACCTCAATATTAACTCGAATTCAAGAACGAAAGCAATTCACGAAAACCCATTAAGAACATTCAGACTTCCAAACTTTTTAAGATGAATTAAAATAATTATTTTTGGCACGTGGGTGAATGAACCCACTGTTATGAAAGTCTTACACACCTTGTTGGATCAAATCCTTGAAGGAATCCGCAATTTCCACGACCCAAGGCTACCTCCTAGATGTAACACGGTGTATAAGACTACGAAAAGCCTCATACAAGCCTCATAGCATATCATAACATAAGAAAATAGAAAAAAGTGCGGAAATATAAAACTTTTCTCTACAATCAAAGTCTGTTATAAAAATAAGTGGAAGTCTACAACACTATGCCTCAAACCATCTACAACACTTAAATACAATCTTAAGGACACAACCCTTACAAAAGTTTAAAACATAAAGAAAGACTTAAAAGGACATAATGTTCAAGCCCTCGAATACTATGAGGACTTACCAATCTTCTTTTTCTTGGTCTACTATGTTCCTAGCCACAAAGGTGGAAGTCGATATCACAAAGCCCTAGGATCATAGAAAATGTAAAAATATAGGTTAGCACAAAAATGTACCAAGTATAGAAGTCATGCACAAATTCTTAAAACATAAAAAAAAAAAGGGACATTATAGTTCAAACCATGCTATATGCCAATTTTGAACATCATCTTTGAAATAGTTGAGGAATGTAACTCATAAAACATCTCATGTACAATTCATCATAGCATAAAGGATATCATCATAATCACAAGCATAGTCTCCAACATAAACATTATGCATACACCAATCATCATATGACATAGTTCAGAGATAGTTAAACACCAAGATTATCTCATCAAAATAGAACCATCACATATGTAATCGTAGGCTATACTTGTGCAATGCATTGATAGGATACCATAATCCTAACTACTCAAAGTACAACTTTTACGCCACCCTGCTCTTACTTATCATGCATTGATATCATTCATAGTCAATACTCATAGACAATGTAACATTTTATGTTCATAGCTTATAACAAAGTAAAGTCATTATTAGCAACAATTCGTATCATACATTCATAAATCCATATATCTTCATAGCACAGAGAAACCACACCATAACACTTTTCAAATTATACTTGTGCAATGTATAAGAAAAGTCTCATACCCCCACTCACACTAAGTAGAGCTCATTGAGAAGTCATAAGTATAGTTCATGTTCATGTACATAAATCATATAAAGCATGCATTAACTCATATTCCATCATGTCATAAGAGAAACATACCACGGCCACTCTTAAATCCTACTTTTACAATGCATTAATGAAGCCATACCCCCATTCATACTAAGTAGAACCTCTTGAAGAACCATTGTACATAACACATGTCTTGTTCATAGTTCATGTTCTTCTTCTTGTTCATGTAAGGAAATAACCTTAATCGACAAGACCATGCGAGCTATATGGAACCCAGTGTCATGTTCCCACACCAAAAAGAGGTTTCCTACTCGCCTAAGGTAGTTTCGAAGTTTATTAGCTTAGGTGGATCCACTAGCTAAAGATCTTTATGGGCATATTAGTTATGAGATAAGGAGATTGCAACTAGAAACCCGAACTGACTAAGGTAAAAAGGTTTCAATCTCATGAGATAATTGTTACTCCCAAACAATGTCTCACATGATCAATCAGTATAAACATAATCTATTTACAAATTTCCTTAATCAATAAACCAACATCATGAATTCTGAATGTGTTTCATCGGACATAAATACTACGCTAATGAGGCACTTGCTCAGACATTCTTTGAGGGCCTAGATTATAAGGCACAAGTACTTTTTAATAGTGCATCAGGTGGAAAAACGTTAGAAAAAATCCATAAGGAGCTATTCGACCTATTAGATAAACTCTCAAAAGGAAACCCCATTTATAAAGGAGAAATGCCAAGAACCACAACACATAGAGTGGCAGGTATTTTTGATGAGGATCAAGCTACCACAATAAATACAAAACTAGATGCAATGAACAACAACATAAATATACAATTCAAACAAATTGCACTAAATTAAGCACCGGTGAATGTTGTACATCAAACAACAATTTGGTGTGGAGTCTGTAGTAGTGGAGCACATGATACTAAACTTTATAAGGAAAATATGGATTTCGTAAACTATGTGGACATGCTCAATGACGTGGAAGTCATCAAAATTTTGGTAATACTTACAACTCTAGTTAGAGAAACCATCATTTCTCATAGAGTGGAAACCCAAAACCAAGTGCAAGGGTATATCCAATACAGATCGCAAGGAATAGGGATACAATATCAACATCCTAGCCAACGTGTGAATCCAAGTGATTCAAAAAGAAGGATGACTAATGAAGAGCTACTCCAAAAGCTAATGGAAACAATCGGTACGAAGATAAATGCCAAGGTACATAAGCAGTATGAGAACATAAGGAACATCCTAATGTCCCAAATGAGTATGGAAAAACAAATTATGCATGTAGCTAATTGACAAAACTTACACCCTAAAGGAAGTCTTCCCAATGACATTGAACCCAAACCTAAGCATTTGAATGTGGTGAGTACTAGAAGTGGGTTACAACTAGAGGAACTAGCTTCAATGAAGAGAGATTTTGAGGTAGTTCATTAAAAAAAAGAGATGGTAAAGAACACTAATGTTGAGAAGCTCGTGCCTCAATGAACCCCCCCCCCCCCCCCCCCAATTTCGACAATAGTTCAGAAACAAGAATGAGGACAAATGCTTTGGTAAGCTCATTTCTCTCCTTAAACTGGTTCACATTCATGTGCCTTTCGTTGACATTTTGGAGGGAATTCCAAAGTATGCCAAGTATGTGAAGGAGATAATGGCAAACAACAGGAGGCTCACAGAGTATGAAAGATAGCACTAATTGAAGAGTGCAAATCTAGAATTTTGAATATTAAACCTAAGAAGTTAAATGATAGGTGTAGTTTCACGGTGCAAATTACACTTGGGAAAAATGTTCATGCCCAGGGGTTATGTGATTTGGGTGCAAGCATCAATTTCATGCCTGCATCATTGTATAAGAAACTTGGGTTGGGCAGTCCAAAACCAATATTGCCATTCTCTAACTCGGTGATAGGTCCATTGCTAGTCCAGAGGGGGTAGTAAAATATGTGTTGGTACAAGTAGGTTAGTTGATGCTTTTGGTGGACTTTGTGGTTATAAACTTAAGCATGATCCTGAAGTTCCATTCATTTTGGAGCGTCCGTTATGGGCAGACATTGATTGATGTAGCAGTTAGACAATTGACTACGAGGGCACATGATAAGGTTGAAGTATTTGATGTCTACACGCTTTAAAGTTTCCTTCTATATAGGAAGATTAATCTTCTATTACGGTTGTATATCTCACACTAGAATCTCAGCTCATTGTGTCGAGAATCCCTTAGAAAGAGTTTTAGTGGAACATGACATAGATGGAGATATTAAAACTCAAGAGATGGCGACTTGTCTGAATCTATTAGTCAGCTAAGATTCTGATTAGGAGGCAACCCACTATTATTATTTTACATTGTGTAACGCCTCGAAAACAAGACCTAGAAAAATTTTGCAGAAAACCTACCTAAACTAGTGGATCACGACAAGGTTCACGGATCGTGAAAAGGTCCACAGCCTTTTGACCTACCCGTGATCATGATTTGGAAATCACTAGGATCAGACACTAGACCGTGGGCACCTTCATGGCCTGTGGTCTTGATGACACGCTGTGATGACACCCGTAAAGTCGAGGCAGTAGTCCCCTCGGCCAACCCCTCAAACCCCCACGCCCAAGTGAAGACCACAACCACCTTCACGGTTTGTGGTCCCTCACACGGGTCATGGGGGGTATCCATGATGTCTTACCAGTAAACTCACAGACCAATGCCTCTATACCTTACCCCAAGTGAGGACCATGAGGACTTTTATGGTCTATAATCCTCCACATGGATCCTGGTAAGGGCTCGTGAATTAGACACTCTCAGTTCCTAGACAAAGTCCGGACCACGACCGACTTCACGGTTCGTGGTCCCTTTCAATGTCCGTGAAGATGGTCGTGCTCAGCCTTTCTATTGTTTTTAAGTTAGAGGTATTTCAATCTTTTTCTTTTTCGTTGTACCTCTAAATCTTATAATTTTTTTCTCAAATTTTGTAGTTTTGGTTAGTTTAAGCCTAGAAACATAATTTGAACTTACCTAAGTTAGATCATTAATAGAAACATAAAGAAATTGGAGCGTGAGAGGAGAAAAGAGTTCAAGAACCCTAATTTGAGAATGCAACAAGGTTCCATAAATTCCAAACCCAAAATCAAAAGATTTCACATGAAATTCATCACCAGTATGTGGGATTTCAGTGGTGGGTTCCTTTTGCCTATTAGGTTCCTAGATTTCAGTCAGATTCTTGATATCCTTATCATGACTAGACCTATGGTTTCTAGAACTTTAGCATATTCTTGTATATATGTTTATTTCATCTTTACTTTATCTTACATCCTCAGTACCTATCAAGTACTGACGCTTACTCTGCGCCACATCTTATCGTGATGTAGGTTTAGGGCCTCAGTAATCAATTCACGCGTAGATCAGTTCCCGACCTTAGTTCAGCAGCATCAGTGGTGAGTCCACATTTTTCGAGGACTAGTGACATGTTATTTTTATCGATTTTAGTCTTTAGTTGTAGATTTTCTAGATTTAGATGGTTATGTCCCAACACTTTTAGTTAGTTAGAAATTACTTTCATATATAGTTTAGATTCAGCTTAGTATTTGAGTTTGATATATCTTTTATATTAAACTATCACATTTGATTTTTTCATTTTTAAGTATATAGGTCCATCATTTTAGACTTACTTTATGATTTAGCTTCGGCATATATTATTATTATCTTTAGTATGTTCATGATTATGCCAACATGATTACCTTGGGGTCACTTGTGATCCTAGGTCTCGTGTCCGCATTTAGAGGGTGGCTCGGGGCATGACAAACTTGGTATCATAGCATTAGGTTCAACAGTCCTAGGATATCTCAAAGGTCGTACTAGGTAGAGTCTTTTTCATGGGTGTGAAAGTGTGCACCAGATCTAATGAGAGCAAGGCTACAAAGTGTTTTAGGAAAAGCATCATTTTTTTGTTATTCATATCTTGCATAAGGTATGGTCTAATTCTGTTGTAACTTAACGTTCTACGTTTAAAATCATGCCTCCTCATAGAGCTAACGCCAAAAAGGGAAATGCATCTTCTCTAGTCCCAGATCAAGGAGTTTCAAATGAATAATTATGAAATGTCATCCAGATAATGTCTCAGAATGTGGTCAACAAGAACAATCAGCGGGTTCCACTTTAAGCAAAATTTTAATGTTGGATCAGTTGCAATTTGAGTTCAAGATTATGTAAAGATAAATCCGCCAGAGTTCTTAGGACAACATATTGGTGAGGATTCTCAAAACTTCATGGATCAGGTCAAGAAGATCTTTGAAGTGATACAAGTAGCTGGGAATGAACGGGTTGAGATAGAATCACACCAACTTAAGGATGTTTCTCATATCTGGTATACTCAGTGGAAAGAGAACTCGGGTATAAATGTCTCTCCTATCACTTGGAATCGCTTTAGTGTAACCTTTCTCGACAGGTTTCTCCCAAGAGAGTTAAGGGAGGAAAAAGCTCATAAGTTCATGATTTGAGGCAAGTTAATATAATAGCCCAGGAGTATGGGTTCATGTTTACCCAAATCTCCAGGTATGCTCCTCATATGGTTGTTGATTCAAAGGCTCAAATGAATAAGTTTTTGTTGGGAGTGTCAGACTTGGTAAGAACAAAGTACAAAAATGATATGTTGATTGAAAACATGAATATCTCTAGGCTTATGACCTATGCTCAGCAAGTTGAGGGTAATAATCATATGGAACACGCTAAGGAAAACAAGAAGGCTACGATTGGGAACTATTAGTATTATCAGCAGCAATCGGGTAGTGGAAACCGTTCGTAGAGTCAGCAGAAGTTTTCAGCTCCAACCCCTTCATCAGCTAGTATTTCATCCTCCAAGAACAGGTATAATCGTAATGGTAAGACATCAGGATCTAAGTCTCAGGGAAGTGTTTCAAGCACCAAAACCTACCCAACGTTTCCTAAGTATGGTAAGAACCATCCGGGCGAGTACTTTGCAGGAAAGGAAGAATGTTTTAGATGCGGTCAGTCTGGTCAAGGGATTTCCCTTCTAAACAGCGTCAAGGAGGTAACAATGGTAAAGCTCAGTCCACAACTTCAGCAGGTCACCTGACTCAGAAGGGTAATTCATCTGTTGCATAGCCGTCAGCGCCAAAACAAGTTGTATGCTCTCCTGGCTCGCCAGGATAAGGAGGATTCTCCTGATGTAGTCACTTCTACTTACGATTCTTTAATCTTGATGTTTTTGCATTTTTAAATCTAGGGGCTACTCTCTCCTTTGTAACTCCTTATATAGCAGTCAAGTTTAATGTTAGTCTAGAAACTCTCTCAGAACTTTTCTCAATATCTACTCCAGTCAGTGACCCAGTTGTAGCTATATGAGTATACATAAATTACCCTATCATTGTCTCCTAGAAAGTCACCTTAACAGATCTTGTAGAGTTAGAAATGGTAGACCTCGAAGTCATTCTAGGCATATATCATCTATATTCTTATTATGCCTAAGTCGATTGTAAAACTTTGATCGATCATTTTCAGTTTCCAAATGAACCAATCGTAGAATAGAACGGTAGTAACTTAGCACTTATGGGTCGATTCATTTCTTACCTTAAGGACAAAAAATGATCTCTAAGGGTTGTATCTATTATCTAGTTCGGGTTAAGGACTCTAGCTCTGAAACCCCAACTCTTAGTCAATTCCATTAGTCAGAGATTTTCTAGAAGTGTTTTTAAAAGATTTTCTCTGAGTTCCTCTTGAAAGAGAAATCGAGTTTGGAGTCGATCTCCTTCCAGACACCCAAAATATTTCTATTCCTCCATACAGAATAGCTCAAGATGAGCTAAAGGAATTGAAAGAGAAATTGAAAGACCTTCTAGAAAAGGGTTTCATCAGACCTAGTATTTCTTCATGGGTGCAACACTGTTCTTCGCGAAATAGAAAGATGGTTCTCTCTGAACGTGCATTGATTATAGACATTTGAATAAGTTTATAAAAAAGAATAAGTATCTCATCCCCAGAATTTATGACTAGTTAGACCAACTTCAGGGCACTAGTCACTTCTCAAAAATAGACCTGAGATCGGGTTATCACCAACTCGGAGTCAGAGAGCAGTGACATTCAAAAACTAGCCTTTAAAACTTGGTATGGCCATTATAAATTTCTAATTATGTCATTTGGACTAACTAATTCTCCTGCATCTTTCATGGATTTAAAGAACAGAGTGTTCAAGCAGTACTAAGACTTGTTCGTTGTCGTCATTATTGATGATATCATCATTTACTCTAGGAATGAGGATTGTGAATCATTTAAGAGTTGTTCTACAAACTAATAAAGACATCCAGTTATTTGCTAAGTTTAGCAAATGTGAGTTTTGGTTGTAATTTGTTGCTTTCCTATGGCATAGTGAATCTAGAGAAAGGATCGGAGTGGATTTGCAAAAAATAAAAGTAGTTAAATAATGGCCCATACCTACCTCTCCTGAAGATATCAGAATAGGGTCTAGCGGGTTATTGAAGAACGTTCGTGGCAGGATTTTCATTCATAACCTCTCCATTGACTAAATCGACTTAGAAAAAGGTCAAGTTCTGGTGATCAGATGATTGTGGGAAGAGTTTCGCAAAATTAAAAACTAGGTTAACTACAGCTCATGTTTTGATTCTACGAGAGAGATGAGACCGTTATGTGATCTATTGTGATGCCTCCGGAGTTGGGATAGGTTGAGTGTTGATGCAGCGAGGTAAAATTATAGCTTATGCTTCTAGGCAAAAGAGCTATCCAACTCATGACCTCGAGCTTGCAATAGTGGTGTTTTCACTTAAGATTTGGAGACATTACTTGTATGGTGTTCACATAGATGTGTTCACACATCATAAGAGCCTTCAATATGTGTTCACCCAGAAAGATTTGAATCTTTGCTAGAGGGGATGGCTTGAAATCCTTAAGGACTATGATATGAGTGTGCATTATCATCCTAGTAAGGCCAATGTAGTAGAAGATGCTTTTAGCAGACTATCTATAGGTAGTATAGCACATGTTTAGGAAGAACGGAATAAAATAGCAAAATAAATCCACACACTTTCCCTCCTAGGAGTTCGTCTTATAAGCATATCAGATGGTGGTGTAGCAATTCAGAATGGGGCAGAATATTCATCCGTAGTAGAGGTTAAAGAAAAGCAAGATAGTGATTCTATATTGCTCATGCTCAAGGGTGCAGTACATAAATAGAGGGTTGAGGTATTCTCCCAAGGTGGAGATGGTGTGCTTCACTATCAGGGTCGACTAGTGTTCTCAATGTGGGTGAGTGAGACAGCATGTGCAGAAGCCCCTAATTCTAGGTATTTTATTCATCCAGGTTCTACTAAGATGTACCGTACCTGCGGAAATTCTATTGGTGGAATGGTATGAAAAGGGATATAGCAATTTTGTGGCTAAGTTCCTCAATTGTCAACTTGTGAAAGTAGAACATCAGAAACAAGGACGTATGTAACGATCCTCTTAATCGTTTTAGAACTTTTAACAATTATTCTTATATTAACCTTTTTAGTAAATTTTATAAATAATTGATGACTTATAAAAATGAGTGACATGATTTTCAGATTTAATAAAAGATTATTTTGTTTCTAAGAATAATGAGAGAGAAAAAGAACAAGAAATTATATAAATAAAGAAAATACTACTAATAATAATAATTGTAATAATAATAATAATAATAATAATAATAATAATAATAATAAAAAGGTCAAAGTGTCCTAATCTGTTTGAAAGTCTCAGACGAGAGACTGAAAACAAAAAGAAAACGAACAGAACAAAAAATATGGAGAAGAAGAAAAGAAAAAGAAGGGAGAACAAAAAGGAAAAAGGAGGAGAAAAATTGATATTTTCATCTTAAGGCTTAAAGTTAATTATTCTCATCCTTTCTGTTAAGTAATTATATAATTAAGAGTAGAATTTTAGGTTAAAAACGTATATAATTTATATTAATATATGAACTTGTAAATATGCATATATGTTCTAATGAAATTAGTGATTATTCTTATTATTATAATCATGGATAGGAAAAAGAAATGAGAGAAATCGAGAATTTCTTTCTGGCTAATGTGCCATTATAATTGTCATTACTATTTTAATGTTGGCATCGAAAGAGGAAATAGGGGGAAATGGGATTGGAATAGAAAAAATGGAAATTGATTTATTTGCAAATTGTATTTTTCGATATATTTAATCCTTTACCTGATTCTTCTATAATTATCACCCTATAACTCAAGTTTTTGTTATATCGAAATAGGGAAATATATATTGAATGTGCTATATTATATGAAAAATATTAGAATTATATTGTTGGGAGAAATTAAGACTTAATCCTAAGCTTGAAAGTTAGGAACTTGATTATAAATTTGGAGTGAGTTATTGAGTTTAGACTAGACACATAGTGATATGTGTGTTCTTAATTTCAAAACCTTATTGTGATTAGTTATTTGAATATACTGGATTTATTTGGAAATTCAATGAAAGAGGAAGACTCAAGTCCCGGAGTGATTGGTCGACTATTTGAGGCAAGTAGATTTCTAAACTCTTGTTAAGTGTATGGGATGCGTGCATTTCCTTGTGGTATATGTTTGTGAGTAATAGGACTTGGTGATGGTTAACTTTTCCACATAGATTAATTCTAATGATGAAAAATGGTTAACAAAAGGAAATGTGATTAATTATTTATATGTATGTGTTATGAAAGGTTTGAAATTTTGTTGACCATTGTTAATGTGATATCATGTTTGTGTTGTTTTGAATTGTGCAATGTTATGAAAATGGTCATCTCCACATTATTTGTGTGAACATGTCATCTGTATTATTCTGAGACATGGTTGTGACAAGTGTTATGTGCATTAAGAAAGAATGAAAACTTAAAGAGGATGTACCATTTCGAGGGACGTATCGCGCGCCGCGATGGATACTATATTTCGAGGGACATATCGCACACCGCGATGGTTACTATTATCGAGGATCATATCGCACGCAGCGATGGATGCATGGACAGATCTGTCCCCCTTGGGTTCCGGACTGAGAGATAGCGGGTGTGTATCATTAGGTCATGCATCATTATACTTGACATTGCATTCCATTGCATTGCACATACTTATTATTAGTGAAGTTGATATTATATTTTACTGATCTTGTGAATGCCTTTTTGTGGAACTTGTGATTGATGAATACTGAGCTTGTTTTTTAGGATATATAATTTGTCTAAGTGTTATTGTGAAGGACATTTAATTTGTCTAAGTATTGTTGAGTTGTGTTCTATGTGAACTGGGAGTTGTTAGGTTAGGCTGATTTTTATGTAGGTCGTAGTTGTTGAGTTGTGTGCTATGAGACTATTGTTTGCTTTTAATTAAATTTTAATACTTTAGACGCTTGTACACGTGACAACCAGATTTTGGAGGTATTTTTAAGTTGATTGTGAATTTTATGCATATTATCGTACTTGTTAAGTTTTAGGCTAACTTTTCTTGGTGGAAAAGACGAGTGTCATCACGTCCATTAGGGTCGTGACAAATGGTATCACAGCCCAATGTTCATAGGTCTCACGTGCATACAAGTCGAGTCTAAGTAGAGTCTAGAAGATTGGTACGGAGACGTCTATACTGATCTTCGAGAGGCTATAGTGACTTTTAGGAAAAATCTTCACTTCTTGAATCTTTATCTTGCATCCTTTGTTCGGTCTGATTCTTATAAAAACCTTTCATTCTCTCTCACTTATGTGTTTACTCGTGCATAGTTCCTCATATCAGTAGTTGGTGTCGTTGGATTTTAGAGATGGTACTAAGGCAAAACTGATATAATTTTGAAGATGTTGTGTGATCAAATTTGAAATATTCAATGATTCAAAGGAATGGTGTGAGGTTACGAATTTATGGTTCACTTTGAGGATAAATAAACGATTAAGTTTAACAACGGATTAAAGGATTTGATAAATGTCTTATACTAATTTTTTTTTGGCTAGTCATCCAGTAGTGGGATTAGTACTTTTGTGGTATAGGCAATATCTGGAGTATTTTGACAACTGAAAGTGAAATGATTAAAATGATGGCTAGATAATAAATAGTGTAACTTTGGGTTGCTTAGTAAATAATGATGCACCAATTAAGATTAAAATATCTACTACAATAGTACTGATCCTTACTTGGTTAGAGTTATGCAAGGTGTTACTTTTGATATTGACATGAGGTGCGAAAGAATACATATAGCTTGGGCTAGATACATAACTAATTTGGTAATAATTTAAAGTTATTTGATGGTTTAAAATGTGTGACCTATTTAGATATAATATTCTCGATAGGTATAGTGTGTTTTAGTAGTGGATTTAACAGACTTCACAATGTGTTACTAATGGTATATGAAAATGGATACATTGATGTCAAGTGTGATTACTAACTACATAAAGGATTATCGGTTTAATCACATGCTCGTATAATGAGATTTGATATTGTATTCACCTTTGAGAAACTAATTAGGTTGATACTGCAGTTGGTTGCGGTTAAAC
Source organism: Solanum chilense (assembly GCA_032847665.1). Classification (NCBI taxonomy): domain Eukaryota; kingdom Viridiplantae; phylum Streptophyta; class Magnoliopsida; order Solanales; family Solanaceae; genus Solanum; species Solanum chilense. The sequence goes on from CM064973.1 coordinate 48,829,916, forward strand.
GTGCGTATAAAGATATTTTAGTGGTGAATCATTGATAGGGTATTGATATGTGTAGTTATTAAGTTTATCTTAAGAAATCTAAATGAGGATCGACGATTTCATACTAAGGTCCAAGGAAATAGATAGATACCAGAATGGCAAGCTTATGGGTAAAGGATATCCCAAATAGTATACTTGTGTTAAGGTAATTGAATTTTTTTTGTAAAAAGTGCATATAATAGTGGGTTAATCCCTTGGATTTGATTGGTATAATTGGGTTTAAAACGCCATACTGATAAAAAAAGGTTAACTTTGTGGTGATGACAAGAGCTAACTAAGCATGATGGTAATAAGAGTTCGTGATAGATTGTGATCACGATGCAACTATATGATAAAGATTTGGTTACATGAATTTTTATGGTAATGACGACTTGTGAGTATCTGATGTTAGAATTTGCTACTATTTGATGAGGTACATGGTTGCATAGAAAGTTATTGGAGATGCTAAGATACCACTCGAATAGAATTGAAATGAACTAGAGTCATAATTAAAAAAAATAGTGGGATGTAGTGTAGCCTCCGGAAAGAGGTGATAGCAAGAATATTTTCTCTTATTGCAAGGGATGAAGAGAATCTTTAGGAGGTTGAGAATTGGGTTTAGGAACATATAGTGTCATATATTTTACTATGGATATAGTAAAAGTGTCACAAGTTTATCAGATTGGTTAAAAACTATAGAATAAGACTTGAGAAAGGAGTGTATAGATATTCAGCTCGAGTGTGATTATAATTTTTTTGTGTGTGATTTTTTTGGTAATGAGTACGGTTGAACTTTTCAGCAAAAAAAGAATATATGATAAGGTTGGTGGAGAGGTGATCAATTATAGACTAAGATGAATTCATAAAGATCTTCATATATATGAGCTAATGTTGATAGATAATGAGATTGTGTTACATGGTTGAGATCAAAAATTAAGTTTTTCATTGTAAGTGTAGGTTGTGGCAGTGTGTTTTGTCAAGGTATGAATTGGTAAGTTTAGAAGTGATCGATCTTATTGAGTATAAAACATTTAGTTTGACTTATGCATAATTTGAGCAGTGAATTTGGTTACTTATGATTGGTATATCTAAGGGGGCTTTCACGTAATGTTTTGAGTTAGAGGATAAGGTAAAAATATCATGGTTTGTTGGTTAAAGGATAAGATCGATTAGCGAGTCAACCAAAGGAACGAGAGTTGGTGTATTGAAGAGTTCAAGGTATTCATAATTTTGTGCCATGGGAATAATTTAAGAGAGGAATAAGACCTCTCATATAGACTCTTGGCTCGAAGTTGAAGGATGTATGAATTTACATATATAAGTTGTAATATGACTATGGATGTGAATTTGTTTGTTATAGACTTACTAGAAATTTATCAACAATTTTTATGAATATAGGGTTTTGATTTCGGTGAAAACAGTGAAGGTGTAAGATTATCTGTTCTTATGTGAAGTTAAATTGTTCAAATTATGATAGGTAACTTATTTATGTTAAACGGTGTGGAATGATAGTTTTACATAATTATTGAGGATTTGAGGAGATCAATACTACTTTGTTGATGGAACGATACATACTATTATGATGTGTTACATAGGCATTCGATAGTAAGTAGAGGCTATGAAGTTATGGTATTTGAATTATTGGAATGACCAAGAATTTCTTATGTATTGGTATGAGGTATATGATGGTTTTGAATATTAGTTGAAATTTGGTATCCGAAAATTTTGTGGAATTGGCATTAGGTGTGATTCAAAGGTTGTATCTCGATGGTAGAGTACTTTTAGATTTGGAATTAGTGCTATCAGTCTTAAGTGTGACCTGTATTTTTCATGACATGCTTAAATGGAAAAAATATGGAACCATAGTTTTAAAATTTTGGAGGCGATAATGTGTTTGTTAAGAAGACTTTGATACTAGAGACAATTTGAGAGTAAGATAAATGACTGGTGTACTTATGTTATTTGGTGGGAAGTATGTGGGGTCTGATAAATTTAGTATAGGTACAATCTTAATGGAACCAAACCGGTGAATTGTGGGTAGACAATAATAAGGATGGAGTTAACTGAATGGAAATGTTTATACGGGCAGAATGGAGAGAGTATTGTGTTATTTGATTTTGGTTCTGTTCATCTTTATTTAACCAACCTTCTTCATTTTGGACATGGTTTAGAGTATGATTCATTGAATATGCTCATGTGTGTTTCTATATCTATGGGTAAATAATTGTGGAGGATCAGATGTACCGATCCTGTTATGTCTTCTTAATAGGGTCAGATGTTTGGGCAGACTTTGGTCATTTCAGTTATGATAGACTTGATTTTGTTAGGACGGTTAAGTATTTCAATGTGTCTTGAGGAACAACCTTGCTTATAAGAACTTATATTAGAGATACTATGAGGAGTTACAATTGTCTAAAGAAATGTTATTAGAGGTTGAGTGTATCGCCTCACTGGGCGGTTACTTGACCATTTTCTTCATTGAGTTAAATTGGCTTTATTCTGCCTTATAAGTATTCAAGTCTAAATATTAGATTTTATCACATAAGCTCGTGAAAAGATTGTGTTAAAAAAACGGACAAGGGCCTAAAATACCCTTAAAGTATTGAAAATGGTACAAAATTACCTTTCTTCCCCCTATTGGCTCCAAAATGCCATTTTCATCCACCTATTGGCTCCAAAATACCCTTGTCATCCACCTTTGGGTTCAAAATTGACCATTTTTTAATTGTTTTAAAATTAAACTCTTTAAATATTTTTTTAAGTATTGGGTGTTCAACTATTAATTATAATTTTAATTTATTAATATAATTTATAAACCAATCCACTACCCACTCATTACTAACTAAACCTCACTCAATTAATAATATCAAAATCGTCATAAACACTACTAAAACACGATGAAATTATAGATTACTGAAAATGACATTCAAAATTATTCGAGTCCGAATTGAAGCCCCAATTAAATTTAGGTTGAGCCGCTTATTTAGGAGGACACTTTATTTCAAAATTGAATTAGAAATTTATGATTAAAGTTAAAGAAATAATACATCCCGAATTAATTCATGCACTTTTTTTAAATATAATTTTATAAATATTTATGATTTATTTTAAAACCTTTAATATATTATTTTGAAAAAAAGTTACCTATGAAGTAACATCACATAATTGAGACGTAAGATTAATTAATATGAATATAGTAAGACTTTTAAGTTTATCGTTGATTTTCATGTAACCACTTGAATGTATGATAATTTACTTCTATATTTTCTAAAAACACTCAATCGGCAGTAGCTTGCATTAATAATATGACGGGTTCATTAATTTAGAGGGATTTAATTAGTAATGGGTGGGTAGTTGATTGATTTATAAATTACACTAATAAGTTAAATTATAACAAATAGTTGAGCGCCACGTATTTTGAAAAATATTTAAATAGTTTAAATATAAAACCGTTAAATAAGTGGGCAATCTTGAACCAAAAGGTGGATGACAAGGGTATTTTGGACCCAATAGGTGTGTGGGAAAGGCATTTTGGAGCCAATAGGTGGATGAAGGGTAATTTTGTACCATTTTCAATACTTTGAGGGTATTTTAGGCCATTTTCCGTTTAAAAAAATTGTGATAAGATATGTGATGGTATGTGCATTGTGAGTGTCTGGTAGTTGATTTAGGCTAACTTACGGTTGTAGTCTTGATTGATTCAAAAGGTTAACTTGGTTATCTGAGAAAAGATTCGTCATGATGACGATGTTAAGGTCCAATGAATCTTAGTTAAGATTAGGTTCCTAATTAGTTTGTGGCTTACTAATAACTCTTGATTTATAGACCTTCCAAAAACAAAATTTGAAACTTCAGTTCTTAGTAGATGATTTTGATGGATTGGTCTTAAGGAGGAGCTCACTTAGAGAGATGAACACCAGCTAGTAGGTCATAACTTAGATTTTTGATAAAGATGGTTATTCTCCCTTCTTCTTCCTTATGTTCGAGGACGAACATAATTTTTAGTGGTGGATAATGTAATGATCCTCTTAGTCATTTTAGAAATTTTAACAAATATTTTTATATTAACCTTTTTAGTAGATTTTATAAATAATTTATGACTTTTAAGAATGAGTGACATGATTTTCAGATTTAACAAAAGATTATTTTATTTCTAAGAATAATGAAAAAAATAAAGAAAAAAATTAAATAAATAAAGAAAATAATAATTTTTATTAAAATAAAAATGGCAAAGTGCCCTAAAGTATCAGACAAGAGACTAGAAACAAAAAGCAGACGAGAGACTAGAAACAAAAAGAAAACAAACAGAACAAAAAAAATATGCAAACAAGAAAAGAAAAAAGGGGGAAGAAAAAGGAAAAAGGAGGAGAAAATGTATATTTTCATCTTAAGGCTTAAAGTCAATTATTCTCATCCAATCTGTTAAGTTTTTATATAATTAAGAGTAGAATTTTAGGTAAAAAACGTGTATAATTTATATTAATATGTGAACTTATAAATATGAATATATGTTATAATGAAATTAGTTATTATCTTATTATTATAATCATGGATGGGGAAAAAGAAAGGAGAGAAATTGAGAATCTCTTTCTGACTAATGTGTCATTATAATTGTCAGTACTATTTTAATGTTGACATTGAAAGAGGAAATAAGGAAAAATGACATTGGAATAGATATATGGGTCGCATATGACCGAGCTATAACTGCGGATTGGTGGTTGTTCAGTGACTAAGGATAAGATGGCGACACTAGCTCAATGTACATGTCTCTTATGGGCCTAAATTTCCATGAACCCATTTTAGATGATGATAAGGCCACTTTTGATGAAGAGGATGCTTGGATTAGGATGAGACAGATGATGTTGGCCCCGAAAATGATGATATTGATGCGGGCGATGGAGATGGTGATGAAGCCTCAATAGTTGTGGATTTTACCACCAATGTGGCAACTCGGTGAAATGAAGCATGTGGCCAGAGGGCGAGAGGAGTTCTCTTCTACCTTTTAACTCTATTTTACTCTTCACACTAAGGACAATAGTTTGTTTAAGATTAGGGTAGAAGTTGAACTTCATTGTGTATAGTTTCTTGCTTTATCGAGTTATTTTATTTTTTATGTGGGTTCCTATAGTCCCATTGAACCGACTAGAAATAGTTAACTTAGTATTATTGAGTCTAAGAATCGTCATAGGAGTGACAGTTCTTGATGATGGATGGATGAAAATGGTCTTATGGAAAAATTAGTCACTAAGAGTAGAAAAGTATGAAACCGACCTTTTTGGGTATTTTCAAACCATGTTTTGATAGTTTGCTAGACTTCATGGGTGGTAACACTTCGTTTGCAATATTGAGTTGGTGACTTTGAAAACAAGCATAATATCTTTGTCTTGACTCTAAATGAAAAATAAAGAACATAGGCTTAATTGTGTGGAAACATGTAATGCTTCCGACCTCTTGCCTTGCATTAGCATAACGAAAAGAAAAAAGAATGAAGATGAATAAAAGATATGCTTCTGGAACTAGTTTTTGATAGGGTCTATCTTAGCTCGAAGAAAAGAATGAGCATGTTACAACTGCTTGTGTCCTTATGTGTGCTTATGCCATGTGTGGAGAGTATTTGCTTAGTTTTTGTATTGAATAACATCTAAAACTTGCCCCAAGTATTCCTAATGAATAACTTGTGTGATTTATGAAATATGATTGAGGCATTTCTTTGAATAGCCAAGTCTAAATCATTTTGTGTGTCTCCACATAAAATCTCGCTAGTATAGCCCCATTGAGCCTTTTAGCCTTGATTTTATTCGAGCATACTTAGTTGAGCCGAATTCCTTTTATTGATATCATTTGTTTTGATCCCAAAGAAATCCTTAATGCATTATGTTATGATGAAAAGGTAAAAAAACAGTGGGGAAACTCGATAGGGTGCAAACACTTGGTTTATGGTTTGAAAGAAAAAAGATAGAAATATAATGCCCTAAAAGTTCCTAAATCTATGGTTGGCCTTGGTCCCTGGGACATTTCGACCTTTTACTAAGTTTAAAATCCTAAGTTATAGGTGGCTAACTTAGAATATAACTTATTAATGGGCTTGGATCTTACAAATACAACGTGCACCTAAACTCGTGAAAAACATCATAAGTTGAGGATGACTACTATTAAGTGTGAAAAAAAAGAAGAAAAGGGGTGTGTACAAATTAAGGACTTAAAAGAAATAGAGGGCGAGGTGTCAAGTATAATTGGGAAAATATACATAAAGGGGGACCAAAAAGAAAGAAAAAATTGTGAATATTATCATGAAGATTAGAACATGTTCATTAGGGAGGATAGGTCACTAATTTTACCCAAATGTATCCTCACTTACCTCAAGCTGGCATTATAATTAAATGAAAGTCATTTTGATTCTATATGTCACACTTGGTGAAATTTAAAGTACACTAAAGGCAAGCTCATGACAAATTACGATATGTGAAAAATTCATTTGTGAGTGTGAGAGTCAATTTTACAATAATGAGCCTTTTAATTGTAATACAATGGTTTTTTGTGTGAAAGAAAGACTATACTTAAAATAGTGAGCGTATTCATTTCACATGTTTGGTGCACAATCTTGTTTTTTGTGTCTCAATGATATTGCATTAGCCCTGAATTATAAAAGAAGAGTCATTCATTGAGGTTGTAAAATTTTTGATTGGTAGAGGATTGAAAATTATTGCATGTTGTGTGTGCCACAAGATCATGATTAAATATGTTTGGCCGATTATAAAGCGAGGTGAGAAATCCAAAGGGTAAGAGTGTGATTTGATAAGATCGAGTTTGTTCGAGGACTAACAAAGTTTAAGTGTGGGGTGGTGATCTTGGACATGTTTATCTAATCTAACTAACATGGTTGCCTTAGGATTGTGATGATTGTATACTAATATAAATGATTAGCTATTTTACAGGTTCCTAAGAGAAGCGATTAAAGATGGAATAAAATGGTGTTTAAGACAACAAGTGGAGCCAAAAGTTAAAGTTCGTGCGGCATCCATGCATCACTAGCGCAACAAGGACGTGGCGCGCCAGGCCCAGTTTGACTTAGGATCCTTTCTGGCGCACTGGAAGCACGACACTCAAGCCTTCCAAGCGCGTTTCTGGCGCGATTCCCTAATGTATGGTGGACGTTTTGGTGAAAGTTGGGTTTATTAGTATTCCTTCTTGGGTTAAAATTGGAACTACTTTTTCTAAACTCTATTAATAGGACCCTAGGTTTATTTTGCAAGGGGTCGACTACTTTTTGGTTTGTAAGATCAAGGATTAAAGTTTTGGAATTGGTTTTGTCTCTAATTTTATTTTATTTTGGGAATTACATAAACAATTCTATTTTACAAATATTATGATTGGCTAAACGCCCTTGTTCTAGGGGTGTAGCTACAGATTGATTGTTGAATATTAAAGGTTTTTGAACTAACAATTGGTTATTGTTTTAATTTACTTTTATATTCTTGTTTTAGTATTTCTTGAATAGCCATCATAGAGATAAATTTCGTGTCTATTCTTAAAATCAGGAGAGGATAAGGTAGATAGATCAAAGAATATAAAAAGCTTGATCGTCCATTGAGTTAATTTGTGTTTAGGAGTGACACTCGGATGAATACCTAACTTGTATATGAAACATGATGGAATATAAATGATCGTTAATTAGGACTACCTATCCCAACTCAAGATGTAGTTAGACAGCTAATTGGAGTACACAAGTAGAGGTCGAGAGACCCTACTAATATAAATAATCACGTAAATCATAAGTTTGACAATTGAAATTAGTTCATTACTTTGAGATACGATATATTAAGTCTAAAGCATGTTGTAGTCTTGGAATTGTCTCTTACTTGCTTGAAACATCAACTTGAAGTCGGTCACATTAGTTGCTTTTATTTATTGCATAAGTTGTACTAGTAATTAACAACCTTCAAACTCCTTTAAAAGGTTACTTTTGCCGGATTGTGGTTCTTAAGTTACTAAATATAAGTTGATCATACGTCCCTTGGAACAAAAACTCGTTTCCAAAAAAAACTATACTACTGAGTGATCAAGTACACTTGTGTGTGCGTTTGGGAGTAGCATCAGACACATGCAATAAGTACATCAATCATAATTATAAAACACATCATGCATAAGTATCAAATGCATCAAGTAACCATGATCAACCTCTTGCCAAAATCATTTCTCATTGGCATAATAACACTAGCTGGAATCGTTTCTAATCGGCTTTATATCACTAACCAGAAATATTTTCCATTGACTTTATATCAGTTCACTAGATTTAAATGACCTTGGCGTAGCAGCACTTGCCAACAAAGACTTCGGCATCATAAATCATCACATATCTCATCACGGTGTTCAACAATCAATGCACGCAAGTAATATCGCACCACATCGAAGAGACAATAATTCATACAATTCAAGTCCACATTCATGTTTTCAAGCATTTAATCAATCAATCAACGATGGTCAGAATAAAGCAATTCACATCATCATGCTCATCACATATCATGTTTCATTTCAACCCTTATTTTATTAATTTAGACATATCAAGTGGACAATTTGACCCTTCACTTCATTTCGTTACTCCCAACATACAAGCAACGAAGAAAGTACATGAATTCTACTAGCACGCGAGGTTTAAAAGCTCACTTGACTTAAATTAATCAATTATCACTTCAAGAGTTGAGTCTTTACCTTTCAAAATCCACGTAATCTATGTAGCAAGTAATCACAATCACTTTCTGGACACAACAATACCCACATAAATTCTGTTGAAAAGTGAATCAATTAACACTAGTTCCACTTGTAAAGTTTGAATTCAAATTTAATACTAAAAAATATTATTCAAGCCTTTAGGAAATCATGCGTGAAAATTATTTTTTTAAAAAAAAAAACTCAAAATCAGTTCACAAACTCACTTTAACTTCAAAACTCAAGTTCATGAGGAACCCCCAATTTATCAGCCAAAAATCTTGATTTAAACTTGTAATTTTTATAATAATAATAATAACAATGATAAATTACTTATATATACAGTTTTTTTTCATAATTTTCGTTATTCTCTACCAATTCTATAATATTCCCAAATCCCTTATTTACATCCAAACACTAGATACATAAATCATAACTTTAGAAACCAATGTTTATCCCTTTCTTATTTCACTACACATATCTATCCCTATTTTTAGTAACTCCAACAAGAATTCCCTTATTTTCTTCGATCTATTAATACCTTAAACAAATTCAAAAATAAGATATGTTTTCTTTTCTTTTTTCTTCATCATCGTCTTCTTGTTCTAATTTTTTTCTGATAAATTGTCTCCTAACCACATGTATATATGTTTGTTTCTTTACGTGGATGTAAAGGTTCCATCAGTCGCGGTCAAAACTAGACATGACTGTAGCTATTTTTTTTCAACCCTAATACTACAAAACAAGTCTCCCATTTTGGTCTCTGCGTTCAATTATATTTAGGTGTCATAATATATATTACTGTAGCACTCATATTTTTTTCTTGATCAAAACAGGTTATTTACATATCTCAATGGTTACACTATTGATATGTACAATATATATAATAATAGCCTGATACATTTACCTAAATTTGTGATACACAGGTTTAATATTCAAAACGTATTTGATATATCTCAATTGTTAATCTATTTATTACATGTATCGCATACAATATATTATGATGTATGTTTTATACAATCTTATTCACATACAAAATAATGACCACATCATAATACATAGATACAAAATTACAATACATGTGTATTTTTTATTCCTAATGTATCATGACTTACATATTCACATAAAAAAAAAAGTTATAACCATAATAAATTTTAAAAAAACTATATAATAATGGTGGAGAGGGTAAAGGGAATGGTGGATAAGGTGGTTGAACGGTTGGAGACGGATAAAGAGAAAAGACAAAAAATATTTCTTTCGATGGATAAGAAGTCAATGAATTAATGGCACAAAATCTTGCTTCTTCACCTCAACGATATATCAGATATCCAAATTTTTCTTCAAATCATCGATCTCTAATTCAGTTACAATGACTGGGTTGAGATTCACAAACCAATATTTTGACCAACAACAATTTCATAACTTTTATATCGTTCATACTTTGCCTCACTTTCTCAAATTTTGGAAGGTCTCAACAATATCGACATGTTCATGTTGAATCAGTACAATTTGTCGACAAGTTTGATTCAAAAATTGAGGATTTTTTAAAAAGAATGGAAAAAAGAATTTTGGGATCTAGAAACACATTACATATACATCAAACTAATGTATCAATTTGTAATCACTAATGTATCACGACTTATATATCACTACAAATTCAAAAATTAAAAGACATAGGGTATATATAGCAAATCCAAACAACTTAAATCAAATTTGAAAGGATTTTTGATGAACTTGAAGATTCAAAAGGAAATCGTTTTTCTAACAACAATTTCTTCACTTTTGTATACTTCATAACTCATCTCACTAACCCAAAATTTCAAAAAAAAAAAAAGTTTTGTATCAAATCTAAAAGGTTTTAGTGAATAGAGGGGAGCGAATTGAAATTTTGAATTTTTTTCGTTCTAAATTTGCCTCTATATGATTGAGAGTTAAAGAAACATAAGCATAATTTATGGGATTTAATTAGATTTTCAGATTTTATTTCCTTTTTAGCGCAACAGAAGGATTCTTATTATATTAGAATCAATGTATCCGGATGGTGAAACAATGTAATCGGATGGTAACTTATGTATTTGAAGGTACAAGTTTTAAGGGATTATTGTAATTAGAAAAAGAGTAGTGATAGGATGTAATTTACCCTTTACACTGTAGGATTTATGTAAGTTATACTAATAATGATAAGCACTTGAAGATTTAGAGTTAAGGAATGTTACCCAATTATTTTTTCTTGATGAACATGATTGAAATAATCTCGACTGAGTTCTCAAATCTCCCAAAATGAAAATGGGGAAGAAACCCCAAAAGTTTGGGTTTAAACATTATCAGGGTCCTCCGCGAATAAGGACCATCCCCGCGACGGGAAGGTATCCCGTGAACGTGGAAGTCAACGCCTTAACCTCCTGCAAATGTGGTTTAGACTCCATAAACGCGGGGTTATCATCCCTCCCCACAGTGAATGCAATCATAAGCTCCATGAACACGGAGGGTGAACTAAAACAAAACGGAAGACAATCAGCCAACTATCAAACTCTGAAAGAACTCTCGAGATCTATTTGAAATCTCAAACTCACAAATAACATAAGAAAATCAATTATACTCAACATACGAAACTCAATGGAACCATCAAAACATAAATTGAGGTCTCTTTGATTCGACATTGTAACGACCTATTTTCATTGTTATGGAAAAGCCAATAGGAAAATAATTTGGGCCAGATTACTTTTGAGTAGTGACTTAGAAAACTGTAGCCTAGTCTGGATTTGGATGAAATCTGAGTCATACAAAATCTAGAGAAATTTGGTAATAACTGGGATCTATTTATGAGTTTGATCACATGAGTGAATAGCTAAGACATTAAGGAGCATGTACGACTTTATGGAATCGAATTCGGGCAAGTAAAACTCCTGAAATTAATCTTGGCATGAAAGGGTAGTTTTTGAACGTCAAGGATTAAAGTTGTATTGTAAAATGAGGAATCGAAACTCAAATTACAGAGTTCTGTCTCCGTGTAGGTCGTTGTAGTGGGATAGATCCCGCTGTAGCAGGCTAGTCGCGACTTAAATTGGGTAAAAACCCTAAAAACATTATTTTTCCGCAATTTTTGTTCTTGAGAGCTCAAAGACGACCCAGGGCAAGTTATTGACAGTATCCAAACTCTTCTAGCATTAAATGTAAGGTTTTTACTCCCCTAATCCATGTTTCAATCCGTAAAACTTAGATTCTTGGATAATTATTATTGGGGGGGGATTTTAAACTAAAACTAATGGTGAAAAAGCCCTAAGTTGGTTATTGGGATCTTGGGTTTGGCCTAGGGTTGATAATTTTAATTGTAATCTGGTAATTAGGACTTGTTTGGTTACCCTTGCATTAATTATTGCTTGTAGACCATGAACAAGCGGAAAGAATCCAAAAAGGAAATATTCAGGTGCCTTAGGGGATTCAAACTTGGTTTCGAGGTAGGCGATCGTTTCATTTCTCGTGTAAGTAATGTATGTTAGTAATTATCTCATTGTAATGCATGCATATATGTGAATGAAGTCTTATTGATCAAACCTAATAAAATGAGTGTGAATAAATAAATGTATGTCATGATTCAACACTGGATTGTAAAAATTGAGAATATAAATATGAGTGTGATTGTAATTGTGTTGAATAGACTTGGTGTCACGTTCCGACACACTTATTTGAATTGAGTCCCACGTTTCGGTGCATATATGTGATCAAGTGTCTCGTTTGGCACACTAATTAGGATCAGGTACTACGTTCCTGTACACTAACAGTTTGGAGATGGGTTCCATGAGAGGATCATTGAATTGTCATAGTTACTTGTAATTGAGAATGTGGATTTGTACAAATCTGTCGAAATGATCATTGTGTTTACTTTCTGTGCATGTCATGTTTACTTGTTGTGAATACTTATATATGTTATATTTACTGGAATAGTCGTGTGATCCTACTAGTACACTATGGTTGTATACTGATATTGCATTTTCTCGTTCTCTATTGAGTATAGGGCCTCTTTATACGGCTACAGATAAACCTCAGCTAGGAAATCATTAATCGAGATCGTATTCAAGGGTGAGCCAGTTCTTTCAGGTTGTCATGAGTTCTCCTTTTGCTTAGTCCACTCTCTCAAACTTAGACTAGTTATTTAGATGATTGTTCTATTGTGTTTAGTTTTGGGGATTTACCCCTATTCATTAGACTTGTGAATTGTTAGTGTTTTGGTACATTTACTTTTAGTTCTAGGGAATATTTTCACTATGTTTTGATAGTCAAACTTAAATTCCCAAAGTTTATGGGAACTATTTATTTCATTTATGTATTTAATCATACTTTCGTATCTTTAAAGGCCTTAGTTTTAGTTTTTTGTAGTAGTTGGAGGTTAGGTTGTAGTATTGGTTCTCCCACCGGTGGGTGTCAGTCACGAAGGTCTGGATCGTGACAGATATCCATGAAAACTACGAGAAACAACTCAACACTTAAAAAGGCTAAAAACAAGCTTGGTACCTCTCAAAAATTAACTTAGAGTTCACCTAGGCTTAAAATCATTCCTGAATCCAACGGAACTCTAAGAATTTCGTTCCGAGCATCCAAACCCCAAATGCTAACCAAAGTCAACTTAAAATCTAAAATTCAACAAATTCACGACTTAAGACCTCAAACTCTCAAAAGACTCAAAATATGAAGCCGACAACTCTCACAATTATTATTCCGCATCCCGATATTCATGGAATCAATAAGATTTCATTCTGACACTCGAGACTACAAAAGACCCTCAAAAAATCACATTCTTAACAACTTAGCCTTTCGAAAATACAAACTTATCAAATTCTTAACTTTCAACTCAAAGTTCAAAACGAACTTTTCAAACCAATATATAAAAGACTCAGGATCGATCACGAAAGGGGCAAAAAGGTCAATTCACGAAACTTTCCAAAAATGACCGATAAGATCATTCTCCATAATGTCCTTGATGTACTTAGCATTTTGGGGACTCCTTGCAACTCATCAATAAGAGGAATATTAATGTGCACCTGCTTGAATATATGGTTTAGTTTTGCAAAAGTATTGTTATTATGATCAAATGAAAAGTTAATTAGCATTACTCCTGTTTAATTAATTGTACATAGTCAAAGAAGGAAAATCAACATATATATATATATTTTTTAAAATGGAACAAACTAAAACATACATTTAAACATATAGAGAGAGCTGACTTCTTCTCATGAGTACAACACTTCCTTTTAAGGAGAGACTAAAGTTGCATATGAAGAAAATGATCAAGAGCTAGGTTTATACTAATGCAACATAAATAAAGAGAACAGAAAATTATATAGTTCTCAAAATGAACTTTCTCCCATACTCGGAATTTTTTTATTGTGTGCCTCACACGATTGACACTAGTTTTCTGAAGCTTGTTTTTATCTCACAAAAGAGTGGTTATATGCGAGATAAAAATAAGTGTCATATAATTAATATCAGTTGTGTGAGTCCACAAAATAAAAAAAAATTCCTCATAGGCGCGCGCGATATCATCATGTATATATATTGTCAATTTGAAGGATCATGATCATGATCATGATCATTGTCTTGTTCAATTTCTGAGGCAGGTTCATCCTCTTCTTCTAAGCAATCAATACCATAAGCTTCATGTCCATTTCCAAATGCTTTAATATGATCTTTAAGTGACCTTTTATGCTTAAAATCTGATCCACAAGTGCAATACCAAAGCTTACCACAATTCTTCTCATGTGTTCTCCAATCACCTCTCACAGCAAATGCTTTGCCACATTTCCTACACATGAATGGTTTAATTCCATGTTTTCTTTTGTAATGAGTCTGAAGGGTTCTAAAATCTTTAAGTGGCTTAGCTCTTGGATGATCAATGTTGTTCCTACAGCCAGGTGAACAACAAAAGCAAGGAAGCCTAAGCATTGCTGTTGGTTGTGTTCCTCTTAGAGATTCTGGTCCTTTTCTGTATTGAGATCCATGCCCCCACATGTGCATCTGTTCAACAATATAGGTTACAAAAAAAAGATGCATGTATAATGAATTACTACATCTAATTTGTTGCAGTTTAACTTGACACGAAATTTAAGAAAGATGTTTGTTGTTCATTTCATAAAGGATGAAATAAAGTTAAATTATTACTAAATATAGAAATGTTTCATTCTGTTTTTCGACTGATTAAAAAGAAAAGTAAGTGCAAATTAATGGTATTAGATACTCCCTCCGTCCACTTTTAATTGTCATGTTTTACTTTTTCAGAATCAAACTATAAGAACTTTGACCAACATTTTTCTGTGTATTTTTCATCATATTGATATGCAAAAAAAATTGTAATTTATAATACTTCTCGTATAGTTTTTGAATCTCTAAATATTTTTATAAAATTCTCCTGGTACTAGCTGTTACAATGGGATTAAATATTATGGTGTTAGGTCTTATAATTAAGGGAAGAAGTTATGAAGGGCTGCAGAGTGAGAGTTGAGATGACTTCAAAATTTAATTTTTCTGTTAGTTATTAGGTCATGTCTTTATGAATTTATTATTTAACTACCCAATTAAAAATAATCAAGTTTTGAGTTTGATAAGCAATCATTTCAAAAACAATCACTATTTTCATTAAATATGGTGGATTTATTTTCGAAGCTTGATGATAAGATTTTGTGATGATATCCTATGACTAAAGAATCTTTCTTTAATTAAAGATTGCATATTAGAGCTCCTTTTGACAATATGTTAACTTATATAAAGAAAAAGTTTTAACTTTTGTTGGAAACCACACACAATTATTGATAATTTGCATGTAGTCATTTTAAATTTGAGGGGAAAAAAGGTAAAATAACAAAGTTGACGTTTTGCCAAGGGAATATGCATATGCTTCTTGATTATATTCACAAAAGGAAGCAATATACTATAATTGTGTGGGTTTACACTTTACATGCATGTTTCTTTGTACACTTTGCATAATAGTTATGTTAGGTTGGAAAAAAAAACAGAATCTAATCTTAAATTTTTTTTTTAAAAAAAAAAAAGTATTTGAGTATGAATTTTTAGATTTTCTTGAGATTTCTTTTTTAAAAAAATTATTTCTTAAATAACATTCATCTTTACTATGTCAAGTGATTAGACAAAATTAGGAATTATTGAGTACACAAGTGCCTATGTGTATATACAAACTTCAAGGACAAAAGGCATTTTAGCTATGAGTTGTTCAATCAAATAAAGAGAATCACTGACCAAAGTTCTGATCAGTTGGACCAGGTTGATTTATCAGATCCCCATAAATCATTCAGAAAAAAAAAAAGGAGTAAAAGGGGGGGAAATTATAAACTAAATAAGAAATAGATACTTTAGGTGGCTTTTGTTTTGAAATAGAAAAGAAAAAGCAAACCCTTACAAGGACCCATATTGTGTTGTCTTTCATACTATCAAAAGTCCAGCTAAGGACTTATTCGGTACGAAAGATAAGAAATAATTAATTTTAGAATAAACTTAATTCATATTTGATTGAGAAAAAATCACAAAATAATTAAATTTGAATTGTGAAATAATAATCTTGATATAATTAATCTCGCAATATCTTAAAAAGTAAAAGGTTAAAATCATGGTAGAAAAGAGAAGTGTAGTGTAGCAAATTAGGGAGAAATGGGTTTTCTTTTTTTCTCTCTTTTTCTACAAAACAAAAAGAAGAAAGGCAATGATGGAAACACAAAAGGCAAGTTTTAGCCTTTAGCCTGTATAGGCTTTTAGGATAAATCATTATAAATTTGTTAGTTTAAATACTAATAAATAAAGTAACACAATTAGTAGGTAGTAGATAGCATACCTGCATGTTATTATATCTATTGAAAGTTTTGAAGCAAAGTGGACATGAAAATTGTGTAGGACCAATTAAAATTTGAGCTGGTGTTGGGATCCAATATTGACCCTTGTGAAGTGTTGAAGAATATCCAATATTAGCCAAAGTAACTTCTTCTTCTTGTTCTTCTTGTACTTCTTCTTTGTTTGTTGAAGAATTAATCCTTGAGATAACATCATCATGAGGACTTGGATTAGGAAGCCCTAATTGTAAGGCTACACTAACACTTTCTTGATCACCAAAGTTATTAGAAATGAAGCTTTCTTGATCTTTGTTTTCCTTACTATTATTATGATCAACTTCCATAGTAGATGAATAATAATTACCTTGATGTTGATGAATAGGACTTAAACTAAGTAGAGGAAGAGGTTCTTTCAAAGGAGGAGAAGGTGGTGGTTGTAAATATTGAAAATTTGTTGATGAGGGTAAGATAAAGTTATTATTATTATTATTATTATAAGAGGAAGAAGAGAAAGGATAAGGAGGAGGAGTAGAAGATGAGGAAGAATGATAAATCGGGTTGAAATTATTGAACCATCCATGAAAATAATTAGTGTAAGGATCACTCATGATTGAAGATTAGGTAGAGAGGAACACAACACAAAGACAAAAAAGTTTTATGTAAAGGCTACTAGCTAAAGAAGAGTGAACAAGAACACCAAAATTTAAGAAAAAGTAGTGAAAAGGAGAAGGCTAATTAAGAAACATAGGTAGATCATATGCAAGGGGCAAAGTGAGATGTTTTAGGGCAAGAGAGTGGTGGGGATTGAGGCAGTTAAATAAAGTAAACCCTAGTGGAGAGACATCACTTCAAAGAGATGACTAAACAAGAGAGAAAAATATACCCCTAAAAACAAAAAAAGAACAAAAAAGATCTAATGGTAGAAGAGAGAGCAAGATAAATCTAGGGACTTGAAATAAGGATAGGAAAAGAAAAGAGTAGTTAATCTTTTCTACATACATACGTACTCCTTTCGTCTTAATTTATATGATACAATTTAATTCGATACATTTAAAAAAAAATCTTGTAATTTAAGTTAAATCATAAATGTTTGTGTAATTTTACATTTCATTAAGAATAAAATAATTATTTTAAAATTAAAGTGTTACTAAATTTACAAATATATCATTAAGATTATTGATGACTAAAAACGAAAGTAAATAATATAATTCACAAAAGAATTAGAAAATTTATACAATTAAATCATCTGGAAAAAATAATTATAAGTAATTGCACATAAAAATTATAAGTTTGATAACCTAATATAATTTATGTGGATTTTCACTTTCAAAGATTCAAACTATTTCATCATATTGACATGAAAGACAGGCAAATTAAAAAGGAAAAGAACATTACATACTATCAATTTTAATATTAAAACCATGTGTATATATATAAATAAAAGAAAAGAAAAAGAAAAAGAAAACCCTTTATGACAAGCTTTGAAACACAACATATATCTGCAATAAATAAGTGATTAAACAATGTTTTTATTAAAGTAATTAATAAATAGAAGTTAAGACAAGACCATGAAATTAGGGTTGGCTGTTGTCTGCTGTCAACAGAGAAAGAGAGAGATATTCATCACATAGTAATAGCATGCATACAAAATAGTCCATTGTAATTAATATCTCTGTTTTATTTTATTTGTCCTCTTCATCAAAAATCAATTAAATATTTTATTTTTAACAAATGAATTTTTAAAACTATTCTTAGTACTAAAATTCCTATATAAAATAATAATAATAAACAAATTAAAAAAACCTAAAATATCATTAATAAAATTAATTTGATAAAATACACATATAATTAAAGAACTTATTACCAATATATCTGGTCAACGTGAGTCAAGTAACACTTTTCTCTCTATTCATTTTTACTAATTTATTTAAAAGTAATATTTTATTTTTACTTGTCACTTTGAAAATACAAAAAGACAGTTTTTTTATTTTGCATGTTTTACTCTTAACATTGATTAGTATATTGCCTAAATATTTTTTCAAGATCTAATATAAAACATCAATTAAAATAAATTATCTCAATTATTATTTTCTTAATAAATAATCCCTTCGTTCCATATTAACTATATATGTGAGGCAATTGCGCACACATTAAGAAAAACATTCAAGGACATAATTTAAATCATAATTTCTACTATTAACTTTTGTGAAACCATAAATATAACTTTGTAATTTAGTAAAGTAGTTTATCTCCTTTAAAATACAAAAACTTCAACAAATGAAAAGGCAAATATACATGGAAAAAGTTTTAAACATCTATCTTAAAATTTTGAATTATTCAATTATTTAGAACAATCAAAAAAAGTCTATTAATATGAAATAGGAAAAATCATTTTGACCAGAATGATATTTTACTTATATAATTTTATCTTTTTGAATATTTTTATCCTTTTAATATATTTTAACTAAAAATGAAAAAAATATCAACTTATTTTAAAAGAAAAAAGATATTACAATTTTTTAAATATATAGATCAATTCTAATCAAATTTTCTAATTATTTAGTATTATTTAAAAAACATATGATAAGTAAAAGTAAACGACGAGTGCAGTACTAATGTGAATTAGTGGTGTTGGAAATGAGAGAGGGTCTGAATACATACCGGCAAATGCTTTGGTTGAAGAGCTAAGGGGGGTAGGGGTGTCTTATTCAAGTGTTGACCCTACAAACCTTTGGATCAAACCTCTAAAACACTATACTTGTCACTGTTTCACACCACAGTTAGCCTTTTAACTACTACTATTCACATGACTTTCTCTTTCTTTTTTACTAGCTTATTGTTTTAAAACACTATTCTTATTGTTTATTTTTAATTATATTTGGGCTAGAAAGTGTTATCCTGTCAAGAACATTCACGTTAAGTAGATGTAAGTTGCGAAAATAAGAATTATTATTGAGACAAATGCAAAAATTGAGGGATGGAAAATCGATCAATAAGATCAGTGCAAGAAGGGGAAAAATCAATTGAAAATATCGAATTAATGTTATTTTTTTTAAGAAAAGTAATAATAGAAAATTGATGGATATAGTTAAATAAACTGATCAATTTACGTCCTTTGATTTTAATCAACCATGTTTGTTGGTTCTTAGAATTTGAGGCACCAAACTTTGACGTTGTTGAGTTTATTGGTTTGGCAATCTTGGCCCTTGTGTTTCTAGTAGGCTTTTAATAGTATATGTTAAAAGATGAATGTGTGAACATATTAGGTTTGAAATAAAGATATCTAAAATAATGTGGTAGTGGCCACCTCTATGGTGAACAAACTATGGAAAGTGAGACCCGTATTTTTTAAAGATGTGAAAAGGAGATGTGCAGATGTAAGTGAAAAAGTGCAATAGGTTGGATATTGAAGGTATAAGGAGTGGTGATGCATATCGAAAAAGTTTTGGAGAGAGAAAATTAGATAGGACATGATGAAATTTCAGCTTATCAAAGATATAATTATAGATTACGAATTATGATAGAATTTTAGTAGATAGTGAAGCACTATTTTAATTCTTTAAGATTTTAATATCCATCATACTTTTTTATTAATTGTGATATGATTATCACATTATTTTGTTATTAGTATTGTTTCTTTTCTTGTAGGGCCTGAATTGTTTTCGTTATTAGTTATCTTGCTATGTTTTCTTCTTCTCTTTTAATTCAGATCTTTTGCACTTATATCAAAGATTTTAGAAACAATATTTTTATAGGCAAAATTTATTTACACTTTATTCTTTCAGACTTGATTTAAGGAATTTCACGAGCTATATTGTTATTGTCATTGTTCTTATAATTGTTATATCCATGCTGAAGTTAAAGATTTATTTTACTTATTCAATTTTAAACGTTGAGATTTAATTTATTATTAAATAACTATATATGATTCTTATTATTAAATACTCATTCTTCAATATTTGAATGACTAGTAATAATTAATTGATTGGAATGAAAATATGAAATATATAGATAAATTATCATTTTATGTGTTATATATTTTTTTAAAAAATCAAATATCAATAAATCATAAGTAAATATCCATGAACGTAGAGAGTACTAAAATTGTTGACCTTCATCATGTCTTTTTGGTGGCTAGCTAAAAATTTAAAGTTTTTATATACATTAGTGATGTACTCAGAGTACTGCACAAATAATATTGATTTTGTATTATACAACTCAACTTTAAAGGTTGATTTTGCTGATTTGGGTATTTTTTTTTAACTTTTTTAAAAAAATTATGTTTTGATTTGGATGATAGAAATTACGTTTCTCGTTCAAACTATTTAAAATTAAACGTACTTTCGAAAATATTTCTCACTCAATTTATGTCATATAAATTAAAATATTATTCTTTTCATTTTAAGTTAAGTGAATTATTGAGACACTTTTCATTTTTCAAATTAATTGAATTTTTTAATTTTAAGACTATTTTTAGGATGTTCTTTCAATTTTATCCTTCATTAGTTAGTATTGGAATTACTTATTAATTAATGTTTAGTTACTTTAGTCATAAGTTTGACAATCATTAATAAGTATAAAAATAAAAATTACGCCTAATTTATGTATTAATTTTCAGTTCTTACAGGGTGTGAAACACCTCAACATTTCAATTGATTTGAAATAGAGAAAGTATCAAAACTATTTCCTAATATTTAAGGTTTAACTATGTACAAGAAGTTGATGTAAATCCATTGGACAAGAATAAACATTCCGATCTTGATATAAATGATAGTCATTCTCAAGAACGAAAAAACTAACACTAAGAGAAGCCCTATGAATCACTTAAACAATGACATGAATGTCCTTTTCTTATCAATAGAAGAAGCGAAAAATAAACTTTACTCTTCTTTACACTATGAAAATAGAAATAAAGGCAAAAGTTTAAACATATTTGTTACTTGATTTGCTTATGTATATAATATGGTAAAAAAGTCATTAATATTAAAAACCAAATAGATATTAAATAATTTTATATATGAAATCAATATTTATTTATTTATTTTGTTTATGATATAGTCTATTAATCAAACTTTAGTATTTACTAGTCATTTCAGTTTCTGCTCTCTCTGTTAAATCATACGTGTGTTTGCCTGCTTCACTCTCTGCTACTCTTTGCCAACAGAGCAATCATTACTTTAACTTCTACTCACTTAATTTAAACTTGAATAAACTTAAAAAAATGGAGTTAAAACATTTTTACATAAATTTATTTCTTTACTTTTTTCGTCTAAATATATTTCATTTGATACAAAATTAAAATAGAAAATAAAGTTATGGTCTAAAACAATTATAATTATATGTGGGGTTATAAATTATTTTTGAAATTGATACTCCATCAATTTATTTTATTTGTCATATTTGAATTTGACACATATATTAGAAAATTAAATCAATGATTGACATAATTAGCTATCAATGTTTTCAAACGTCTTTTGGGGCGAGTCTCGGCGTGGAGCGCATAAAATATTCATCGGACGCAAATGTAAGTCGTAGATTTATCGGGCGTAACTCCTAAAATTTGGGATGTAAGCTTCAAGCGTAAAAATGTAAGATTGGGCATAAAAACGTATGATCTAGGCCTTTTTCTATTTTTTAACTTTTTTTAGTTAAAATCATATTTTTATTATTGGTGTAATCATATTTCTCAAATAGTAATTTAATACATTTTTTAATTATTATTGGTGATTAACACCTTTCTCAAATAAAAATCATAATATTTTCTTTTACATTATAGGTTATTTAACCCTTCAGGGTGGTCCAGTGGTTTAAGCTTGGGACTTCCATGTTGGAGGTCTCAAGTTTGAACTTCTGGATCGAGCTCATCGCACCAGGCTTGCCTAGTACGAGTTACCTCTCTTATGTTGTTTGCGAGCTATTGCATAGTAACAGAATTTTACCCTGTGCGCACCCAAAAAGGATAGCGGCCGCGGGTTTCCCTTATTATAAAAAAAAAACATTATAGGTTATTTAATAAAATTTATTTGTAAGATAATTGAAAGTTTTACTTTTACTTTTTTCAGTAATAAAATTATAAAATTGAGTATGCATGAGACTTCGCCCCGTAGATCCATAAGACTTACATCTTGTGTATCGAGGTTTATGTCTCGCTCTGTACTGCATAAAATGTCTCGTCTCATGTCCCCGCCTTTTAAAACATTGTTAACTATTATACTATATTATCCCTATTAATTGATGTTTAATGAGTACTTCCTATATTTAAAAAAGAATGATTTACTTTCTTTTTAGTCTGTTTAAAAAAGAACGACACCTTATTTTTGAAAACAATTTAATTTCAAAACTTTCCACGTGATATTTTTATGACCACAAGATTTAAGAACACTTTGGTACATTTGACATAATTTTAATTTAGTACTACAAAATTGAAAAGTCTTCTTTAATTTTCGTACACTCCATGTTAAGTCAAACTACACTATTCTTTTTTAAATCGAAGGAGTAATACGTCTATAAAAATAATTTGGGAAATAAGGTAAGATATATGGAAATAAATAATTGTCTTTTTTAATGTTACTTCTTTTCTTTTTTACTATTTTTCACAATTTGACTTGACACGTCCATTAATTAAGAAAACAATTATTGATATTGATATTTTACCACACTATTTCTATTAAATGATGTGTTAGAAAATAATTTAGAGAATAAGTATTTGATGCTAGGGAAAACATGAAAAAAATCTAATTATCATTTTGTATATATCAAAAGTAACAAGTAAAAATGAAAATTTATTTTAAGAATTAGGTGACAATTAAGAGTGAACATTGGGAATAAATGTGAAAATCTATTGTTAGAATAATAGAACACAAGTAAAAATAAAGAGAGGTATAATTTTAAATTAAATTATCACTAAATATAAGAATATGTCATTTTTATTAAAGCCGATAATAAGGAAAAGTGTGCCACACATAATTAGGACTAAAGAAATACTTGGGAAAAAAATACTTATTTCTTTCCTACGATTAGATCAATAGTTTCAGCGTCAACTTTTTAGATGACCAACATTACTTTATTCATAGTATTATTATTGTTAGAACAAATGTCTATATACATACATTCATATATATTAGATTTCATCATAAAATGAAAAAAAATTAATATAATGTGTAATAGATAGAGCGGGATAAATTAAATTTTTACAGATTAAGCTCAACCTACTCCACCCTGGCCCGCCCACAACGTCACCTTTTGTATGTGACCAACATTATTTGATTCATAGTATTATAGTTGAACAAATGTCAATAATTTGATTGCTAAATATAATTGGTATATATCATAAAATGAATTCTATGACATGTGTGAACCCTAAGGATGAATAATTATATATATAATTTGATTGATAGAGATATATAAATTTGAGGACCACATGAACATGATACTGAACTAAAAATCCACAATGAAAGGAAGGAAGAAGGGGAATAGGTACACACGTGCATTGTTCTTTGGGAATCTTTTGATAAAACAAGAGGTAATTGAGAGAAAAAGATGAAACAACAAGGCATGGAGTTTTGGCAAATCCCACAGTACATGCATGGAACAATAAATACTCAGAAATACCTTACTGACCACCATGCCTTTTTACTACATCAACTTTTCTAGTTTCTTGTGTGTCCCTATATATTTTTTCATCCCTCCTTCCAATAAACCTACATATATATAAAACTCTCTAGGCTTCTACGTCGTTTAGATATTTACGTTGAAATTTGATTAACTCAATATATCTTATTAAAAATATATAAATGAATAAGATTATTCCACACCATACCATCACATTCCGAGATTATTAACATTATTATTTTTTACTTTTGAAGACATAATACTAAAAATATATATATGGATTTATATGTTTTTTTTCTTTTTTATACTTAGATTTACTGCATCGAGACTGTTAAATAACAGTATATCTACCTCTATAAAATAATGATAAGTATTGTGTATAAAATAATGATAAGTATTGTGTATATTCTACTATTCAGGAGTCCACTATTGAACTTTCACTAGCTAGTGGCAGGGAGGTAGCTACACTCTTTTTCAAGATGTCCAATAGGATCGGACACCTTTCGTTGGGAAATTGTATTGTATATTTTAGTAAAATGATAAATAAAATGGATAAATAATATATTTTAGATACCTTAAGCATAACAATGTGATGTAACTCAGTGATTTCAGATGCATTGAAAAAGTCAAGACACACGAACTTAAAGTATATATGTGTTTGAATCTCACTAGAATCAACTCGTTTTTTACATTTGAAGAAGAACAATCTCATTTTAGCAGCTAACTTTTAAGAAGAACAGACTCGTTTTAATAGACAAACTTAATTTAATTTTAAAAACTTTAATACACTCATTTATCCAATAAAATCTGCACTCTTGGTAAAAATTTTTACTCTTTCACTGCTAGACAGTTGTTGTGTGTTTAAATCTCACTAATATTAACTCCTTTTTCACATTTAAGAAGAACAAACTCACTTTAACATCATTTTTTCGCTTTTAAGAAGAACAAACTTATTTTAGCAATCAAAAAGTAATTTAATTTTATAAATTTTAGTACACTCATTTGTCCAAAAAGATCCTATATACTCTTCATATAATTTATGATTTCACCACTGCTAGATGGTTGTTGTTGTATATTGTTATAATTTCAGACATGAATTAAATGTTGAACTCATAATAGTGAAAATGCTAGTATGAATTTAATGTTGCAAATTTGAAGAGGTTGAACCCATAAATTTTTTACTCATAATTGGTGGTTGTGGGGTCCACTTCTTTGATGATGCATTTATGGCTGGCTAGCTAGCTATTAATTTGATGGAGTTTATAGAATTGTTGAGTGAAGAGAGTAGATTTTGAAAACAGAAAAGGATGTGGACAAGATGGATGTTTCAGAAAAACCTTCATTATGATATGAAACTTGGAAGTCCAGAAAAAAACAAAACAGTATAGCTATATATTAGGCTTTTTATAAGATAAAGGTTACATGTATAAATATATGATGATCTGCAAGACTTAAATAGAAGTAGGGTTCAAAGAATTTCCATCATTTTTTGTTGTACAAAGGACAATAAATCTCTATATCAGAGACCTTTCAAACAGTACATAATACAGTTTTGAACTGTTCATTCTTTTGAAGAAATGTAATTCATTGATTAGCCATATTGTATTTTGAGTTTTACTCCTACACCATCATGTTATCCAAATGTCAAATACATAAACAGATCATTAAACTTGTTGGATTTTTCCCCTCAGATAGCTTAACTATGTTATTTTTCTATTGAATCATTGAACTATCCATAATTTGTTCATTTGAAATACCGTTGGCTGATGTGGAACCAGATTTAGTGAGGGGTATTGATAGAGGATACATATGTCGTTCCAGAACTCCAGTTGATAGTGATAATATTTGAGAATAATTGTGTTTTACTTCAAGTCATTTGAACACATTAGAAAATAAATGAGACTAATACACAGTTTGTCTTCATTCCTTCAATCAAAATCATTACTATACGAACACAATTGAAGGCATTTACAATAGAAAAATCGATCATAATCAACCAATAACGTTTAAAAGAAACAAATTATGGATGGTTCAATGATTCAAATAGGAAAATGATGTAGTTGAGGTACCTGAGGGAAAAATCCAACAAGTTTAGCAATTTGTTTATAAGTTTGCCTACCTATATATACTATAAACACAAATAGTAATACATAAATCATGGTCGGATTTGTGATCTTAAAAATAAGGCATTATCTACTGTATTTTATTTTGTTCACTTCTGGTTATCACATTTTGATTTAATATATCTATTAACAAAATAATGATTGATATGACTATTACTCATATCACACTATCACAATGATTGACATGACTATTATTTCACATTATTTCTATTAATTGGTGTTTAAATACCCACGTCTTGAAACATGGATTTTGGGGAAACAATAATCGTTTGTTCTTCATATGTTAAACGTAAAAAATAAAAGTGAAATTTATTTTCGAAATAGTACTGGACAAGTAATAAGAGAGAACAAAGGAATAGAACAGTTAAAATACGTATTTATCTCATCAATATATACACCATCGGTCCCATATTAACTGCTCAATTTTTTTTGCACAATATTTAAGAAATCATAAATAAGAAGATAATTTTACTAATTTATCCTTAAAATATTTTTTGAGATTTTTACAAATAAATATGAACACTTTAAAAAAGAATTAATTGCAAAGATAATATAAAAAAAATTAATTAATTTTTTTTAATTTATACAACTAATATGAGATAACTAGTGCCTGTAGTATAATGATCCGTTAATATGAGACGGAGAAGTATAATATTAGGTAAAAACATTATATCTACATGTATTGTACTATATTTTCAAAAGGCAAAACAAATGAGTTCCAATCTTAAGCATTTATTTCAGATGGCACAAAGAAAGTAACAAGTTATAATGTGTCAAATGTGTATGTCCCTTGGTTGCATGGAAAACAAGTATCAATTTAGATGTAGTAAAAGAATGAATAAGTGGACTTGAGGGCGACCTTCACCTGCCTATGTTCCTAGAGATATTTAAGTAACCAAAAGTTTGACCTTTGATCTATATGTTAGTTTTGCTCAATTGTAAATGATGGTGAGTTGTTAGGATTACATTTTAATATTAATATGTTAATATTGAATTATATTATTTGGAGTCAATTTTCCAGATGATCACTCAAGTTTAGGAAGTTGTCTTGAAATATCATTTATATTTTATTTAGGATTAAAATATTATTCAACTATCACTTGTTCCTCCAAATATACTTGACACTTCAAAAGTCTCACTCTCTCCTAATTGTTATGTCATGTCATTGAAACGTTTTTCTTAAAAAAAATGGTAGACTTGTTTAATTTATGAAACTCATTTACCTAAAATAATGATCTTATTATTTTCTAAAAATATATATTATTTATTAAGAATAAATTTTCATATTAAGAATTTTTTATCATAATTAATATTTTTATTTTTTTATGCTATGAGGAATAATTTTTTAAAACTTACCATAATGTCACTAATTTGGAATAACACATATATTCAAAAAAAAAATATTGATAAATGAATCACTTATGAATGTCAATTTACATCAACTAATCATATATTATATAATGGATTTATAATATTAAAGATCAATTAACTATTAAAAATAATTAATTAGTTGCTTTGAGATTCATGTCCTTTTTTTTATATATAAAAAAAGAATATAGAAAATGAATAATATTTGTATTAGAAAATAAAATTTTGATCTTTATTAGAATATTAATCTCATATAATATGTATAGGCAATTCAATTAATTATTATTTGTATTTTATAAATTTGTGATGAGATAAAAATATATATTAATATTTAATTGTAGGAGAAGTTATAATATAATATAGTATAGAATAAGAGAATAAAAAAATTAAATTGAAAAAATTAATAATGATTTTCTCTTTCTTACCAACCTTTTTTTGTCAACATGAAAATTTATTGAATACTTTTATCAATAATTGCTTTAAAGTTTCAAATAATTTACTTAAGAATTTTAAAAATTACAAGCTAACAATTGCACATAGAGATTTTTTATTAAATTTTGTTTGGTTAAAATATATAAATTAAGGAATTAGATTTTTTGTTGTTTTTTTATAATCTTCAAAAATTCTCATGTAATTTATATATTTGTTTTGTAAAGACATGAGTTTGATAAATTAAGTGTATTATTTTTTAAAATGATGATTTAATGACATGACATATTAATTAGATCATAAAATGAGATTTTTGAGGTATTTAGTTTTTTTTCTTTTTGGCTAAAAAATATGATATTATTCACTTTCTATTTTATTTCAAAAATAAATATTGTTAGCATAAATACACAATGTATATTATTATAATAGTTAATTGACATTTAATATTATTGCCTTATTATAAAATTTATGATTAATTGATGTAAATTATCATTCATGAGTGATTTGTATATCAATATTTTTTGAATGTATGTGTTTATAAGTTTTAAAAATTGATGATATTATATTACGTTTTAAAACCTATTCTTCATAACATAATAAAATAAAAAGTTTGATTATAATAAAAAATTCTTAAATATGAAAATTTATTCTAAATAAACTATTTTTTTTAAAAAATAATATGATCATTATTTTAGTTAAGTGGATTTAATGAAATAAATTAGTCTACTATTTAAAAAAAGAAGACCTTAATGACATGTCATGCCAACTAGGAGAGAGTGAGACTTTTGAAATATCAAGTATATTTGGAGGAATATAGTGATAGTTGAGTGATATTTTGGTCTTAGATGAAACATAAATGATATTTTAATGCAATTTTCTTAAGTTGGTGATCATTTTGTGACTTGATTCTATTATTTGACATGACTATTAAGTGGAGGAAGTAACCGTATCTCGTGATAAATTCATGCAAATCAAAATCAGACGAATAAATTGAAACAGATGAAATATTATTTTTCATATTTATCGACTCATACTTTCTCTGATTCTCATTACTCATTACCTCATTGTGTTGAATGTTGATAAAAAATGACTACAATATTGATAGGATACCCCTATCATATACTTAATCCTCCCATCTTCCAATTTATTTCTGGGAAATATTTTGGAATGATCCGGTTCAGTCATTATGAGTATGTCAATAGTGAATGAATTTGGATAAAAAATATATCACAACTCCAGCCTATACTCTGGGTAGAATTAACTCTCAATAACCATTGTTGGCCCCAAGCGAACCCTTGGCTTGACTTACTACTCAGTGGAAGACTTACTCATGAGGAAATACTATTAAAACTGGAATCTCAAAAAATAACTTAGAATGTATAAAGAAACATTTACTAGCCAAAATTACACTCAAGTCTCATACATCAAAACAGGAATGGAAACACTCAAGAACTAACATCAACTAACTGCCAATGAAGCCTCTAACAAGTGAGATGGATGTCGGGATAAGAAGCATGACATTATAATGAACTAAAATGATAAAGTAACCAAAAAGGAATCTTTCGAAAGCAAAGGTAATCACCAACAACTCTGAAGCTCAACTAGAATCAACGATGCGCTGGAGTGCTAATCCTATTTACCTGTATCTGCATCATAAAATGATGCAGGCCAAATGGAATAAGTACATTGAATACGGAGCAAGTGAGGAGAATACTAATACAAGACATAAGCTAAGTACATTGAATACGGAGCAAGTGAGGAGAATACTAATACAAGACATAAGCTTAAAGGAACTGATCAAGGAACATACCTGGTCTCAACTCAACTCTACACATTTCAATATAAAGCAATAATGTAAATGCACTATAAAGAAAAAAATTTAAAACATGGATAACAACTCTGAGTATGTATAAATACAATGGTAACTTAGTCTGTATGCAAGGCTACAATATAACATTGTGTGTATGTGAAAATACAAGTAATATATGTGTATAAGAATACAAAATATAATAGGAGTTTCTCTAACCGACAACCATCACTTAAGAGTTATATGATGATACAGAGTTTTGCTTCACGCTTCCACGGTCGTCCTATACCTTTCCAGGGGCATAGAACCTAACTACTAATTGGATCCACTAGTCCATATGCTAAAAAACACTAAGAAATCATCTAAAAAGTATGATCCTTTTCTACTCAAGATGGCTACATGATTTATGGAGGCTGGGAGTTGTCTGAACTCTCCCCTATATCACTGCTCAATACTACTCGCAAAATATAATACATACTAGCTCATATATTTTAAAACATAACTCTTTTGTGGTTTGAGATAATTACTCAAAAACAAGCACAAATGCTCTCTACGAAATAATTGTTTCCTTTTTTGCATAATTGTGAAAGAAATTATGAAAACTAGCTCAAAGGCTCTTCTGGAAATCAGTGTTTCCTTCCTTGTTTAAATGTAAAAACATGTACTATTTGGAAATACATAGTCCCCATGTACTCTTTTGAAGAAATCAACTTCACTCTTTACTCTTTAATCAACTCAAAACTCAAGTCTTAAAACAAGTTTAAGCATTTGCAAAAGACTTTTGAAAGGGCTCTAAGAACTCTCTAGACTTATCTCTTAACTTTACTTAAATTTGAAATTTATGGATTCAAGGTTGTGATTTGTGATAGAAAAGATCTCGTGATGTTTAGCAATGTTTTTAGATAGTTAAACATGAGAAACGATCAAGAAATCACTGTCTAAAAGCAAGTGTGCAATGCGGAGATGCATTTTAATATTTGATCGTGAAGGAATATTGATTGTATTAAAGTGTTAACCTAATAAGGGAATACATGAGAGATATATATAGGAGGTATAAGAAGGAGTACTAATCCTAATAGGACTAGGATTAAGGAGTACTAATCCTAATAGGACTAGGATTAGTACACAGTAAATACTTATATTATTCAATACTATTATTTAATACTATCTGTTATTATCCCCCCTCAAGCTGAGCTGAGCGGAAGCGAACGGAAGCTTGGAACTGAGGTAATCGTGTTGTCGGCTCGGGAGAGGCTTGGTGAGAATATCAGCTGGTTGTTCTTCAGTGGGTACATACTGCACAGTCATGGTGCCAGCCTGAACTTCATCGCGAACAAAGAGACAATCGGTATCAACATGCTTCATTCTGGTGTGTAGGACGGAATTCTTGGCCACACAAATGGTTGATTTGTTGTCACAATAGAGAGCAGGAATAGTGTGAGTGGCGCGGAGTTCGCGAAGAATATATGTGACCCACATGGTCTCAGCAGCAAGAAGAGCAAGGGCGCGGTATTCAGCTTCAGTCAAGGACCGAGAGACCTTGGGTTGTTTTTTTGTACACCAGGAGATCAGGTTCGGCCCCAAAAAAACGAGAAACCCCGATGTAGATTTTCTTTCATTTTTATCATTCGCCCAATCTGAATCTGAGAAACTCTGAAGCTCCAAGTCCCCGGGTCGAATGAGTAAACCACGACCAAGAGTGCCAAAAATGTACCTGAGAATGCGTTTTAGACAATGGTAATCATGTTCACTTGGTTGATGCATGCGCTGAGCAACTCGGTTGACAACAAACTGTATGTCAGGACGGGTAATGGCCAGATACTGTAGAGCCCCAATGAGGCTGCGGAAGTGGGTGATATCGGCAAAGGGGGTGTCGGCTCCATTCGTAGACGAAGAGACTGCCATCGGTGTTGGTTGACTGGTGCATTTTTCCAGTCCAGCTTTCTGCAACAGATCTCGAGCATATTTTGACTGATGAAGAAACAAGCCGCTGCCTGTCCGAGAAACCTCCATTCCCAGAAAATAATGTAACGGGCCAAGGTCCTTCATTTTGAAGGTAGTATGCATAGCTCGAGTGACATCCTGAATGAGAGCTGCAGTAGAGCCTGTAATAATGATATCATCTACATAGATAAGAAGAATGACTGTACCGTGTGCTGAATGTCGAGTAAACAGACTCGTGTCGTGTACGCAACACGTGAAGCTGAGTCCCTAGAGGAACATTTTCAAACGTGTGTACCAAGCACGGGGGGCTTGCTTGAGCCCATACAGAGACTTCTGGAGTTTGCAAACATGTTGAGGGAAGCGGGGATCAACATAGCCCGGTGGTTGCGTCATGTAGATAGTTTCATCAAGCATGCCATGAAGAAAAGCATTGGAACATCCAACTGATTGATGAGCCAATTGTTGTGCACGGCGAGTGACAGTACCAGGAGAATGGTTTCCTGCCGAATAACAGGACTGAATGTCTCGGAGTAATCAAGCCCATACTCCTAATTGTAGCCTTTAGCAACCAAACGAGCCTTGTACCTGGAAATACTGCCATCCGCATTGTGTTTAATTTTGTACACCCATTTACAACCCACTGGGTGCCGCCCATGGGGCTTAGGTACAAGAACCCAAGTTTTCTGATCAGTCAAAGCCTTAAACTCGTCATCCATAGCATAACGCCAATAAGCATTTTTTGAGGCAACAGAGTAGGTTGTTGGTTCACTATTGGGAAGGGGTGTATTTGGTAGTATGGTAGCCTGAAAGGTTTTGGGTTTAAAGATACCGGCTTTGCCACGGGTTAACATGGGATGAGTATTGGGGGGGGCACGGGCGGTGGTGATTCGGGGGTGGCCGGAAAGGACCCAAAACGGATCGGGCTGGAGATGTTGTGGGTATGGGGTGGTTCGGGTTGGTTGTGGGTGTGGGTGGTGGTTGCGGGTGTATTGTGGGTGACGGTCGAAGGGGTGATGAGGGGTGGTTGGATAGTGGGTGGAGGTGTTAGGGAAGGTGGTGAGGGACCCTGTGAGTATGTTGGAAAAAGGGGAAGGACGCCAATGAATGATGTATTTGTGGAGGAGGAAATAGACTCGTAGGGAAACTCATTTTCGACAAATTTGACATGACGAGATATGTAGATTTTGTGAGTTTGTGGGTCAAGACAGCGATAACCCTTGGAGGTAGGATGATAGCCCAAAAAATACAAGGACGGGATCGGGGTTGTAATTTGTGAGTAATATGAAGGCGTAGCCAAGGGTAGACAAGACACCCAAAGACATGGATGTTGGTATAATTGGGAAGTTCTTGGTAAAGGAGTTGATAGGGTGATTTGTTGGAGAGAGTGTGACTGGGCATTCTGTTAATGAGGTAGTTTGCGGTGGCTAGAGCTTCTACCCAAAAGGAGACAGGGAGATGAGATTGATGTAGAAGAGTAACCGCCGTTTCAATGAGATGGCGATGCTTACGCTCAGCCACCCCATTCTTTTCGGGAGTGTATGGACAGGAGGTTTGATGTATAATTCCCAGGGATTGCAGAAACTGGCCAAAGATGTTATTGACATATTCCTTTCCATTGTCACTTCGAAAAAGTTTAACATGAGAATTGAATTGTGTTTTGACCATTTCTTCAAAAGTGACAAAGGTGGTGTATGCCTGTGATTTGTGTTTTAGTGGGTACAACCAAGTGTATTTTGTAAAATCATCCACAAAAAAAATATAATAGCGAAAACCAGCAAATGAAGGAACAGCAGTAGGACCCCATAGGTCAGATAGAATAAGTTGAAAAGGTGCAGTTGTACGCTTCTCAGATAAAGTAAAAGGTAATTTATGAGATTTAGCAATTGAACAGGAGTCACAATTGTTTACATGAATGGAAGAAAAACCTAATTGAGACATTAAAGAATTTATTATTTGAGTAGACGGGTGACCCAGACGACTGTACCACAACAGACTGTGGCCATCAGCCGAAAGAGCCACCGGAGCCACAGGAACGCTTTCTGAAACTGGGTGGGCAGACGAACTTGTGCCAGGAAGAACGTACAGACCATGCTCACAGGGGCCCTGAAAAATCACCCTCTTGGTAGTATTGTCTAGGATCTGAAACTCATTAGAGGTGAACAAGAGTGAGCAATTATTGTCTTTTGTGAATTGGTGAACTGAAAGGAGATTGGATTTAATAGAAGGGACGTGGGTAAGGTTACCTAGGTGAAAGATAGCGGTCGGGGTTTTAATAGTACCCGTGCCAGTGTGAGAAATATTAAGGGACTCACCGTTGCCAACAGTAATACCATTGGAGCCATGATATGGATTTGGAGCGTTAAGCTTGGATAGATCAGAAGTAACGTGCATGTTGGCCCCAGTATCCAACAGCAATTCAGAGGAAGGGCCGGCTTGAGATGCATAATTGGCACGGTTATCACTATTTCGGCTCTCCTCATACCGAAACCAGTAACGAGCAGCGGTGTGTCCTGTTTTCTGACAGATTTGACAAGTTGGACGATCTCGCTCGTAAGTGCCCTGCCCGCCGCTGGAAGATGACTGCCCGCCGCTGCCGAAGGAGTGCAGGCTGTTGTTGCTGCCATGCTGCTGACCGTCGTACGGCGGACGACTGCCCTGCCGACCGCCGCGCCCGCGGCCTCCGCTGTTTCTGCCGTAGCCGCCGCGGCTCCCCTGCCGACCGCCCCCGCGATAGTTCTGGCTTGCGGTGAGGGCGGTGGCCGGCTCCATAACAGCGGCTTCTCGGAGAAGAAGTTTGCTCTCCAGATCCACGTTGATTTCTTCACTTTTTAGCCACGAGGAGAGAGTAGCCAGGTCAACGGGCGTTGGACTGATGCGAACCGCCTGTTTAATGGAGGAGTAAGCTGATGGGAGCCCCCGAACGACGCACATGACGAGATCTTTTTCGGGAATGATTTCGTTCACGGTGTCGAGGGCTGTGATGATGGTGGAGACCTCGTCTAAATACTCTGCCATAGTTTTCGTGCCTTTGGTAATTGTGTGGAGACGATCACGCAATTGAAAAATATGAGAGTGGGAAATTGATGCATAGCGTGTTGCGAGGGCCGTCCACAGGGCTGAAGCAATTGTGTAGGATCGGACGTGTTTCTGAATCGTGGGAGAGATGACCGCAATCAAACATGATCGGATCTGGCCATCCACGGCTTTCCAGGCGACATAGGCCGGATTGGTTTTTTCTGATTTGTCCGTGGCGGTGATGATTGCCGGCGGCGGTTCTGTGCTTCCATCGACGTATTTGAGAAGGTAATTGGCCTCAAGGGCTGTAAAAATGGTAATTTTCCATGTAGGGTAATTTATGTCAGATAATTTTTCGGGAATCAGGGCATGAAGATGCCTGAGAAGGAGTTTAACACCAGAAGGAAGTGAATCGAGAGGATCCACCTCGGTTGTCATGGCTGCCGCCGCCCAAGAGAAGAGAGGGAACGATCGGTGCCTTAAAGAGAGAAAAAATCTAGAGAAAAGAAGATCTAGGTTTTCTGGCTCTTGATACCATGAAGGAATATTGATTGTATTAAAGTGTTAACCTAATAAGGGAATACATGAGAGATATATAGGAGATATAAGAAGGAGTACTAATCCTAATAGGACTAGGATTAAGGAGTACTAATCCTAATAGGACTAGGATTAGTACACAGTAAATATTAATATTATTTAATACTATTATTTAATACTATCTGTTATTAGATCGTAAAATAAATTTTAAGGCAGAAGGGTCCGCTATCGCTCGACGCCAAAAAAATTCTCCAATCATGAGGAACATGTCCGAGTCACGGACTTGGTAGCCAGACTCGCTCGACTTTTTCCTTCTTCCTTTTCCAACCCAATTCACCTAAATTTGATTTTTTTTTTCAAATTCTCTTTAGATTCAGACACCCAATAAATGTACACAAGAACCTATTCATAAACAACTCAAAAATCGACATGATTTCCTCAAGATCTCAACAATCCCAATTTAACTCAAAAACGAAAATCCATATTTAAAAATGTAATTCAAAAGCATCAATTTTCAACTTTCTAGATCGAATTTTACTTAACTAAATATGATGTGGATGGCTCGGGTACTAGGATGACGAACTAACAATTTGTATTTGAGTTCCGTGAGAGAACTAAGTATGTTATTGTGGTTCCACGAGATAATTGACATTTGCATTTGTGATCATGTGGCACATGCATGTCATATTGTTGTTTCATGACATATAGGACATTCATCCAGATATTTTTACTTCATGACATGTGACTGGAAGTCTATATGTTTGATAATTGTTATTATGTGAATGTCATGTGTTACTACTTTGTGGTGAACGATTTACATTTATATATTGTATATTGAACTAGCTGTGTGATCCAAGAACTCATTTAAGAGACATCTGACTTCGAATCCAAGTTAGATACTCTTTCAGGCCGTCATAGGTTCTTCTGCATCTTCATCTACTTCTTAGGTTCTTCTGCATCTTCATCTACTTCTTTACGCACACAAACATTATAGGTTTTGGTATATGTTTTAGCTTTAGGTTGCATTCTCAGTCTCAACTATTTAAAATTTTGACTCATAATTTTTAGGGGGTTTTTTTTACATTGAATGGGTTTACTATCGATTGAGTCTATGGGAAGCCAATCCTTAGTTATTGGAACGGTTTTAATTTCTATATTATAATGAACTTTGTTTTATAAATAGAGTTGGATTGATTTTTGGGTTAGTCTTTAGTTCTCCTACCATATGATTTAGAGTGTGTGTCGCTTGTGATAATCATGATCGTGACAACTTTGATATCAGAGCTCTAAATTTGTTGATTCTTTTTATCAAAATGAGTCTAATAAAATCCCACAAAATGGTATGGCACCAGGTGTCAATTGCAACTCAAGATCAAATATGGCACCTGATGTCAGTGTATCTCTAAGTTTTTACGTGACAAAACAATTGCTAATTTAGTTATTTGTTCAATCTAATAAAATTTCACATTAAATAGATTATTATTTCATATATGTTTTCTCCACTAATATATTTTATGATTTGATGTGTAGAATAACTTAGAAATAGATGATTAAGAGTCTACTTGGTATTGCTGTTAAAAATTTCTTATTTGTAGAAATATTTTTTTAAATAGCTTTCTAGAAAAGTTCTTTTGAATAAAAGCAGTTTGTGGTTTGACTAAATCATTCAAAATGTGCTTTTGATAAATAAATTGTGTTTGGTTAATCTTTTTGAAAAAATACTTTTGAGAGTTAAATTACAAAAAGAACGAGTATTAAAGTACTTTTAATATTAAGATTATTTCTTGAAGAGGAACTATTATAAATATCTTTTATAATTTTTTTAAAAAATTAAATTAAAGTGTATATATTCAAATTTTTTATCAATACTAACTCTTTTTTTTCTAATCCTCCAAAATAATACGTAAAATAATAATATATAACCGTAAAATAAAAAATTGTTATATAAAAAAAAAAAAGTAAATTTCCAAATCAAACTAAATTAAACCTATGAGATATGTTAATTTATTAATAAGGGATGTGATGGTAAATATGTATATATGGAAGAGATATTTGGTCTTGAAAAAAATAATTTTATGTTTCTGCTTTGATTAAGCAAAATATTTGAACTTCTTCCCAAAAGCAGAGAAATTGCTTCTACTTCCATCTAAAAGCAATTTTACTAATTTTCCAAACATCTTAATTTTTCAATATAAATATTTTTGACCTCCAAACAACAATGTCAAACAAGATCTAAATCATTGATTCTTATGAGTAAGAACTTATATTTAACTCGTAGATAAAAATTTTGACAACCCATCATAATGGTTGTAGCACGAAATTCAAGGTAATTTAGTTTAATTACAAAAATGGTATAGTTTTAATTTTTCGTGCTAGTGCATTTTATATGTATAGAACATAACCAAATAAAGATAGATGTCTTGAATGACTGACAAAAATATTTACTTAGTGTGATTTTCGCAGTCACTATAAAAGACTATAGAACTATAGTCAAACTTGCTTGAAGATGCTCATGCATCAGAAGATATTTTTTAAGTTAAATTTTTTAGCATGTTTATGATTCATGTAAACAATATGTTTTTGCAATGCTCCTGTTTTGTGATATTTTCTAACAGTAAAATGGTTTGGAGTCCCTCTATTTCTAGCTAAAGGTTTCATATTTGCATCTTTCATTTTTTTAAAAAATAAATTAATATATAATGAACCTTGAAATGCACGAATTTAAATTTAAAGTCTCATTTGAAGTACAATATCAAATTGGCTCCTCGAGTGTGCATAATGACCAATATTCATGATTTTAAAAAAAAATTATAACAAGAAGTTTTCAATGGAGTAAGAATGTTGGTGAAACAAAACAATAAAAATAAATAAAAAATTATGCCAAATTATTTTAATTTGGTTAGAGAGGAACATCCAATTGGTAGTTGGGGATTGTTATTCTTGAAATCAGTGCATGAGTGCCAAAAAAGTATGAGACAGCCTTAGAAGAAGTGTTAAGGATCCATAAGCAACCAACCAGACAGGTAGTGTGTGGACATGTTATTCTCCATGAGTTAATTATTTGAATATTGATAGTCTAACATTTTACCTGGTCGGACTCATTGTACTTTGTCCCATGCATTAACAAAAAATTAATGTGGATTGTAGTGTAGCGATAAAACTGTTTTACTCGTAATTAGAGATTTTGAATCTGAGTTCTGGATAAGAAGAAAACCTTGTTGGGAGCGTTATTCCTGAATTTGTCATGTGAAGGGGCGGAGCCATCAGGTTCATCTGAAACCCCTCCCTCATCCTCTCTATTCGACGGAAAATTATATTATTTATATATGGTTAAAATATTTTTGTATGTATATATAGTAGAGGTCAAATTCTCTTCGACTATTTCTGTATTTATTTTTACAAATTTTGAACCGATTAATGAAAATCCTAACTATTACATTGGTCATGCAGTGTGGCGTGTACGATCCAAATATAGTTCGAATTTCGAATGCGAGCTCCGGAATGAGAAAAAAAAAACATAAACTAAAAAAAATTGAAAGGCAAAAGGTAAAATATTCATGAGGATTGCAGCACCATTTGTTTTTATTCATTTGGAAATTTCCATCCCATCCATGAACGAATAATTACATTATAATCTTTTTTTGTGAAATAATAACAAATCTTCAACGTGACGGTTGGGGACAGTAAATGCAATTTTCACAGCATAGTGAATTTACCAAGACTAGGGACAATAGTCAAAGAATATAAAATAAAAATAAATAATGTATATAGTAGGAAAAGTGAAACACTAGCGCAAATTCATGGTAACATTTTTGTGGTATATTGAACCTTTAATTCCTCGTGAAGTGTTGCCACTTTTATGTTGCTAGTATCTCATTAGATCTAATTAACTTTACAATTTGTTTAGTATATTCTGTTTTAATTTATATGATATCTTTTATGTTTTAAGAGTCAAATAATTTAAGTTAGACTGAAAATTTATGCATAGAATCTTGAATATTTTTGAAATGAAATTTATATATTTATAAACTACGTAAAAAAATACTGTGAGACACAATAATTGATAACTCAAAATATTTATAAGATCTAAATTTTACGGTCAAAGATAGACTTGTTTGACTCTTAAAATCAAAGATAACATATAAAATATGATGGATGTAGTATAGTTAGTAATATATGTATTAATTATATTGTATGTAAGGTTATATTATTTTACTCTCTCCATTTCAAAAATGATGGCATAGTTTGACTTGGAAAAGAATTCAAGAAAAGGAAGAAGACTTTTAATCTTGTGGTTCTAAACTAAAGTTATGTCAAATTTATCAAAATGTCCTTTAATTTTGTGGTCTTAGACATGTCACGTGAAAAGTTAAAGTTAAAGTGTTACCAAAAAAGAAAAAGATCATTCTTTTTTAAAAGACTAAAAAGAAAATAAGGACATTCTTTTTTAAACGGATGGAGTATTTTTTACCACACATAGAATATACATAAATTGTTAGTCTTGAATCATCTATAACCACTAGAAGTTATCAGTCTATTTCACTTAGACACCTTAATTGAGGCTAGTACCTATTGAACATCTAAATTGTTCAAAATATATACCTATTAAACATAAAATGTTAATATGACAAAAATATTTTTCCCTTTCCTTTAGCGCTTAAAGATATCTAAAATTATATTTTTTTAAAAAAAATCAAGAAAACCCTTTTTTTCTTCTTCCATTGATTCTTAGCATTTTAAATGCTTAAAAGATTTTTCAAATATTTTTATACAATAATTTCTTAATTGCAAAAAAAAAAAGCCCTCCACCCCCGCTTTCAATCGTCTTTTTAACCTCAACTAGGTTTTCAAAGTCAATTGCATTATTGGATTTTTAAAAACGAAAGAAGAAAGAAGATTTTTGGACATTTGAAGTAAAAACTTTAACCGATAGTTTCATTTTTGACCACCTTCAAACAAACATCACCACTTAAAACTAAAATGTAAATCCATTCGACTTATAAAAAATAATATCAAAAAATTCGATAAATTTAATTTGGGTCCTCTTAATTTTTTTTTACAATCGATTTTGAAATGATTATTCGTCAACAAACTCTGACGTCATCACTCTTGTATGTGTTTCTTTCTATATATTTCTTTCACATATTAGGCATTAGATTTTTAAAAAAAGAAAAATGGAATCAATAAATAATTTGATATATATTGAGTTTTGTGGTTTAGGAAATGAAATGTTGAAGGGATGAAGATGAAGAAGAAAGGGGTGGGGTAGCGTGGTGGTGGGGTAGCATGGGGTGGGTAGTATGTGTAAGTATTTTTAACATTTTTATATATATAAGAAAAAGTGATTGAAAATGTATTTGACATAAATTTTATTTCTAAAAATTTAAAAATCATTTTCTATAATTTTTGGGGTCTACTTTCCACATGTTGTCTTTTCATTAAATATTTTGCTATGTCATCGAGATTATATTACACGTATTTTTATTTTTTTACTGATTACCAAAAAATATCTAATAGAATTGAAGTTTAAATAGATATAAGTGTTCAATAGTTGAGGTGTCTAAGTGAACTATGCGAACAACTTTAAGGGGGCAAAAATAACTCATTATTATATAATTTATACATGTATTAGTCATGAAAAATATATATATGAACCAACATTATCTTAGCAATGCCATGTTTTATGTGAAAATAAGAAAGCATCACCTAAACCAAACATCGAAGTGGTTAAATAATATATTCTGGACATTCATGAAATAACAAGTACATACCTCAGTAATTTGAGGCGCCTTGAAAGAGCCAATGCTTGAAATGCTCGCGTGTTTGAATCTCACTAATAGCGGAGCTTGGTGGAAAATTGAACTCCTCTCTTTCTCTTATTTTTTCTTATGTTTGTTTAATTCGTATTAAATTAAATATGAACATTAAAGCTAAATATTATGCAATTTAATTTTAATATATTTAGTATATATTCATAAAAATATTAATAATTAATATTATGTAATTTCTTTTTAAATTTTTAATGCACATTCGCCGTCCATAAAAGAATATACTTATGCAATTTCTAAACATTTTTTTATGAAATTTCTAACTCTACCAATGTAAATATGTAAGCACCCCCGAAAGTTTCGAAAACCCTTGTTCACATTATCATATTTACATCAACTTAACCAATTAATGATATCATTTTTGAGTAGCAAATTAGAGTTGAAATGTACATTATGTGTTTTACTTTATTTATTTGATTTTAATTTGACATGAAATTCAAAAATTAAGTAGTATATTTAAATCTAATAGTCTTAAACTAAAAATATATAAAATATATCAAAAATATCCTTGATTTTAAATATGTAATGTGAAAAATTATAATTAAAAAGCAGCTTACAAAAATAGACATTCTCTTTAAAACAAACTCAAACGAAAAGTAAAATAAACAGATTGAACAATAAAATTATTAATAAATAACAGTCTAATAATAACCTTATATACAAAGACATATTATACTTATTCAAGGCGGACTCCTATAAAAAAAAATTCTCTCCATTTTCCTCAAACTCTTAATTGATGAAGACAAATGGTATAAGTTAAATTTTATGATTAATCAAGGTAACTCTCTAACTATAAATTAGATAATAAATACATTATATATGTTGAGTCCAAAAATTATTGTTATACCATAATTTTAGAAATAAATTATTATTTTCATATATATCTATATCTCTTTGAAAATAAATCAATCTTCCTAATTTTTCCCTACACAGGATCTACCCATCAAATTTATAAAAGATTTGCTTCCTCTTTTTCATTTTATTTGGTGAATCGAAACACCTCATATAATCTTGTACTACATTATAATATTTTTCTTTTCACATTAATCAATACTAATATAACACATATTTATTATTCTAATGATTACTCTTCACCGTGTATTTTCTTGTTGTTCACTATTTTATTTTTATTAAATAGAAGTACTATTAGTCGTCCTATTATTGTCAACATGAAAGTCTAATATAGTACAGTACTATTAGAAGTACTAAATAGTATAATATTATAATTATGGCTAAAAAGTATTTATTTTTAATAGTACTTTTTTATTAAAAAAAATAGAAAAGTGCATTTGAAAAAAAAAATTTGTGTTTGGTTGATTCATATGAAAGGTGTTTTTGATAAGCAGATTGTGTTTGTGTTTGGCTAAATTTTTAAGAGTCAAAATTACCAAAAAAAAAAGAAAAAAAAAGAGCAAGTATCAATGAACTTCCAATATTAAGATATTTTAAGAGGGAAAAACTCAAATATGTCATTAAACTTTGAGAAAAGTTACATTTATATCATTTGTAGATATTTAAAGAGAAAAAATCGCTCAAATATACCACAGAACTTTGAGAAAAAAACTCATCTATGTCATTTGTTGTTCTTCGAGGGTTGTTAATGTCCTGCAAAATTACATTTATTATTGAATCTAATAATAATAAATAAGATCATTAACAACCCTCGAAGAACAACAAGCACACATGTACCAACCATGCATGAAACGGGTATACATAAGCAACAATAATCATGTCGAGGCAGATGATAATCTCTAAAATAATATGCAATGTCTAGATATTGTCTTTAATATATATATTTTTTTATGTCCCTATATTTTTTCCACAATATTATCAAACTTGACTGCATCACTTACATTTTATATATATATATATATATATATATATATATATATATATATATATATATATATATATATATATATATATATAGAGAGAGAGAGAGAGAGAGAGAGAGAGAGTTAAAATAGAGAAAACATAAACATGATCCTAAGAGTCATATTGACTTGTACATAATCCTACTATTTTCTTTTTTGTACTTTATAATATATCACATTTAATAAGAGTCATAATTAAACTAAACCTAACAACATTCTCTATCATGAAAATTATTAAAAGTTTTGACATAATCGTCCATACCTAGTTGTCAATAGTAGGAATAAGTCAAACATGCATGCATGATTTCTAACTCTTACCTAATGAATTGTTTCTAATACATAAATGCATGCAGAAGTTGAATTTCCTTATTAACATATTTTACATAAGATAGGAATTAAAAGTCAATTGATAGTACTAGATAGAAATTAGCTTAATTTGAACTCATGATTACACCATT
This sequence comes from Solanum chilense, assembly GCA_032847665.1. NCBI lineage: Eukaryota > Viridiplantae > Streptophyta > Magnoliopsida > Solanales > Solanaceae > Solanum > Solanum chilense. Next base: position 48,873,466 of record CM064973.1, read on the forward strand.
AAAATTTGTCCACTAAATTGTACTAGTGAGGAATAAAAGTTGAACTACTAATACACCGCCCAATCTTTAATTATTTTTATTGTTTCATAAAATATTTTGTTAGGGAAGCAAAGGAATGAAGGGTAATTAAAAATTAGCTAAATAAACAACCACATAGAACGGATTAGTTATTGATTAAAATCAAAATTAAATCAACTTAATTAATTTAAAAATTATTAAATCAAATTAAATATAATACAAGAAAATAAAATCAAAAAATAGTATGGGGAATAAAATTAATTTATTTATTTATTTAATTGATTTTATTTTTGACTTAAATTTGTTATATCTAGAGAGTAAATACCCCTATAGAGCATAGTAGAGTATACATATTTTTGTATCATTAATTTATGAGTTGTCGATGAACACAATGTTAGTTGTAAACTATTTTCTAACAAATTATTTACATAGAAAAGCATGTGAATCTTTGACATCAATATTTTCCCAAATGTCATGCTAAAAGCTTTCACATCAACGTTGTTTATGTCAAATTAATAAATACAAAATAATATAAACACTTTGATCGAGAAGTATTTATCATCTATACATGAATTATGATATGAATCACTATGTCACAATCAAGGTGTGTGGTAGAACGTTGGAATCGATCTATAGTCTACCCTTATGGTATTGGACAAAGCCAATGAAAAAGGTTGAGAAAATTATGTAGTACAAATATTTTCTACTCTGTTACTATATTTTTTAATCATAAATTTCGAATTCATATGAAAATAAATTACTTTTTGGAACAAACGGTTTTCCTTAATAGACCTATTTAACATAAATTAACTTAGTGAAATTAAACATCATACGGTTAAAATAAAATTGTCATGTCATTCCATATCAAAATTCACCCTCCCCTACCCCTACCCGTTAGGCCCTATTTGGAAAGAAAAAGATCATAAATAATAGACATAATTATATATATAAATTTGTATAAAATCAAACAAGTAGATATATTGATTTTGCGTAGATATAAGTTAAATAAGTAACTTCAGTCCTCGAAACCTCTTTTACGTTGGTTTTCTTTCTAAACAAACATAATTACAGAATACATATTATTTCTAATACATTAAATTAAATAATATATTAATAAATAATAAATTATATATAACTAATATATTAATATGAGCATACTAATATACTTTATTTAATATTATTTTTATATATTCTACCAAACGATTTATACCTAATTGAAAAGGGAACTAAAGTGTATACCAAACCATTTTCCTTTCATTGTTTTTATTATATTTTGGGATTTGTGTGATGATAAAATTATATTATAAGTGATAAATATTATGACAAAATTTTTAAAAAAAGGCCTAGAGTTGGGAGCTATGAGACATCCTTTACCATTCCCTAGAGTACACGAGGTGGCAGTGTGAAGTTATCATTTACAAAGAATGTGTCTTCTCTTTGTTTTATTTCTTAATTTAATTAATTTCTTGTCTAAGTTTGTCCCATTATTTCCAGACATATCTCTTGTTCATCTCTCTGAGTCCCAGGAACAAACTATTAACTTGTCTAAAAAATATTATTTTTTTAATTATAAAGTTGGATCCAAGTATCACTTTCTTTAATGTTCCAAACTTTAGGAATTGATTAATTTGAAGTTCGAGGCACAATTGAATGTGGTTTTTATTAGTGCATGGGAATTGACCATGTTTTGTTAAAAAAAAAAAGTCCAACAACCATTCTTATTACATCCTTTTACTATGATAATATGACATAGGCTAGATGTTAAATAGTTTTATCATTATTATAATCTCTTTGATTTATTTTGTTTATTTGTTTTTTAGTTTGTTTAAAAGAAGTTTTTTTTCATTTTTTTAATTATTTATTTGTAACTGTCCAATGACATATTTAAATAGATACATTTAGACATGTAGTTTCATCTAGTAATTTTAAATCTGGAAATAAAATTAGAGTATTGGACATACAATTTCGTCTCATGACATGCGAAACGTGAGATAAAATTTAAAATTCTTCAAAAAGGCTTGATTCGAAAATTTTTATATCATGATTATATATTTTTCAAATACAAAAATTAATTCACAAATTTATATTTTATATTAAAAATATATATCATCATTGTATATCTAACAACCACAACCATTTATTCCACACAAATAAATTTTATAGTTCATATTATTATTATTACCTACCTTTTAAGTCATTTATATTGGATAATCATTACTCTCCTCAACCCAATTTATTAACAAGAGTAGTACAATACAATTCATATTCAATTTTTTTTTTATTGAATTAAAGTTTGATCGATAAATGTTATATTTTATTAGAATAATTTTGTGATAGTGTATTATATTTCTGTTATAAATTTTTTGTCTATTTGGTAATATTGTAAAAAGAATTGAAGCAATTTTGATAACTTTTACAACTTATGAAGTTTTTACATTTATGAGCAAAAAATACAATTTAAAAATTAGAATTGCATGTCCAAACAAAACTTCAACCCCATCTTATATGATTTTGATTACATATCACATGGTCAAACGGGATCTTAAAACCAAAAATTAAAAGACATTTTGATACATTTTATGTATCTTTAGCTGAAAACCACAAGATTAAAAATAAATTACTTTTATTTTAGAAAAGTCATGATCAATATTTTTTTTACAGTAATTGTCATTGTTTGATTCATGATCTTGAAGGTCTCAACTTCAACAAACTTCTTCTATGAATTGAGGTCCATAAATTTTGCATATCCCAATATTCACTCCAACATCTCACAAGTAAAATATTCACAACCAATTATTTCAATATATCATAAAACCTTTTAAATTAACCCTCTTGTTATTTCACTAAATTTTTTTAGAGAATGGAGGTGATCTAGGCAATGGTTTAAGAGCCTTGGGTTCCTCCTTTATTATAGTATATCAACCACTTGATCTTTTGGAAGAGTACTTTTGTTGAATATGATTTCACTAATCTAGTATAGTTGAATTATTTGTTGAATCTAATTCAATACTTTTATTTGTTGTTGTTAACGGAGAATCATAACGATATGATTGATTGGTTATGTAATTATTTAATTCAGACCCTTATTTTGATACAACAAAAAGGAGTTCATTATGATCAGTTACCACATCGTAAAAAGTATTTATGATCCATTGAAGTTAAAAAGTTTATGTTTAATTGGTCAAACTATTTTTCTTAAGATAAGTTTATTGAAAATAAAAATAACTTCCATGATAAAAAATTACAATTAGAAAACAAGCATGGAAAAAATGTTAAAAGTTGAATTACTATTTTACCCCTTTTATAAACTAAATTGTTATAAAATATTTAAATATTTGATTGTATAAATTTAATTAAAATGTTAATGACTTTTAGACTTCTTAAGATTAATTTCTAATTAAATATCTAATTAATTAATATTTATTATTTATAATCTATATGTATATAATAATTATAATTTTTAAAAAAAATGGTCTCTACCAAAATTGCTATATTTTTCCTCTTCTCATAATTTTTTCCTTAACCCCTCTAATGAATAATATAATTTATGTGGTTAAAGTATTATCCTTAATGATAAATAACGAAATTTATTAATTTAAAGGTTGCAAATCTGCAAAATTGAGACACACATTGATACTGTCCTCTTGACTTTTATTAAAGAATGACTCTATCTTCACAAATTTAAATTCATTAACGCTTATTACGTGATAAGAACTTTAGTTGTTCTTTCTACATGGTTTGCTAATTTTAATTTTTTTTCTCTTCATATTCTTTATTTATTTATTATTATTTTCTAATTACTTATTTAACTTTTATACTCTTAATATTCACAACTCTCATCTTTTCATATTCATAACCTCCAAATATTTAAACTAAAATTTTAAGATTTCTTTTGATATTCCTTCTATTCTATCTATATAAATTCAACTTCTTTATCTCATGAAACTCCTACCAAGATTATTAGGCTATCATTTTTATACTATAGTTAAAGTAGATGAAGAAGCCTCTTGAATTTTGATAGGATATGGAAGGAGTGGATAAGAACTCAAAGAGTTATGTACTAATTTTGTACTGATTTTTTCATGTCTACATTATATTTTTTCTTAAATCTGTTTCTTTTTGTCTTTTTTTCTTAATTTAGTTTTCTATGAATGTTATATTGTGTAAGTTTTTATTCTTATTTTGTAATTGTTACATTTTATTATTCATTACAATTTACATATATATTTCCATGAAACTTTACTCATTCTAACGTATCTATAAAAATTCACATGGAACACACGTGCGAAGCACGTCCTCAGAAGCTAGTATATATATATATATATATATATATATATATATATATATATATATATATATATATATATATGTTTATATAACACATGAAAACGTTTGTATTATTATTTTTATACAATTAGTGCTTTATTTTCCTGTTGTTCAAAGGAATTTCAGAGAAAGAATCTAAATACTGGTTTGGATAATTGTATGAAGATTTTCTAAATAGATAAAAAAAAAAACGTTGAAGTTTTTTTGCTTTTTCTGAAGAAGTAAAAATGTAATCAAAGAAACCTAGTGCGTAAAGCAATTTGTAATGGTTTAATTTAGATTTGTCAGAATTGACATTTCATAGAAACAATAATTAAAAAAATGAAGAACTTCTAGTATACTATCTCTAATTTGAAACTGTATTAGATTAAATTATTTAATTGCACGCTTAAGTGCATTTAAATCTAATAGGTAACACAACAGATTAAATTCAAAGTACTAATAATGGTAAGCCATTCAAGCCCAACTTACTAAAATAACAAAATTAATTAAAATGAATAAACAACCATTTGAAAAAAGAAAAAAAAAAGTGTTCCTTTACGTTTTTTATAAGAAAAGTGGTCATTTTGACTTTGAACTCTCAGAAACAGCCTCTTCCTATCTCCGAGCACTCTACCCTCTCTAAACTCACTATGTGAGACTACACTGAGTATGTGTAAATTTTACAGACTTTGAGCGTTTATTAGGTCATGCCCATAGTTTGAGGTGTGTAATGGAAATTTTAGCAAAGTTCAAGGAGCCGCGAATCGGGCCTTGTAAACACTACATGCATGTTACATACAAACCCGTGAGAGATGTAAATGAATTAACCTAAGAAAGGAAACCAAAATAATAAGATGATATAAATGTCCCAAAGTATCAGTTCCTTAGGCCAACCCCGAAGTGAAACCTCCCGGTCCGCTGGTCATTGAAGGCATACTCTAATCTTAAAGGTCCCAGTGGCGACTCTACGCGAATACCAACCCCACATCCATATCCACTTCCAGGTTTTAGCCTTGCTCCAGCAGGATCACCTAATAAGTGAAAACAACAATTAAATGGAAGGCTGCCAAAGTACAATGTAAAATCAGAGTTCGAAAAGGGAAAAAAAAAAATTTGGCTAGCTAGCATGCGATTCAAAACTTGGTGGTGATGGGTTCACCCTATATACTCTCCACTCAAATACCAGCTTTTGTCTACGGCATGATTTGAACTTGCCATGTGTGTCCAACACATACATCACACGTTGTACTCTTACCACTAGGCCAAAGCCCGGGTAATTCAAGGGATCAAGATTGTCAATATAGTGCTTTAGCATGACAGAACAACAAAATATTCCGTTAAAAATGATTAAATGGTACGAACTCTGAATATTACCTTTCAATTGTGTGTGTGTGGGGGGGGGGGGGGCACTGGCCAGAAAAGTAAACAATATCAGACCAGATATACATACCAGGAACACTTGGACCAGATCCAAGGTCTGTGCCATAATCAGCAAATACAGCCCCTTCTAGTGGCCCCATCTGCAAAATGTGGGAATATAATGAGGAAGATGATACATAGAAAAATCACGACAAAGACACTTATCAAAGAACTAATATATTGTGGAACCCAAGGATGAGACTTGATGGTCAATGAAGCTGGAAGAAAGACCAAAGGAGACTGGGGTTGATGGCATACTAGAGGCAAAAAAATTTGGTCGTTTCCCATCTATCTCAACACTGGGGCAGTGAGTTATCTGGTAGTCGTACTGGTGGAGTGGAAGGATGCAGGTCCTGGTGATGTAATCACGGTTCAGAATCCGCTGTCATCAACAACCGGGAGAGAGAGCGAGCTATGAAATTGTAGGGGAAGACAAAGAGCGGTGTTTTTGAAAACTAAAAGAACATTAGCAACAACCATCTTGGTTAGAGTCGAGATAGCACCAGCGCATCATTGGATGGAAGAAAAATACAGCAAAACCCACCAATATCTAGAGAAACGAGTTCAACTATCAAACTATAGTTTCGAACAGCCTCCACTTACCAGAGGGAAGGAAATTTCTCCACAGCCAACTGCATAAGACCGGCCAGAGCCAACTGTGCCTTCTTCATATCCTCTTACACTATTGGTTCCACCAAGCACAAATGCTTCATGAGGCGGAAAATTACCGACCACATGACCACCAGAGAAGCTGCAAAAAGACTCACAACAGCCAGCAACTTAAGTTACAGGAACTTTATAAGAGATACACTTGAAGGAAGAAAAAACAAATTCAGCATCTTTCGAGCTAATCACATAAAAGATGGGAGAATGTACCTTAGGAGAAGACGCATAGGACCTAATACCAATCCTTTTCTAGCACGAGCATTGACTCTGTTAAAAACTAGCCACTCAGACCACACAGGAAGTCCCTGATCCATGTTGAAAACAAACTGCAAAACAGCAGGGAAAAATAGTGAACGGGTGCATCAAGAACTACATTTACTAGACAAGGAACCTGGCAGAATAAGGAAACTGACCACTGAAGAACCAGGGTCGCCAGAACCAGTATAGACAGTCTCAAGTTTGGCAAGTAGCATATCATCGTGAGTGTTGCCACTGCAGCAGTTAAGAAAGGAACACATTGCACACTTTCTTATGGTCAGATATACAACACGTTAGGCAGCATAAACCATCATCAATCTATACCTTGCAGTAAGTGGACTACTGTAGTAGTCCCTTATAATAGGATTCCCCTTGTCATCCCGAGCACCAGCCCGCTGTGAAATTTCAAATAGGAAGGACAAGTAGCAAGAGCATTAAGAGAAATGGGAAAAAAAAATATGTCAGACGCTGGGAAGAATAATAAAACACCTCTGTTGATGTCCCAAGACTAGAAACAAAGAAAAGAGCCTTCATCCTCCATGTCACTCTTACAGTACAATCTTTTCCTCAAAAGATATTCAAACTACTCATGTCTAGCTTCTGCTTGTTATAGCATAAATGACTCAAATTGTTTGAGCTTGTTATCATTGCATCGCTAAGCACAAGTTATATTTAGTTTTTAGATAAAGCACATTTAATGTTTCTCTTTTTAGCAAAGAATACTCCAAAGTACATGTATTGGGAACTCTTTGGTCCAGTTCAACGAAATTTTATTACCCCTACGACCCAATTTATGCAAAGGTGTTTGACCAGGCACAGGCAGAGAGTTTAAGAAAGAATGAAAGATTTTTTTACTTGAGGTTTAAAATAAACCACAGACATTTGCTGCCGCTATAATTCATCTCATTATGGATAAATGAGAAGTTTAAGTTAACTTGTTACTAAATATAGATAGGTGTCATTCTTTTTGGCACTGACTATGAAGGAAAAGTGCCACATAAATTGGGATGGAGGAAGTAATAACTAGGGATTTTTAAATTCAAGAAAACTAATTACTAATAAACCTATCCCAGAAACGCCATCTAAACAAGACTTGGGATTAAATCCTGCATACCACAAATTGCACGCTAGGACATCCTGTTGATGTTGGAAGGACGGAAATGTCTTTGCATATTGACACTAAATATGTATCTTTTTAGGCCTTAACGAAACAACATTTGAGTTTCTCACAGGCAGAAACGGCCATTCTCCAGGACTAACCAATTCAACTCAATGTCAACCGGAGACTACTATATCAACTGTTATACTCTCCAAAAATCAATAACGATCTTTATCAGCATATTTCCCTCTATAACCATGGAAACCATAGCCGAAAGTAAAATAATCATTTCAAGAGAGACATTAGCGTAAAAGCTACCTGAAATATGATTCCGGCTGTCCCATTCCACTTTGGCCTGAATGGCCGACTGTATTCAATCCCGGCCGTCACACGTCCAATCGTCAGGCTACCACCGGGGTGATTATGAACAAGTGTGCCAGGCGTCCTCGAATTCTAGTCAAAATAGAAAGTTAGGCAGAAACGAGCTCTCAAGAACTGCCGTGATATTTACTCTAGGGAACTTTACATTACCTGTATCATAATTGACCTGGAAGTCCTCTTATCATCTCCTTCAATCCATGGATCTGTATAATTTATCCGAAAGATCGAGTCAATTTGCCCCCGCTCTAGTGACAAATTCAGCTTTTGATTTCTCCCGAAAAGATTCTTGTGGTATATCGCACAACTGAAATGGAAGGACATAATGAACAGCATATCCTTGGGGAAGAAATTGAAAGTGATCCTTTCTTTTAGGGAAAATAATTCAAGGTGGATTTAGTGACATATCAACTATAATAGTTTAATGCTAATACTCAGCAGGTTGATTACTAGCAGTGATGTATCATGTATGTGTAGGCTTTCTTTGAGAGAGCCATCCCCTTCGTAATGTCCTTCTCAGAAAAGCTATTTAGAGGTAGATCTGCAGATTGTTAAATAATTGTAGAAGTACTCTCCAAGGGGTTAAGCTTTTTGTAAGTGCTTCTAAGTAGTCACCGAATATGCTGTTTTTATCAGAACAGGAAGTCACTTTAAATCCATATTGGTTTATTGAGAAGTTGTCGCAAATGTCAACTCAACCTAATACAGAAAACTCTACACACTTAGCATATGTGTAGGATTCACCAGTACATCAACTAGATAAAGCACAGCCAGAGTATGTGCCGTTAAAAAAATTCACATTATCCATTTAGAAATGTAAATAACAAAGTGTTGAACATTGTTAAAGTAACATGGAAGAAAGCAAGCTTTAACCATCAACCCCAACAAGATCTCCTAAAATTGAAAACAGATCTTAACACCACAGAGAATTTCATAATATTGCGATACCTGCCAATCAATCCAGCAAGGGGTCCACCTGTGATCCTGAAATTGAAATACATACCAGTAAACAACAGTGGAGAAACCAAAAGGAACATAATAACAAAGTAGTTTTCCTAAAATAATAGCTTCTAAAATATCACATACCCACTAGAAATTCCACCACCGGCAGAAATACCACCCCCGCTCTTGCGCTCGACAACATTCATTACTAAGTCTACCTTACCAGTGTCTGCAATATTACATCAGAAAGTTACTCTACAGAAAGACAATAGTAGGACATACAGTAGACAGCCAAAAGGGTAAGGAGGAGCCTGCGCCAACCAAATTTTTGTTGTGAATACAGTCTCTTTTATATGATCGATATTTTAATATTTTATATAAAGCTTCTGCCTAACCACTATTCACCAAGCACAACCAAAGAAACCCACAAGCACACAGCTTTAAGTTATTACTAAGTCTTTTAGGTGTACATTTCACAAAGCAAACATAGTTTGCCATAACTTCTAATGTCTTCTCCAAGAACAAACCACTTTTTTCACAAATCTGTTTATTTTTTGTATTCATTCTTGGATATAGCACATGATATATTTTCCCTCTTATTATTTGAATTTAGATTAACTTAGACTTCAGTTTAAAAGTTACTTATTTAAATTAAGACGTTAGTTTTTAGCTCAAGTCCAAAAAGCTTAAACACCAATACACCCACTGTAATCCAATAAGTGGGGTCTGGGGAGAGCAGCCTATGTGGGATAGAGAGAGGTTGTTTCTAGTAGACCCTCGGCTCAAAAAAGTGCAAATAAAGAAGGATAGAAAGGAAAATAACAACAGCAAAATAGCAAGATAAGCAATTATAATACTCGCTCCGTCCCCAATTCTGTGCCACCGTTTGACTTGGCACAAAAATTAAGAAAGAAAGACTTTTGAAAATTGTTGGTCAAAAACAAACCTTAGACATCTGTTTGACTATGAATCATTTCATTAACGGTAAAAAGGAAATTTTAAAGTTAAGTTTCTCCAAATTATAGAAAGGTGACGTTCTTTCTGGGACAAACTAAAACGGGAAGTGTGCCACATAAATTGGCACTGGAGGGAGCAATTAAAATTTAAAAACCGTTTTTCATGTTTCCAAAAGATAAAAGAAAGAAACTTTAGCAAGAAGGAACACATTCATTTGCCTCATCATACATCTCCCAAGAGAGTGGTGTATGTCAGTAGTTTTCTTATCAAGTGGATTTATATAAAGTAAAGGTACAAGACATTAAACTCCAATTATTGATTGAAGGAGTCAATTAAGCCCTACACAGCATTCCCTCCCATTCCCAAAGAAAAGAAAAAAATCAAGTGATGTATCGTGGTTTGACGGTGCTTTCAATGCTTTTTGCATAAGAGTTGTGTCTAGAGACTTTTTGTAGTAGTTTTAACATATTTTATGTTTGTTTTGCAGGAAAGTTGTCCAGAATAAAAGGCAGTTGAATAGTGCAGAAAGACGACCTATAAAAGCCATCGACAGCTCGTCGTTCAATCGACGGTCCGTAGGTGGTGACCGTCAATTGCAGTTCAGACTGATGGAGAAACTCTGAGAAAACTGACCAACTATGGAACTACGGAAGGGATCGACCGTCAGTCGATTCATCGACAGACTGTACTGGCAAACCGTTAATTTACCCAACTGGTGGTGCGTTGATGGGCAGCACCAAATATACAGTGACGTCATGATATTGAATGAGAGGGGGGTGATGACCCGATTGGTGACAGTTGAGCGGCGGGTTCTTACAGGGAGTTTGCACACTGTCCCCGAGGTGCATAGATTGTTTACCCGACACAAGTTAGAGTGGATGGCTTAGGGTCTTGGTACTTACAGTGAGGAGATAGTCACGGAGTTCCACGCTTCCTACGTGGCTACTCTCCGAGGTTCTATTGATAGGCAGGTCAGATCTGCCATACAGGACCCGCTCACCTCTGTGTTAGTCCGGAGCTTCCAGGAAAACATCTCCCCCGCCACTCTCCACCGATTCTTATATGGCCCTACCACTGAGACGCAACAGGCTCCTATGACTCTAGAATTCGACTACCGGTGGGAGACTATCAGAAGTGGCGCGTTTCAGAGGACAGCCGAGCTGCGGGAGAATATGACAAAATGGCTAGCCCAGCATTTGGCGATTGAGGGTGAAAGTGCAGACTGGGTGTTAGACCCCCGAGGGTTGATTAAAAAGGCCAACCTCACCTTCACGGCCGAGTTCTTCTGGTTGTTGGTCCGACATTGCCTATCAATGACAAATGCCGATAATATTCTTACTTGGGATAGAGCAGTGCTGGTAGCAGCCTTGGTGGCAGGATTGCAGATTGACTTTGTGAATCTGCTGATCACGGTGATCCATAAGCGGGCTTTCAAGACCTCTACTACTTACCCCTTCGCTTGTTTTATCTTCCATTTGTGCAGGGATGCCGGAGTGCCACTCACTGTGATACACTCCGTAGTCCGATGGGGACGGTTGAAATCGATCTCATCAGAGATCATGCCAATGTAGCGGCACCACGGAGATGGTCTAGAGTTGAGTTGCAGGCGTTGAGTCAGAACTTGGCGGACACTGTGGAGTTAGCCCAAGGGGCTGACGCTGCTTCTTCAGAGCCCGTAGACACCACCCCGGCTGAGTCCACCCATGCCGCTAGTCGAGCCCCAGCTCATCCCGATCCACGCCCCCATCTGCAGCACTGGTCCCTTTAGCGCGAGTCCAGAAGTTAGAGGCCAAAATGGCCACCCTACTACATCATATGCAACCTTAGATGCAAAAATCTAACGCCGAGGCTGAGGACAGAATAAAAAAGAGGGTGGCCCAGCAGACTGAGCAAAAGATTCAGGCGGTTCACCTGCGCCTTGACGACTTTGAGCTGCGAGTACTAGCACGACCAGCCCCCACCATTGACCCTGCTACTCTTCAGGTAGCGATTGCTAGTTTGAGGGCTGATGTGGACGCTATCTTGGAGATGAAGAGAGCGGAGCCTGAGAGTGCGCCTATCAAGCTAGCTGAGGACACGGTGCTTTACGCCTTGTTCAAAATCCCCGCTCAGCCGCAGTCTGAGCCACGTGGTCAGGCCAAAAGGCACCATTTTAACCGCACTACTGAGACAGGAGATGATGCCCGTGCGAGGAAGAAAGAGAAGACGAACCTCGAGGTTGCGACACTAGCTTCTTTAATAGATGAGGAGGCCCGTCAGATGAGGACACGAGAGATGGTTGCTGGGGCGTCTAGTTCCATACCGGTGACCGGTGAGATGAGCACCACTGAGGGTGCGGAGATTGATGTGGGCACCACTGAGGGTGACCCAAGTACTGTTTTGCGGGTTCCGAGAAATCGAACCCGCCCACTTGTTGAGAGATCGTCGGCGGTATGCGCCTTAGGTTTGCTTCACCTACCACGCTATACTTATATTTCTTTATGCATTGGGGACAATGGCATGCTCTTTTTGTTGGGGGTGGGGTAAATGGAAAGTGAGTGTTAGGGTGAAGTCTGAGCAGCCCAACTCACAATCCTCTCTTGGGATTTTCTTTCCCGTGTTCTTTTTCTCCAAGAGACTGGTTAATTTTCTGTTGAACCGGCATGTTGTTAGTTGTACAAAATATAAAAACATGAAAGATGAAGCATGATGGCTGAAACTAAATGATATCCCGACCTAGAAAGTGATTGCATGAATAGGTAAAAATGAGTTAAATGTGTTGGCTCTAAGCATGACATAGACAGGCACCCACCGCATGACTGTCAACTAACACCTAAACTGGAAAATCTGACAATCTGATAGTATGAGGTGTCACGAGAGTGTGAGGAATTTGGAGTGTTCAACAGTTGGTACCTAGCTAGAACTTGCCCAGTTAGTCCTGCAAAGGGAAACTGTGTTAAAATACTAGGAAATAATCATAGGCGCTTGTTCGAATTAGCAAATATCTAGCCTAAAATGGAGTTGAACAAACGGAAGCTTTATCCCCTTTTTGATCCAAATCTGTTGAGCCTATAATAGACCTAAAAAAATGTTCTCACCAACTCACCTTCCCAGGGCTTAATGTTTTGGCCTCGGTCCCTCCTTGGACATGTGCACCTCGACTTAGGCCAAAAGCCTAAGTTGAGGGTGGCTAATGGAGAATATGACCTCGTCTTGGCCCTGACCCGACCTCAAGTATTGTGTACTTCAACTCATGGAAAAAGCATGAATTGAGGGTGGCTATTATGAGTGAGAACTCGAAAATGTGTATGATAAGAGTTGAATGTTGAAAAGAAAAGAGAAAGTGAGTGAAAGATGTGACTCGGTGAAATTATCAATGTGAATGAAAGAGAAAAGAGAAGTAAAAGAAAAGAAAGAAAAGTAGTGCAAAAGTTTGGAAAGTTGAAAAATAAATACGAGTCATATCCAAAAAGAAGGGGAGCAAAGAAAAGATGAAAAGCAAAGAAAAGTAGGGCGTATAAAGGCAATGACAAGAGGTAGGAAGATTGGCGGAGATGTCAAGGAGGGCAAAAAGTCACTAAAAATATACCCAAATGTACCACACATGACCCTGAGCCTACATTACAAGCCAAGAAAGTCCTACCGTGATCCTAAAGTCTAATGTGGTAAAATTAAGCAGTTAAAATAAGGGCAAGCCTATGGAAACGAGTACTAGCTATGTATGAACTTGTTTTCGAGCATGAGTGTTGGATAAAGATCCTTGTACTCAAACTTAAAATCACTGTGCGAAAAATAAGGATTTCTTTTGAAGTGAGGGCACTAATTGCAATGTCGGAAAATTGGTACATTAATGAGAGGCAAACAGTAGAAGTGTTTGTGCATGGTAAGTTTGTGTCAATGGTGTGATCAACATGAGTTAGCTTGTTTAAACCTGAGAGCGTAATCATGCACTAAATCAAAGAAAGAGTCGGGATTGATAGCCATGTAACTGCGAAAGCTTAAAAGAGTATAATTTTGTACAAGTGTGGTTTTGAGTCATAGTGTGTCTCCTTTGAGGACAAATAACGAATTTAAGTTGAGGGTTTTGATGTACCATGGTTTCAATGCTTTTTGCTTAAGAGTTGTATGTGTCTAGAGCCTTTTTGTAGTAGTTTTAACATATTTTATGTTTGTTTTGCTGGAAAGTTGTCCATAATAAAAACACAGAAGGCAGCTGGAAAATAGTGCAGAAAGACGACCTACAAAGGCCATCGATGGTCCGTCGTTCAATCGACAGTCCGTAGGTGGTGACCGTCGATTGCAGTTCAGACTGATGGAGAAACTTGGGAAAATTTGACCAAGTGTGGAACTACGGAAGGGATCGACAGTCCGTTGTACTGGCAAACTGTTGATTTGATAAGAGATAGTTCTAGTACCTGAAGTTGGAGAAATTCTAAGGATGGAGCAACAGAGGGCATCGACGGACCGTACGTGCATCGACGGACCGTGTTGTTGGTCCGTCGATTGATTCAGAGAAGGTACCATCTGAAGGAGAGAAAAATATTCTAAGTGTGGACTGACGGAGGCAGTCGACGGACCGTCGTTCCATCGACGGTCCATCAGTAGGGGTCATCGATCAATGCCGCATTTTTGGATAAACTTTCCTTATTTCAATTTCTTTTAATTTAGAACAATGTTTTCTATAAAATGGGGATTAAATCTCCTTTTTTGGGGTTCGACATTATTATTATTGTTCTAAACTTTGGCAATAATTCAATTTCTAGATTTGGTTTGAAGATTTGTCTTGCAATTTCATGTTGATTTTCTGGGTTTATTCTTATTGTTGAAGTAAGTTCATGATTTCTCCCTTAAAAATTATGAATTGTGATCTTGCTTGCATGGGTAACTAAATCCACAACTAAGGTTGTGGGAACCATGGGTAATTAACAAAGTAAACCTAGCAAATAAGCAATTTTCAAATAGGTTCTTGCATGTATTGATAATTCTTTCGTTTAGAAGTCTTTTTAACGGTGGCCAACGTTAGAACTCGTCTTGTTGCTATTTGTCAGACCAAAGAGGTAGTAATAGGAAAAGAATTATCAACACAGATTTAGTGGGATATTATCTAATAGGCTAGTGTCGATTGGTGCGAAGTAATAACTAAGTCACACATCGATTATGATGTCCAATATGAAGTAAAGGTAATGGTTAGTAAATTACGCTAGACCAAGGTACGGGGTGAAATTTTTCTAGATGTCGGACCAAGGATTTAGAGATACATAACTTATCACTTTACATGCAAAACACAAGGGAAGAATTGTTATTGCTAGGGATACGGCGATATGAACCTATGGAAAACACATATACCCTATTTAGTCTCACAACTTGATAAAAAACTCAGCTTTTACTTTTGTTCACTTGTTAACTTAGAAGTGTTTAAGAAACTTGTTTTAAAAAAAAAAAAAAAAAAAAAAATTAATTACTTGTTTTCGGAAAGAGCTTGGCTAAATAGACATAATTGTAAATTGAAGTTAAGTCTAAACCATTTTACTTGTGGGATCGACCCCATCTACTAGTTGGGTTCTCTACTTGATTACGACCGCTTATACTTCTTTAGGGAGGTATAATTAAAGCGTATCATCAAGCATTGAAGACATCTCTATTTTACAATAGCAAAATGTTCTTTCTTTCCATCAAAACGCCTACAATTTCTCTCTGCCATATAACCCAAATCCAAATTATACAAAGGGGATGTAGATCTAATGTTTGTTGGTTTATTTACTTTCCTAAAGGAAAAGGGTAAGATGTCCTTAACATATCATAGATGGTTCAAATATGCCCTCCTTCCACCTACAAGATCAAAAATGCCCTCAGGGTTTTTTCTTAAATCTAAAAATACACTTTTTAAGTGCACATGACATGGCAATGGTGACATGGATTTTGGACCCATTTCAAACGAACTGACCCATCACCCTACTATTCTAAAAATCCAAGACCCATAATAACCTGACTATGCTAAAACTACATAGTCCAATTATTTTTGTTTCTTGTACCATTTAGGCTCTCACTTTAATCTTCTATCTTTTTCCTTCAATTGTTTTTCTTCTTTCTTCCAATTAGATTCTTAAATTACCCTCTTCTTTCTTTTGCGTCTCTTCCAATTATATTCAGAAAAAAAAAGAACTCTAATGTCCGAAGAATCAACTTATTCTCAAGGTCAAGGCTTGTTGTATAGATGTCTTTGCGGATTGTTTGTCAATCCTTTCACGGCATGGACTCCGATGAATGTCGAACGCAGATTCTTGTGATTTGTTCATAGAAGTTTGAATATTATAACAGATACCCAAATATTCCCGAGGCAAAATATTAACTTAGTTGAAGAGTAATAGAAACAACCGAGTGAAGATTTGAAGGAAGAAATGGTATTTATCCGAAGAACATAAGCAGTCGTTGATGTGATTTGTAACCCAAAATCCTTAATCCTACAGCTGCTACAAACAGGTTAAAAACATCACTGTAAAATGATGTAGAAAGACATGTTAGGTTAATTTAAAAACAGGTTACTTGACGCGTTTGGGTTTTGTACTGAGAAACGGCTAGGTCATTGGATTGGGTTTAAAAATCTATGTGAACCAGCAAGATTAAGCCAATTGTTTAATTACATGACTCATCAAATGGCCATGTCAATCTGCTGTTAAAAAAGACATTTTTAGACCTAAAACGAATTGAGGGTGGTTATGATCTGATAGATGGAAGAAAGGTACTTTTTAACCATTTATGATATGTTAAGGCCATTTTAACCCTAATCCGTTTTCCTAATTAAGATTTTCCTTGGTTTCCTTAACTATTTCTTCCTTGCAGTGCCTACAAACACCATATATTTACAACTTCATAATTTTCCCGATACTATCGTGCCATTTCACCCTTGATTTCTGTCATATAATCCACCCCACCCCCATATCCAAAAGAAAACATCCCTGCGAGCCCAAGTTATAACAAAGCTAAAAATGCATTATGAACAAGGAGAAGTGCAACAAGAGATAGTTGAAACCATCTTCACTTAAGCACCTCCAGCAGGTTGGGGAATAATGCTAACATCTTCCATAATGCCCATAGCTAAGACAGTATCCACATCTCTTTTCCCTTGAAGCATGCTGTAAACCTAAACAAGAGTAAATGACATTTGACATTCAAACAAGCACATAGTGGATTTCCCAGGAAGAAATATGGCATATAATTTGAAAAAATTCAATGGAATTGCAAAACCAGCAATTTCAGTTATGCCAATTCACAATTAAGAAGTTATAGAAGCAGTTAAGAGTAAGTTAGACTATTTTGGTAATTTAATACAATGTTTTAACCTGTCAAGGAGAAACCAATGATTAAGGGCCTCTATTGCAATAAACAAAAAGAAAACCAATGTAAACTTTGTGACTTCTGTTGAGATTATGAAAAAAAAAACTACAAAAAGTAAGGGCTTTATGTTGTACAGCAGGCACAAATAAGCAGAAATTGGAAAAAGAAACGGACAGAACGAGGGTCTGTGCTAAGCAACTATTTCTCTGTTTACACTTCCAAATTAATTAAATTGCGGGTCAATCAATTTTGCAGCAAAAAAAAAGGATAGCACCTTCCAACAATTTCACACAATCACAGCAACAACTTACTCTGTGCAAACCTTACCCTACCTTTGTAGGGTAGAGAAGTTGTTTTCAATAGACAATTTCACACAATCAGAAGGTGGATATTGGTAAGGGAAAGAAGGCATATAATTTTTAAAGCATTAATCTTTCCTACGTACGTCCAGATACTGCAATTACCAGCTAATAGCTACAGGATGAACATCCTACTAAAGCTACAGGTTCTGCAGAATGAGAGGACACAAAACAAACAAACAAAAAAGAAAAACATAATAGGAAATTCACTACTCTTAACATACTTTACCTACTGTAGTTCACTACTCTTACATACTTTAACCTATATATAGAATCACAACACTACTAAGAATGTGTTTCAAATTGTTAAAGTTTCAGGTATTACAAGATGTATATTAGAACAAAAAATAAAAATCAATGTTAGCATAAAATAAACTTGTTTAATTATACCTGTCCTTTCTTTGTAGTAAGCTGCCGCAGTATAGTTTCAGGCCTTGTTTTCCCTACAGTTGGCTCACCACTGAGACATGCAAGCAAGTGTAAGAAATTACATAGAGTTATTGCATTCACTAAAAGAATAGGTATAAGAAATTTGGGTTCTTACGTCTTATCAAGGAAACGGATGGTTATGTTATTCACCTCTGCTTCAGAAACTTCTAGCCTAATCATACCTCCAGAGAGCATCTCTATACCCGATACCTATAGGACAAGATAACTCTAACTCAGATTTCCCAAATCACAACGTAAGGTATTCAAAACGAAAATAAATAATAACAGGTTGCATATGTCATAAATAAGTGCTAACCGCTCCAAAAAGACCCCGCTCCATGTACCAACCATTTATAGAGCTTATTATTTCATCTAACCGCTTGATATTAACGATTTTTCCTGCATTGCTTGACACCAAAGTAAGTGCAGGATGGGGTACTTACCAGAATGTAAAATATACGCTTTATAAAATATACTTGAAAGAAAAAAATAAAAAGCAGAAGCTCATGAATATGTAAAGAAATGACAACAGGGTGTATAGAGAGAGTATAAGGAAGGTGTACCATATCCATCTCGAAAAGAATCCTCTATAAACATTGCTGGAAGCACGCTTGCTCCTTCACATACCAAACCATGGAACTCTTGATTTGGTTCTACCTTATGCCAAAACGTAATGATATAAGCAATTACACATGGCAAGAAATGAGGAAATAATACATTTTCGTTTTATCATCACAACCACTTTTGACTGCAGGGCATACTATGAAATTTTTTATTTGATAATATGATCTTTATTTGCTTATTGGAAAGAACTCTTTAGATCTGATTGAACTTTTATCCATGTCAAATACTGGCTGCTGTTGTTGAAATTTCAATTAATAATGTGAAATAACACTATTTGAAATTACTACCTTTTCCACCTATGCAGACACAAAAATCTATATCCCAATTTGTTTTTCCTTTTTAGCTAAAAGAACCAACTTTTAAGCAAAATACGATAAAGACCACCAGCAATTTACTCATATTGTTCATTTTACTTTGATGAGACAATCATTCTGAAGCTTAAGTAGTATTTAGAAACTAATACAACAAAATACTTCTACTTGGAGTCGGCTATATTCCCCTCGATTTGGACAAATATCATTCTAATAACCATAAGAGATCCTTAGGCAGGTTAGAATTTGCAGGTATTATTATTTCACCTTCTACCAGCATAAAATAAATACACAAATTCCCTTTTAATTAATACATTTATTAGTTCATATCTCTAAATTGCAAACCAAACATGTTATTAATTTTATACATGGATAAATTACTTCCTGACTAGCTATCAAGTACGGAGTACCAAGCATGGTACATATAAACAACTAAGCTATACAGAGTATAATTAATTATCTTGTAATCTTAGTTATAGCAGTGTAGTAGTTTGTTAATATAACAGTTAGTTAGGTAGGTAGAATCATCTCAATCACGTGTATATAATCCTACACACATAAATGAAATGTAAGATAATACAACTCCAATAACTGTTTTCTTTCACTTGCCATTCATGGCTTCTCTGCTTCAGTTCAGATGAGTATTCACCATTGTTGTGAGTTTTGATAGTACAACTTATACAGAAATTAATTCATGAATAAACTTACCCCTTTACCAAACGAGCTTACTATGTGCGGAAAGAAATGTACCTGGAATACCAAGCGAATACCATCTCTAGTATCCACAGCAACAGGCATGCAAGAGCAAAAGTATCCACTAGCAACAATCCGATGCACATCCTCTTGCACCTCTCGCACAGTAAGTGCAGAATTAGGTCGACATGCTTTGAGTGCATTCAACGCCTCACTCTCCAAATCCTTCCGTTCAAGTTCTTCACCATCCTTGTTTCTTACTAATACTTCACTAATAAGAACTCTCTCCTCATTCCCACTCCCTGTTTTCGGGCCCGACAACGGAGTCCCATCCAAGTTGCTCTGAGCTAATGCTATTGATGCACAGCAAAGAAGAGGAGTATTTGATAAACTCCATGAAAATGGGTTAATGTTTCTGGGTTTACTTAGAAATTGCAGAATAGCATTTTGTGGGTTGAACTTTTGATGAAATGGGTGTGTGAATTTGGATAAATTTTGTGAAATTCCACCATTTTGATGAAAAGGGTGTTGGAACTTGGGAAAATTTTGCAGAATTAAGTGTAGATTGGTGAAGAACGAGTTTAGGGTATGGTGGTGTAGAGTAAGGGGAGTGAATTGAGGAAGTTTGATAGAAGATGAAGTGAAGCGTACGTCTTCGTTTTGGTGCATAGTTGAATGTTACAGTAACTCACTAGGGTTTTAGGGTTTGAAGAAGAGAGTGATGCTTGCACTCCCTAACATCAAATTATTTTGGTGAAAAGCATCTTCTTCCTTCCTTTCTTCTTCTGTTAACATTCACTAGGAAGTTTTCACCACCTTCTTTTCTTTTCTTATCTTTTAAGTATACTTTTTTTTTAAGGGCTTTTGAATTTACAATCTCAAAATTAAAAGCAAAAAAATTATATGTAGAATTAAAGATTTTTATATTCGTTTAGTAAAGTAATTTAATGTGCAATTATAATATCACTTTAGTAGAGTATTTAGTTCTTTAGTACTAATCTTAAGTGTTGATGATAAAATTTAGAGAGTTGGTAATATTTAAATTTGATCGAACTTTTGTCATATTTTTTGAACATATGGCATTTTCTCGCTTTTCTTGAGTACGATAGGAAAGTTAAGTCATTTTGATACATTGCTTGAATTTAGGTTTCAAGATGAAATAAACCTTAGACTTGAATTTTTTTTTAAAAAAAAAAAAGTCTACACAATTAGGCAAACATATATCTTAAAAGAGTGATGAAATAAAAAATTTATATCTTAATTGATTGTTATATTTGGATTAACTCATCTCATTATTTATATACGGTGAGATTTAATTGAAGTCCAATTTTATTTGGCTAGTATGTCAAATGGGAATACAAAGGGTGATCCCACATAGATGAGCCTAATATGTCATGTTATTTTAGAGGCCTAATTTGGTGTCACGTGCTAAATGATATGGTGTGTTAAGTTAATTGAAAAAAGTTAATGTAAACATGTCACAAGTCAAAATGACATGACATGGCTAGTCAAATCAAAGATCAATAAAAATGTGTCACATGTCATGTTCCAACCAATCAAATATCGACATGTCACTTAAATTTGATTGACCGAGGGAAGAGTGTCTTCATCCCTACTCTTTCAATCAACAATTGTAAATAGGAATCCTCATAATCCAAAAAAAGACACCAGAATTCTATGAAGAAGCTAAAGAAAGGCTCAATTTGTTACCACGTGTCAAATGACATAGCATACTAGGTCAAACTTGTAGCTTTTTGAGAAATCTACGGTGATTAATTCACGAGCTTTTTTTAGCTTTTAATTCGAATTCTTGTGTATTTTTAAATTATGAGAATTCCTATTTATAGGTGTAGAATGTAAGAGTTGTGATGAGGAAGTGTTTTTTGTGTTCAATCATATTTAAGTGAAATGACAATGTTAAATAGGTTGGGATGTGTCATTTGTGCACATGTGGCACATTTTTATTGGTCTTTCGATTTGGCTAGGGATGACATGTCATTTGACGTGTGACATGATCTTGTTGGTTTCTTCTTTCAACTTAGCAAGCCACATTATTTGACACATAATATCAAATTGAGTCTCTAAAATAAGATGACACATTAGGCTTAACAATGTGGGCTCATGATTTATGATCAAGTTGACGGATTAACCCAATGAAATTAGACTCAATTAAATTCACATTATTAGACTTATTAATAAATCAAATTATATTATGAGAGAATTATCTAACTACACATCTTTGTTTACTCCATTTTCTATTATTCCGTAACATTCTAAGAAATTACAAAAAAACCCTCTAATCCACAATTTCTATCACTTTTTTTGATATATCACTGTAAATTAACAACTCAAGATTTTGTTTCTTTTTTCACCCTTAAAATCATTCTATGATATCACCAATTGTCTTTTATCACTCTATTTATGAGTTTCAATTTTTTTTCTCTTTCAAGATTTATGATTGCAAGTTATTGAAGAGGTGGTTCTTCTTCCTTTTCTACTTCATTCACTTTTTTCTTTTCACTTCATTGGGTATCGAATTTTATATAATTTTCTTTAGCTTTTTCATCTACAAATTTAATCGAAAAATGATGTGTCTTCAATTTCAAAATTGATTGTGAATAAAAGGTCCAAAAAAGGCAAAAATGTTGAAATATTGGTGGCTCCACTAAGAACTTTGGGGCGAAATGCATGGGTGACGACATGGTTGAAAGTGGAAAAAAAAGGTACAAAAAATAATGTAGAGCAAAAGATTCTTTTTTTACTTTCATCAGATTAGATGTTGACATTTTTTTGTTCATCTTTTTCTAATACATATGGGTTTAGTTTTTAAATGTATCTGGCTAGTTATTTTTGTTTCTTAAAATAATGTATAATGTATTTTTTTAACATGAAAAAAACAGTACAATTTTATCAAGAGTTATTGGTGGCTTTGGTAAGGATTTTGGGTCGTGATCCATGAGTAACGTCATTGTTCAAAGTGAAAAAAAAGCTACAATAGTTGATGCAGAGCAAAGGAGAAAGTGCAGAAGGATTATTTTTTAATTTTTTTGTTTTTAGCATATCAAATTGTTAAAAAAAAAAAATAATTTTTTGTTGCTTTCACTAGATCTTTAAGTTTATTTTGATTTTTAAATTAATGTGCAATTCGTTCGTTCCACCTTTATGATATATTTCAATCTTATCATGTACAATACATCATTTTTAAATATTAATTTTGATATATAATCCGAATTTATTGAAACACAAATTAGTATGTATCATGTTCATAGTTATGTATTGGATCCACAACTATTATAAATTTCATTATCTTTTATTACTGACACATACACTTAGCCTTATTCAACTATTAGAAGACTATATATCTATAGACACTATTCAAATATTACCACTGATACATAAACACTAATATTTTATAACAAAATCAATTTGTATCATACTCATAGTCGTGAATATGACATATAACAAAGTTATATATATAATATATAGTTATGTATCAGATGTTGTTAAGTATCTTCAACAATGTTTTATAAATAAATAATTGTATATCATATTCATAGTTTTTTATATGATACATAACTATATAAAATTATCGATTTCTTTTTAATTTGTTACTATTTGGGAGAGATTTGAGAGAAGAAATTTTAAGTTTTGATTGTTTGGAGCTGTTATTTGGAAGAGATTGACATCAATTTGACTTGCATGATTTGGGGAATCGACATTTAATTTTATATTTAATTTCATTTTTAATCTCAACAAACCAAAGTGTATAGTGTATCAAATGTGGTGTATCCGGACGAATCAAATGTATCTAGATGACAACAATTTCAATTGATTTTTTTAAATTGAAAAAGAATAGAAAAAATATGTAATTTGCTCCTTACACTATGGAATTCCTAAATTTTTTACGATGTATATACTAATTTTTGATAATGTGCATTGCACGCTTATCTAAAATGCTTAATATAAATTTTGTGTTATAAATAATATGTTTTATATGATACATATATTATTAACTTAATTTCTTTATGCTATAAAATAAAAACCAAGAACAAAAATAGTTGTGTAAGTTGAGGTTGGTAATCTTGCAAACTTGGTGTTATATAAAATCAAACACATGAATATCAGAAAAGAATAGAAAAGAAAGAGAAGAAATGATTAAATAGTAATCTAGTTATTGCAATGCATAAAAATGAAAATGCCCAAATACATACGCAGGTCCCTAAAGTTTTTCAATTTTTTTCCCAGGTACCTCAACTAAACCATATTCCTATTGAATCCTTGAACCCCAAATAATTTGTTCCTTTTAAATATTATTGGCTGATGTGGAGCCAAATTTTAACAAATTATTTTTGGTAATTGGACGCGTGAGATGAACCTTCCCCACGTGGAAATTTCGACCAATATACTTCAACCCAATTACACGTCAACGCCACATATTAAAACCTCAAACCTAAAAGCCAATTTCCCCCCAAAACACTTCTAACCCGATTCTAGACGAGAAAACCCTAAGAATCGCTCTCTTTCAATGAATTTTACATCTACAATTCTTAGATTTTAAAGTGATTTCGAGTATTTTGTTACAAAAATTATTGAAGATCGCAGACGATTTTAGAGTTTAATCACGATTTTTGAGTTGACGAGTGTTAGGTAAGTTCATTCCCTAATTTCTTAGTAATTTTTATTGTGGTGTGTTGTTAATATCTGTGTTTGGCCTATGTTGATATATACTGGGTTTTAGTATTAATGTGGTTGTTGTTAATATCTGGATAAAGTTAAGATTTTTTGGGTTTTATTGTTCATTACGTGTCAAAAAATTTTGGGGCCTTGGAAATCTTATGGATGCCATTATTATAACTCGTTTTCATCATGGTGGTAAGTTTATTCATGACAAAAATGGAATTACTTATAAAGGGAAAAACGAGGTGGAATATGTTAATATGGACAAGGATCACTTCTCAATAATCGAGTTACTTTTTTACACTAAATAATTGGGATATATTACTGTTGGTTTGTTCTGTGTTAAATAACCCACAAAAAATGGCTTTATTGAGGTGGACACTAATTTCACTTTACTAAATCTTATCAAAGACATAAAGGATGGTGACTTTTTAGATCTTTATGTGAAGCATGTGGTGAATGATGTAGAAATGTTCACAACTGATTTGCTTTGTGGGTCTGTAGTTGAAGAAGACTTAATAAAATATAAATATGACTGCAAGTGAAGGATTGAATCATGAGGCTGAATCTGAAAATGTTAATGTGGAAGTTGAGTCAGGGATATATCAGATCTAAAAGTGGAATGGACTGAATCAAATCAAGAAAGCAGTGATAGCTCTCAAGAGGATGCTATTCCTGATGTGGATGACTCTGAGGTTGATAAAGAATTGAGATCTCTTAGAAATGAAAGGAGAAACAAAGTGAAAAAGAAAAAATCTACTCAAACTAAGAAAATAAAGCTTGGAACAACTGGTATTGATAGAGGCTTTGAAGACATAGGAAGGAATAAGGCTGATAGATATGCTGGAAGATTAGGGGGTGATGAGCAATATATAGATAGCTCAGAATTGGAAAGTGAAGACGACAGGGATGAATTGGATCCAGAATTTGTGGAGGGTGTTGATTTACCAAGAAGAAGAAAAAGTAAAAAGGTAAGATTTGATCCTGATTGTGTTCTAGGAATTTTTGAGCTTGATATGATATTTGAAAGTGTTGAACAATTTAAAAAAGTTGTTGCAGACTATTCTTATGAATATAAAACTAGGTCAAAGTTGAAGCCTAATGACAAAAAAAGAGTTAGAGCTAGATGTTGTTTGCTAGTATAGATAAGGATTCTGGTGATTTTATTGTCAAAAATTATTATCCTATGTATGTATGTCCTCAATCAACCAAGAACAAGTTGTGTACATATAAATTTATTGCAGAAAAGTTCAAGGATGAAATTATATGTCAACCATATATAAGATTTTGAAAAATTCAGGAATTAGTGAGAAAAAAATTTAGGTTGTATGTTGGAAGAACTATTTGTCATAGGGCAAAAAAGAGGATTATCAAAAAGTTCTTAGGTGATTAGAAGATGAAATTTTCAAGATTGCGTGATTATGCAGACATGATTAAACATACTAATTCTTGTACTTCCTGTTGGGTGAGGACAGATAGAGAGTCTCAGCCAGGAAAAACTTTGTTTGTTTACTTCTGTGTTTGCTAGCATTGAAGAGGGGTTGGTTGGAAGGATGAAGAAAAGTTACTGGTTTTGATGGATGCTTTATAAAGGGTTCTTGCAAGGGAGAATTGTTGATTGTTGTTGGTAAAAATGAAAATCAACAGATGTTTCCAATCGCATGGGATGTTGTTGACACAGAGACAAAACACAGTTGGAGTTTTTTCTCAAGTACTTGATAGAAGATTTGAACTTAGGCACAGGACATGGACTGATTGTTATGTCAGATATGCATAAGGTTAGATGATTTTTCTATTGTAGCTTGATCTTTTATTTTTTATTTTCTTGTGTTGCTAATACGTTTTAATATTTGTGCTACAACTGTTTACATAGGGCCTTGTACCAGCTTTATGTGAGTTGCTACCAGATAGTAAGCAGAGAAGGTGTGCTAGACATATCTGGTTCAACTGGCATAAATTATGGAGTGGTGAAGAAAGAAGAAAACAAATCTGGAGATGTGCTAAGTCAAGTTTTGAAGTGAAATTTGAAGATGAGATGGATAAACTCAACAAATTAGGTAATAAATTTTGTGAGGACTTGTTACATTATGAAAAAACTACTTCGTGCAAAGCATATTATATAGAGCATTCTAAGTGTGACATTGTTAAAAGCAATATGTGTGAAACTTTTAATTCTTGGATACTAGCTGGTAGACATAAGGCTATCATAACTATGTTAGAGGAGATTAGGCACAAAATAATGGATAGAAATATTGCAATGAGGCAATTTGCTGAAACTTGGATCTCAGATATCTCTCCTATGGCTAGATTAGTACTTGAAGAGAACAAAGATCTTGCTAGATTTTTTGAAGTTAGACTCAATGGTGATATTGGGTATGAAACCTTAGATGGTTAGTACAGGCATATTGTTGATATAAGAAAGAAGACATGTACATGTAGAACATGGCAATTGAGGGGCATACCATGTCAACATTTTGTGCTTGTATATCAGCACAAAGGCATAAAACCTGAACATGAAGTGGTACATTGATAGGAAAGAGAATTTTTTGAAGGCTTATAACCATTTTCTACAGCCAATACCAAACATGAAAATGTGGCCTCACACTAGTGGTGTAGTGATGAACCTCCTGAACCAAAAGTCATGTCTGATAGGCCACAAAAGTGCAGAAGAAAGGCAAAGAATGAGCCTAGGAAAAAGTATGAAAAGTTGTCCAAAAGAGGAGTAAAAATGACCTGCTCCCTGTGTCATCAAGTAGGCCACAACAAAAAAGCTTGTCCAACATTGGTAAGTTATTATTCTCTTCTAATACATCTACAATAAGCTTCAATTATTTACAATAATCAATTATTATTACTGTATTAATAGGCTGGGATGGACAACCTGGAGGCTACCCAAACAGGCAACCAAGCTCAAGCCAGCACCAATGTTTAGCCAACCATCAAGCTCAAGCCAGCCACCATTGTTTAGCCAACCATCAAGCTCAAGCCAGCCACCACCTTTTAGTAGAACATCAAGCTCAAGTCATCCACCAGTGTTTATCCAACCATCAAGCTCAAGCAAGCCACCACTTTTTAGTAGATCATCAAGCTCAAGTCAGCCATCAGTATTCAATCATCAAGGCAGTTTTATATGTGTTTGATTCTTTAGCTGTTAGAAGAAAGCAACAACCTGCTAAAAGTAGAGGCACATGAAGAGGCACTGGGAGAAGCATTGGCAGAGGAACTGAAAGAGGCACTGATAGAGGCACTGGGAGAGGTACTGGCAGAGGAACTGGAAGAGGCACTGGTAGAGGGAATGGAGGTGTATCAAGTCAGCAACCTGATCAACTAAGGGTTATGGAAGCTTCAATATCAACAGGGAGATAAAAGAGGACCAAGACTATAGGATTTGGCATCTATACAAATGCAAGTGGTAGTCAAACCTTTAATGTAAGTGTATACATAATCTTGTTCATTTCTTGCTATACTATATAAAGTCTCGTTCTAAGACATTTCTATGCAGCCTGGTACTTCAGGAGAAAGAGCTATCAATCCGAGAGTTTATAAGGATGCATCTCCAACAAATATTGATATTGGTTATAAGCCTCGAGAACTCAAGTGGAATGGTAAAGATGTTGTCACAGGTTCACAGTTGCAACGAATCACTCATTCAAGAAAAAACAAACGTGGAACATCTAGTGCACCAAAGAATGCCTAATTTCTGTAGAAAAGTCTTTTTTTGGTTGTGTAATCAGCAGCAGAAGCTTGTATTGACTGCTTTGAAATGTCACTTCCTGGTTGTGTAATAAGCACCAAAATTTGTATTGACTGCTTTGAAATGTCTTTTGGTGTTTTTAAGTACATTAACTTATGTTTGATTGAAGTTCACTAAAGCAAATTAATGATATGAATGATCAATTTTTACTGTTTTTGATGCACAAAGTATCTTCATTCCTTCAATTAAATCATTACAATAAAAACACAAGACATTTACAATAGAAAAACCGATCAAAATTGTCCTCATAAAGAACACTACAATCTACCATACATACTTTTATGAAGTAATTTAGTAGAAGAGAAATGAACCAACTAAGATCATTTTGTTACACAAATCCAAGTAGTTAATATCACCCCTACGACAATGCATATCATCCATACTTTTCTTGATCGATTCCTCTCCAATTCATATATTTTGACTTTTTTCAACAAACCTCATATCACCCTCCTAGCTTGAGCCAGCATTTCATCATCATACCATCGGAAATATTCACATCTACCTCGTGCCTACAAAATTAAAGAAAAAGTTGAATCGTAAATAAGGCGATTATTTACTATATTGAACAAAAAAATGAATTTGAATTACCTTTGAAGTTTTGCAACAAAAGAACCTACATCCAGGATTGGATTGCGTCCATGAGGTTCATTTCCACAACGTTCCCACATTGACATAGCACATTTGCAGTTGAAGAAGAAGAAATCAATGAAGAAGATAAATTTGACATTGGAACTTGATGATTAAGAAGAAATCAATGAAAAAGAGACATAATATAGTGAGCTAAAAAGGAGAAATAATGATGAAGAGAAACAAAAGAGGAGAAATTAGAGTTAAAAGGGGGAAGAAGACCGTTGGTGGGTGGTTCAAGATCCACATCAGCGCTTAAAGGACGTGAGATTACGTTTGGCTACACATCAGCCAAGAATACTTAAAAGGATCAAATTATTCGGGGTTCAAGGATTCAATAAGAATCTGGGTTAGTTGAGGTACATGATGGGGAAAAAACGAACAACTTTAGGGACCTGCGTATGTATTTGGTCAAATAAAAAATATAAAACCGGACATGAAAATATTAATATTTCAATTGAAACCTAAATATGTATTACATATATAAAAAGAATAAGCTACAAATTGCTATGGTTCACAAAGTATATAAAACTGAAGATGGAGTAGAAGAAGCGAATTCAAGAAAAACAGGTTATGAAGATTATATTATAGTAAGTATAATAATAATAAGGGAAAATAGTATATAATATCAAACTATTAATTCAAATTAAGTGCTATAACTATATATTTTGATTTAATTGTACTATATAGCAAATTATTATTATTTTCGCCTCTCTCCCTGGTGGAATCTCACTCGCCACTCTCGTTTGGTGGCAGTCTCGCTCGCCTCTCTCGCTTTTACACAAACACAAATGTATAAAATATGTTTGTGTTTGTATAAAGCGACAGAAAATTGTATATATACATATATTTTCGTTCCCCTCTCTCCCCTATCCTAAATCTCGCTCGCCACTCTCCTATTTCTCGCACTCCACCCTCGCCTCTCTCACTTATGCAAACAAAAACGAAATGTGTAAATTGTGTTTCTATTTGTATAAAGCGAGAGAGAATTGTATGTACACATGCAAATACATATATCTTCGTTCTAACACTTATTATTATACAATACAGATACTCCCCTGCCCAATTTTCTTTTGTCTTTCTCTCTTTCTCGTTTTATACATATACAAATTATACAATTGATCTTTTGTATACAACTACTTTTTTTTGTATATGTATAGCGAATTATACAACTGTTTTTTTGTATATGTATAGTGACATATACATATTTATGTTTGTTGTGGAGCGCAATAATGCAAAGTATAGTTATAACATACAAATATGATTTTTGTGTTTGCTATATGTGAAAGTTATTCTAATAATTTCATAATGTAACACTCCGACCCGATCGTTATGAGTAGGTCAGTAGGCCAATAGTGAAGAATTTGGCCAAAAAAAATTTCTATAGTGACTTTTTTTTTTGCTAGGTCAGTCTCAAACGAAATTTGGGCTAGGTGAGATCTAGAGCTATTCCAGGAACAGATTCGGTGTAATGTTGAGGCTTAGTTGACATATTTTTGTAGCCAAGACATTAAGAAATCCCAAAGGTTTCACAAAATTGGGTTACACAAAACTAAATTCAGATAAGTAGAACTCCTAAATTGATCTTGACATGAAAATGATACGTCGGAGACGTCAGGAAAAAAAATTATATTATTAAAAGATGACTTTTCTCGAATTTCGATTTGCAATACTTTCGCCTGAATCTGATTGTATAGGATAAGTTAGACTTATAACTAATTAATCATAACAAACTAGTAACTAATTAATGGAAGTTTAACTTCCTAACTGATTACTTTCACTGTTTACACATATGAATAGGGATAGTTTGAGATTTTAGAGGAGGTAATATCTCATGTGGTCACTCAACTTTGGATACTTTACTTAGAAAATCACTTAACTTAGGTTTGTTAACTTAGGAAGTCACTCAACTTTGTTTTATAACTCAAAAGTCACTAAACTATTCGTATTTCACTTAGAAAATCACTCAACTATTAATATTTCATTTATTTAGTCACTCAATCAACTTAAATATTTTTTCATTAAATTTTATTAAAAATAAAATATCTATTTCAATTATCTGACCAATTCTAATTATTTAATTATATTTTTCCTCTGGAAAACGTACCCTAGAGATCGACAAAAAAAAAAAAAAATCTTTTCTGTAACAGCAATTTTCTAACTTGAACTAATGCTGAAAAATTAGTTTTTTGTTTTGTTTTTTCAAAAAGATTGGAATCAAGAAGTTAAGAATCCAAAAAAAAAAAACAGTAGCAATCTTATTATTTTTTTAAAAAAAATGGTTCAAAAAAATATATTTTTAAAAAAATTATTAAAATAATTAAGAGTGTCTTATTAGTTTTTAAAAATAGGTTTAAAACAAAAATTATATTTTAACAAAATTTAATTTAAAAATATTTAAATTAGTTGAGTACTTTCTATGTAAAATATTATAGTTGAATGACTTTCTTAATGAAATATTTATAATTGTGGATGTTAATTCTGAGGATGCTCATAATTCTATGCACTTTTCCTCGTAAATTTTGGATTGTTCCTACTTACGATCCGTTTCTTTCACCATTTATTGCATTTGACTCACTAACAGAGCCAATAATTCCAATAAGATGAAGTCATTTGTCTAATTTAATGATTTATTATTTGTCATGTCAGTCGGTTGTTAAAAAAGGGTAATTTTAAATCATAAAAGAATGTTGAGGGCATTTTTAAATCAAAGATAGAAAGGACATTTTTAAACCATTTGAAATACGTTATGGATATTTTAACCCTATTCTCTTTGAGATATCAACTCGATTTTAGACAGCCACACTAACCATTCATTTAAAAAAATCAGTATTTTTTTTTCTTCACATCTCTTTTTTTTCCTTTTTACACTGATTAATTCTTAAAACATATCTACTTAACACTCCTATATATATAAACAAGAACATTAAAGTTACCATCACAAATAGTAATGTATATTTTTATAAATAGTTGTTTAATAGATTGTTCAAATTTTCATTTCCATTAGAGATCCAATGAACAAATAAAGTTGGCTATCTCTGAATCATAAATTCACACCATCATCTTTCTTTTCCATTCTTATCTCCCTCTTGCTTGGAGCACTGTCAATGACATCCTCACCAAATACCTCTTTTGAAATTGGCATTAGAATAAATATTATGAAGTAATGGACTAGTGGTTTATAAAATCGAATTAAAAATTGAACCAAATAGAAAATTAAGTCAAATTAAAGAAAAAAAAATTGACTAGTTTTGTTTTGACTTGATTTAGTATTGAAATTGGTTTGGTTTTAACTAAAAAAGATTAACTCGAGATTAAATTTATATATATATATATATATTATATTAATATTTACTTTGATAAAATTTCTAAATTTCTTATATTTTCATAATTTTTATAATTTAACATATTATTTTAAGTTTGAAACTTAGAATTTTGAATGACCCAATAAAAATTATATTCTATAGATACTAATAACTCAAATAAAGCTCAAATCAAAATCAAATGAATAGTAATGCTTAAAAAAATCAACTCAACACTAATGTTGAATATATGTTCTTTAGTTTTACATTGCTTTAGAAAATCAAAATACATAAATTTTAATTTTTCTTTAATATTTAGTCATATAATTAATACTTAGTTAGACTTATTTTATCATGATTTAGTACTTTTAAATTGTACTTATTTTCATTATGACTTATTAATTTGTCATATTTATTTTACGCGACTTCATTATTATTCTTTGTTGAATATTTTTGTGTCGTCACTCATTTCATATTATATGTTATTTTCTTAAGAAATAGTTTGGATAATTATATTTTTATAAAATTAAAGAAATACTAAAGCACAAGTTAATCATACTATATTTGTATAATTACTTTATTGGAAAAATCTAAAAAGAAAAAACACAACAAAAGTGATCCTAATATATAAAAAAGAAAATGCGTATGGAATTGAGAAGAATCTTCTTTCCCCATACATTGGATAAGTTAAATGCATGCATGCATCATCTAACTCTTTTCACCCCCACAAGTGAAAATCCTCATCATCTCTTCACTCCTACATGTGCTTTTGGACATTATTGTATGAGTAAAGGTTTTATACTTTGTTTTATTGTTCAATTATGTGATCTCATCCCAACTTTACATCTTATTATAGGTCACTACACAAAAAGTAAAAAAGTATAGGCCTCAATCAAAAATTATTTCCCCATAAATGAAAAGAGAACAAAGTCATATTCGGATTATTGTACTCATTTCTCTTCTTTTTTTTTTTTTCTTCTAGAGGCATTCATATTCCCAATATTTTGGATTATTGCAGATCTTTTTCCTATCAGAAAATGTAGTGGAGAGCCTGCTTTGAAGTGGTACATCCATTACTGGAAACGAAGGTTTTTTTTAAATCGCGAATCAATAAAAAAATTTAATTTAAAATAATGATTTCTCAATTCATTTTCTATTGAAGTAGCTTGTTGAAAAAATATTTTTTCACTAAAAAATTTTGTATGAAAATATATTATATTTTTTTGTCATTAGTTCAATTAAAATATTTATAAAAATAACTACTAAACAATTTTGTAGGAAATTTCAGTGAAAAAATAGTGATGTTGCTAAGAAAAGAAAGTTTAGTATAATGCATACCACGTAGATTCTTTTAGGTATAGTGCAAAAGATGTATATACATGCTACGTAATAAGTCATACAGAAATATATAAAGTTTGGAATGAAATTTTATTTAGACACGTTAATTAAAATTTGTATTATTTAAATAGTTATTGAGTAGTAGAGTTTATTGTGTCATTTTGATACTTTTTATTGACTCAACCAAATATATGGATGTGCGGGCGTTCACGAATCGATTATTAATCAAAAACAAACTAATTTAATTGATTTCAAAATCATAATCAAAATCAATTATAAGTATATATTTATTGATTTAATTATTATTGATTTTGATTCAGTTATTAACCATACACAAAAATTAAAAAAGAAAACAACTCAATCAAAAGGGAAAAAAGACAACAGTTCATTCAAAATAAAAAATAATTAAAAGGAATTATGTTACGTAACTTTTGAATTTCAATCAATAAACTTACTATAAAAAAAAAGTTTTAAACTTCACTATTTTTACCTAAACTAAAAAAGAGACAATGACATTCCTAATAGCGATTGTCATAAAACATTAACACAATGTTTGGATTATTAGTATCCATCGTATTGTATTGTATAGTTATCACACCTATAATGTTTGTTTTGATTGTTAATTAAAATATATTATATTGTATTATTAAATTTGTTGTTACATAACAAAGAAAATTTCTATTTTGTAGAATAACCAATTTAGTGTATTTTCTGTTGAATTCATCCCATTGTTTTAGTCAACTTTAGCTATTCAATTGGTACAAGCAATTGTTAAAAAGGAATAGTAATTGGAGTTGAAAAGAAAAGATTTGATAGTTGGCAAATTGGTAAGATTCGCAGCCATTTTTGACTTTGCTATGTTTACATATGTCATTAGTGACATAGCCATGGTTTTATCCTTCTATAAATAGAGCATTCTTGCTCATTTGTAGAACACACCAAGTTAGAGAGAAAAACCATTTTGAGAGCAAAGTGAGGTATTCCATAGACTATATAAGAAAATAGTCTGTGAAGAAAAATAGAGTGTGAGAGATATTTTAGTAAGACGGAAACCAAAAGATTGTTGTTCCTTTTGAGTGTGTAGTAGTCAGTTTGAGTGTTGTATTCGTGACTACACAGTGTAAAATTCCTTACTATAGTAATATCAGTTGCTCCTCTTGGCCCGTGGTTTATTCCCTTATTCAGAAGAGTTTCCACGTAAAATTCTTGGTGTCGTTATTTTCTCATTTTATTTCCATTACTTTTACCATATATACTTTTGTGCTTGTCCGCGTTTTCCCAACAAACTGGTATCAAAGCCAAGGTTTTATCTGAGTATGCTCTGTGGTTGCAGCACAGTCTGAACTTCCACATCAGAAAAGATTTACTTTGATTTGCGATAACTATATTTTTTGGGGAAAACAATGGAAGCCAACACAAGTAGAATGGTTACTTTCATTGGTGTTAATTATGCCATTTGAAAGGGAAAAATGGAAGATCTTCTTTATGTCAAGAATTTTTATAAACCAGTATTTACCACTGTAAAGCCTGATAATATAACAGATGAAGAGTGGAATCTGTTGCATAGACAGGTTTGTGGATTCATTAGGCAATGGGTCGACGATAATGTGTTGAACCATATCTCTGGGGAAACACATGCTCGAACCCTTTGGGAGAATCTTGAAAGTTTGTATGCTCGAAAGACTGGCAACAACAAAATGTTCTTAATAAAGCAGATGTTGAGTTTGAAGTATCATGATGGTTCTCCGATGACAGACCATCTGAATAATTTTCAGGGGATTATGAACCAATTATCTGCTATGGGCATCAAATTTGATGAAGAAATTCAAGGCTTGCTTCTACTTGGTTCCCTACCAGATTCATGGGAAACATTTAGAACGTCATTGTCAAATTCTGCTCTGGATGGTGTGATCTCTATGGATTCCGCCAAGAGTAGTGTCTTGAACGAAGAGATGAGAAGAAAAACTCAAGGTTCCTCTTCGTCGGATGTCCTGATAAATGGCCCCATGGGGAGAAATAAAACTCGTGGTTCTCAGCATAGAGAACAAAATAGGAGAAAATCCAAAGGCAGACTTAAGGATATTGAGTGCTATCATTGTGGCATGAAAGGGCACACAAAGAAGTTCTGCAGAAAGTTGAAGAGGGAGAATAATAACAAAGAGGAAACTAAACAAGATGGCAATGAAAATTGCCTAGCCACCGTCACCACCGAAGATCTTGTTACCGTTCTTGATGCAAACATGATAAATATTGCTTGTGATGAGTCAAGCTGGGTTGTGGACACTGGTGCCGCATCTCATGTGACATCAAGGAAGGATTTTTTCTCTTCCTACACTCCTGGTGATTTTGGAACCTTGAGTATGGGTAATGAGACTGTTTCTAGGGTGGTTGGTATTGGTACAATTTGTTTGGAAACTAGTGTTGGAACTAAACTAGTTTTGAACAATGTGAAACATGCTCCTGATGTTCGTCTGCACCTAATTTCTGTTGGTGTTTTAGATGATGAAGGATATGTTAGTACCAACGGTGATGGAAAATAAAAGCTCATTAAGGGCTCCTTGGTTGTGGCTCGTGGTAACAAATGTCGTGGTCTATACTGGACTACGGCCTCTGCTTGTGTTGATATGGTGAATGCGGTTGAGAGCGATAGCTCTTCAACATTATGGCACAAGAGGCTTAGCCACATTAGCGAGAAAGGACTTAATGTTCTAGCCAAGAAGAAATTATTATCAAATTTCCAAAGTGCTAAATTAGAAAAATGTGAGCACTGCTTGGCTGGTAAACAAAATAGAGTTTCCTTTAAGTCCTACCCTCCTTCGAGAAAGACAGAGTTGCTTGAGTTAGTGCACTCTGATTTATATGGTCCAATGAAGACAAAGACATTGGGTGGTGCACTTTACTTTGTCACTTTCATTGATGATTGCTCGAGAAAACTGTGGATCTACGTCTTGAAGACTAAAGACCAAGTGTTAGGTGTCTTTAAGCAATTTCAGGCTTCAGTTGAAAGAGAAACTGGAAAGAAATTGAAATGTATTCGTACTGATAATGGTGGTGAATATTGTGGACCATTTGACGAATACTGCAAGCATCAAGGTATTAGACACCAGAAGACTCCTCCCAAGACTCCTCAGCTTAATGGTTTGGCTGAGAGGATGAATAGGACCTTGATGGAAAGAGTTAGATGTTTGCTTTCTGAAGTAAAGTTGCCAAACTCATTTTGGGGCGAGGCTTTATTGACCGCTGCACATGTTATTAATCTATCTCCTGTTGTTGCTTTGCAAAGTGATGTACCAAATAGTGTTTGGTATGGAAAGGATGTTTCCTATGACCATTTGAGAGTATTTGGTTGCAAAGCTTTTGTACATGTGCCGAAAGATGAGAGGTCAAAGTTAGATGCCAAGACAAGGCAATGCATCTTCATTGGATATGGCCTATATGAATTTGGTTACAGGCTATATGATCCAATTGAAAAGAAACTTGTGAGAAGCCGTGATATTATTTTCATGGAGAATCAAACAATTGAAGATATTGACAAAGCGGAGAAGGTAGAATCTTCAAGTTTTGATGGTATAGTTCATCATGATGAAGTTCCTCACACAAGTGTGCATGATGTTATTGGGTTTGATAATCATGGTGACGCCCAGAATCATGTATCGAATCGACATGTTGATGTTGATAATAACAATGATATTGTTATTGATA
Organism: Solanum chilense; assembly: GCA_032847665.1. NCBI lineage: Eukaryota > Viridiplantae > Streptophyta > Magnoliopsida > Solanales > Solanaceae > Solanum > Solanum chilense. The sequence continues at coordinate 48,910,641 of CM064973.1, forward strand.
AGCCTGTTGCTCATGAAGTTGTGGACGAATCAAATATTCTGCTTCGGAGGTCCACAAGACAGCGGTTTCCTTCCTCCCGTTATTCACCCAATGAGTATGTGTTACTCACTGACGGGGGAGAACCTGAATGTTATGAGGAGGCCATGGGAGATGAGCACAAGAATCAATGGATTGAAGCCATACAAGACGAGATGAAGTCTTTGCATGAGAACCACACTTATGAGTTGGTAAAATTGCCCAAGGGCATGAGAGCTTTGAAGAACAAGTGGGTGTTCAAAGTTAAAGTTGAAGAACACAACTTGAAGCCCAGGTACAAAGCTAGATTGGTTGTTAAAGGATTCGGTCAAAGGAAAGGTATTGACTTTGACGAAATATTTCCTCCTGTTGTGAAAATGTCCTCGATTCGCACAGTTCTAGGTTTGGCTGCTAGTCTTAATTTGGAGATTAAGCAGATGGATGTGAAGACGACTTTCCTTCACGGTGACCTAGAAGAAGAGATTTATATGGAACAACCTGAGGGCTTTAAAGTAGAGGGTGAAGAAAATTTTGTATGCAAACTCAAAAAGAGTCTCTATGGCCAAAAACAAGCTCCCAGACAGTGGTACAAAAAGTTTGAATATGTTATGGGGGAGCAAGGCTATAAGAAGACTTCTTCAGATCATTGCGTATTTGTACAAAAATTTTCTGACAATGATTTTATCATCCTTTTGTTGTATGTGGATGATATGTTGATTGTGGGCAAAAATACTTCCAAGATTGACGAGCTAAAGAAAGAGTTGTGTAATTTTTTTCTATGAAAGACTTAGGTCATGCCAAGCAAATTTTGGGCATGAGAATTACTCGTCTTAGAGATAAAAGGAAGATTTATTTGTCCCAGAAGAAGTACATTGAACGCGTACTGGAGCGCTTCAATATGAAGAATGCTAAGCCTGTTAGTATAACTCTTGCTGGTCATATGAAGTTGAGCAAGAAGATGTGTCCTACAGCTAGGGAGGAAAAAGAGAACATGGCCAAAGTTCCATATTCCTCCGTCGTCGAAAGTCTAATGTAAGCAATGGTGTGCACTATACCTGATATTGTTCACGCAGTTGGTGTTGTCTCTCGAAAATTCGGGAAAAGAGCATTGGGAAGCTGTGAAGTGGATACTCAGGTATCTTAAAGGAAGCTCAGATGAATGCTTGTGTTTTGGAGCATCAAATCCAATCTTGAAAGGCTATACAGATTCTGATATGGCAGGTGACCTTGATAACAGAAAATCCACTACTGGATATTTGTTTACTTTTTCAGGGGAGCTATATCATGGCAGTCAAAGTTGCAGAAGTGTGTTGCACTATCTACAACTGAAGCTAAGTATATTGTGGCTACTGAAGCCGGTAAGGAGATGATATGGCTAAAGCGATTTCTTCAAGAGCTTGGTTTGAATCAGATGGAGTATATTGTCTATTGTGACAGCCAGAGTGCAATAGACTTGAGCAAGAACTCCATGTACCATGCAAGAACAAAACACATTGACGTCAGATATCATTGGATTCATGACAAAGTGGAGAATGAATCATTTCACGTCAAAAAGATTCACACAAGTGAAAATCCTGCAGATATGCTGACCAAGATGATACCGAAAGACAAGTTCGAGTTATGCAAAGAACTTGTGGGTATGAGCTCTCTCTAAAGAAGTTGAAGATACCTTCTTCCAGTAAATGGGACTGGAGGGGGAGATTTGTTGAATCCATCCCATTGTTTTAGTCAACTTTAGCTATTCAATTGGTACAAGCAATTGTTAAAAAGGAATAGTAATTGGAGTTGAAAAGAAAAGATTTGGTAGTTGGCAAATTGGTAAGATTCGCAGCCATTTTTGACTTTGCTATGTTTACATATGTCATTAGTGACATAGCCATGGTTTTATCCTTCTATAAATAGAGCATTCTTGCTCATTTGTAGAACACACCAAGTTAGAGAGAAAAACCATTTTGAGAGCAAAGTGAGGTATTCCATAGACTATATAAGAAAATAGTCTGTGAAGAAAAATAGAGTGTGAGAGATATTTTAGTAAGACGGAAACCAAAAGATTGTTGTTCCTTTTGAGTGTGTAGTAGTCACTTTGAGTGTTGTATTCGTGACTACACAGTGTAAAATTCCTTACTATAGTAATATCAGTTGCTCTTCTTGGCCCGTGGTTTATTCCCTTATTCAGAAGAGTTTTCACGTAAAATTCTTGGTGTCGTTATTTTCTCATTTTATTTCCATTACTTTTACCATATATACTTTTGTGCTTGTCCGCGTTTTCCCAACATTTTCATTGTTACTTAATTTTTCTTTTTTCAATTATATCTTTTCATAATATTTCAAAATACAATTTTACCCTTTATCTTAATTATTTAAACCTAGTCAAACCTCCTACCCTAGAATAATTAAGGATATTTTAGTAAATTTATAAATTACACTATAGTATGATACGATTGAATCAAACAATTAAAATGTTATTAAACAATAACAAATAATGCAATCTACTCAAATATTATATCTATCGTATAATATAATATAATAAAATATAATATAATATATTATAAAATAATGAATAATAATGATCTAAACGAAGTGTAGTAAAGGATCAAAAGAGGGGGCCAAAGTGTAAGTAAGGATTAAAAGAGGGGGCCGCCGAAGAAGATGAAGTGGGAGGTGGGCGACTTTTTCTTTTATTTTTGGGGCTAAAATCCAATAATAATAATAATAATAATAATAATAATAATTTAGAAAAGCTATTTTTTATTTTTCGTGCGGGAGGGTGAATCATGCATTTTACAAGTCAACGAAACTCTATTAATATTTTCGTTAATATGATCTTCGTCTGGTATCGTTTATCATAGTTTTTATTTTTAGAATAAATAATAAATTTTTAATTAAATATTTTATGTAAAAGATTGTAATTTATAATACTTCTCATATAGTATTATAATATTTAAATTTTTTATTTAAAATATCAAATTAATATGATTTAATTTAACTTTAAAAATTAATTAAATTAATTTTTACAAAATCTAATATGACAAACAATACTAGACGAATGAAGTATTGATTATGAAAGCCCAAGAATATTATTAGATGGTACAAATTCTTTTTGAACTTAAGTTATGAGAGTGAATAAATAAGTGTCCCACACAATATTTTTTATAAGTAATATCAATATTTAATATTAAATAATGTTAAAATAATATTACATTAATAAAAACAGATTATTATTTAAAAGTTAAAAATAAAAAATAACGCCAAGGCAAGAGTGTCATTTTTATTATTTTTACTAATGAGTTTGTTTTCTTTTCCAGATTTACATATATATAATAAAAAAATTGACGAAGTCATGTTGGATGACACTCCTTGGGCTTGGCATAGGGTGGTTTTGCCCCCATTTGGAGAGATCTCTTCGTGGTCCCTTTTTTAGGCCTCATTTATTTTTATTAACATTAAGACGTCTAAATTTAAATATATATTTGAATAAATATCTTAATATTAAGATATTGTTTTTGAATCTGAACATGAATTATAAGGACTATTTGTTTTCGATGTGCAAATGAAAATAGACGTTATATCAATAAAGTATTATAAAAATCTCATTTTAGTAAAATATTTTTTTCAAAAAGAAAATAATATTTTGAACACTTTTATCGTAACAAGGTTATATGATTTATCTTTTAAGAATTTAACATTAAGTTACATCATTAATATGACTATTATTTCCACTCAAGAACTTTTAAAATCAATATAATGTAATGTAAAATAGTTTATTTAGAGTAGTAACATAATGTTCACAAAAATATTTTATTTTATAATAGACATTTATTGTTGTTATCGATCAAATAACTAATATTTTCGTATTTTCTTGAATCGTGGTAAATATTATATCATAGAGTGTATATCAATTCAAATATATTGATTAATTTATGAAAGTAAAAGACATGTATTAAGTTAACAAGAATAAAAAAAATTATAGCGGTGAGCATAACATTAATTAAATAAGAAAACAACTTTTACGAATTGTTGTAATGTAGTTGAATTAATATAAGAGTCTTATTTTTTAGTCTGAATGTTGTTAAGAGTGCATTACATAACTAATTCATTCAGATATTTTCAGACCAATTAAGAGACTTATTAGGAAATAAAATAAACAAACTTAATGAACTGAATCTGAATAATTAAGATTCAGTTATAAAAAACAAACACACTTAATGGGCGAATCTGAATGATTGAGATTTAGACCCTCATTAAGTGCAAACAAATGAGGCCTTAGTGTGAGTCTATTTAGAGATAATTTAAATTAAGAGAAAATTTTAGAAATTACAAACATAATAGATATAATAAATTTTATAGTAATAATTTATATAATTGTACTTCATAGCTATAGTTTTCTATGGAGGCTACAATTTGTATATTCTGTCAGTTTGTATACTTCACTTGTAAATATACAAATAGGGTAAGTATATGTACATACATATTCTGTATTTATACATTTAGGAATTCCTCAGAACTCAACTTATATATTTCGCTTGTCAATATAGAGACAAAATACTTTATTATGATTTTTTCACATTTTATATATAAATAGCTATGATAAGCATATAGAAAACGGAAAAGGGTCTAAAATACCCTTAAAGTATTGAAAATAGTACAAAATTACCCTCCATCCACCTATTGGCTCCAAAAGACCCTTCCCACGCACCTATTGAGTCCAAATTACCCTTGTCATCCACCTTTTGGTTCAAAATTGACCACTTATTTAACGGTTTTATATTTAAACTATTTAAATATTTTTTTAAATACGTGGCGCTCAACTATTTGTTATAATTTAACTTATTAATATAATTTATAAATCAATCCACTACCCACCTATTACTAATTAAACTCCTCTAAATTAATAAATCCGTCACATTATTAATGCAACAACAGATTAGCTACTACCAATTGAGCGTTTTTAAAAATTTGAGGCGAAAATATCTATAGAAGTAAATTATCATACATTCAAGTGTCTAAATAAAATTATTGATAAACTTAAAAGTCTGACTATGTTTATCTTACTTATTTTTACATCTCAATTATGTGATGTTACTTCATAGGTAACTTTTTTCAAAAAAATAATATATTAAAGATTTTAAAACAAATAATAAAGAATTATAAAATTATTTTGAAAAAATGCATGAATTAATTTGGGATGTATTACTTCTTTTCCTTTAATCATAAATTTCTCATTCAATCTTAAAAGAAAGTGTCCTCCTAAATAAGCGGCTCAACCTAAATTTAATTGGGGCTTCGATTCGGACTCGAATAATTTTGAATGTTATTTTCAGGAATATATAATTTCATCGTGTTTTACTAGTGTTTATGATGATTTTGATATTATAATTGGATTATTAATTGAGTGAGGTTTAGTTAGTAATTAGTGGGTAGTAGGTTGGTTTATAAATTATATTAATAAATTAAATTATAATCAATAGTTGAACGTCGAGTATTTTAAAAAATATTTAAAGAGTTTAATTTTAAAACAATTAAAAGAGTGGTCAATTTTGAATCCAAAGGTGAATGACAAGAGTATTTTGGAGCCAATAGGTGGATGAAAAGGGCATTTTGGAGCCAATAGGTGGATGAAGGGTAATTTTGTACCATTTTCAATACTTTAAAGGTATTTGGTCGTTTTCCGTATAGAAAATTAAGAATTTATACAATGGACTGAATTATACAAATTTCAAATTTATACAAATCAAGCGAATAGCAAAAACTGGAAAACTGTAGACGCAAATTACAATTTTCTTAAACTATAGCTATAGTACCTAATATATGCTAAATACTTATTATTCGGTATAATTTTTTATATTTATCTATTGTTAAATAAAAAAAACATTTTCAGTTATATCTTTCAACATACAATAACTTTTTTAGCTTTACAAAATAAAAACAAAATATATATACATTTTTTTTTGAACTTTATTTATGAAATTAGTTTAAATATGTTATTGTTATTTTGTATCTTTATACAAATGTCAGAGAAAGAGAGATTGTGGTTCAGGTTGAGATTTAAAGTACCAATTTAGTAATTAATTAGGCATACTAAGAATATAATTCTAATCTTGCAATTTTTTATTTTATTTTCATCTTGTATGTTTAGTATTTATATTAAAATTTTGATTAATTAAATTCGTGACATAAGTTTCATTGAAGAGAAAAAACGCTTAATAAGATTTGTTTTCATAGAGTAAGCTTCAACTTGCTATCTCTGATTAACAATGGAAAAATCTTGTTCAATATTTTACCACACAGTAGTGTAATAACTATATATAAATAAAAAATAACTAATTCAACATGCTTCATTAAAATTTTTTACCTACATATATTTAATCACTTTTTATTAATATATTATATTAAATTCTAAATATTTTAAATAAAATCTCTAAATTCGTCATTGTTTCGCAACTCTTTTCGGTGAAAGGCATATAACTCTAAAGAATAATTTTACCTACATAAATCAACTTTTATTTTTTTCTAACATAATGACAAAATAAAAATTGATTCAACATTGGATTTGTATACTAATGTTGTTGGAGTACCCAATGATTTTGGCACGACTTGTCACATGAATTTATTTTGTTTCTAGTAACATTTATTCTAGTTGATTTGTCTTATTATTGAAAAAAGAATCCAGGAAAATCCCATATATTCTACCAAAAAAGAATTTTTTTTATTATTCATTATTCATTAGATAAAAGGAACTTATCTTAATTTGTTTGTTTATTTATTTGGTTTATTAATTATATGAAACATCTTAATTATATTATTTCTTATGCTTTTATGTCATTCATATTTTTGACAGTACCACTTGGGTCTCACTTGTCCTTGAAATTTGAGTGATTTACATTGCAAAATACTTTATGAATAGGTTCAGATTTAATAATGCATCTACTAAATTTTAATTATATTTTAAAATTATCTTCTAGTTAGGATTTAACCTAGAGTTCTGAACTAATACCTAATTAATTAATTACTTCTTTAAGATAATATTTTTTCCCAATTCGATGTGAATTAATTAAAAAAATCATTGATTTCAATAAAAGATGGAAATAATTTCACAAACCTTCCCTAAGGCTTGGGGTTATAATACATACCTATAATGGGGTTATAAATAGAGTTGGAAACCAAAATAAGCCACAAAAATATAAAAGTAACCAAAATAAGTCACTGTTTTAGCAAGTAACTAAAATAAGCTTAGTGGAAGAAAAAGTTCCACTATATCCAATAATTTAAACGTTTTCCGTTAGTTTCGTAACGTTTATTTTTAATATATAACGGAACTTTTTCTTACACTTTATAAAGTGGAGTTTTTCTTCCACTTTATAAAGTGGAACTTTTTATTCCATTTTATAAAGTGAAACTTTTTATTCCACTTTATAAAGTGGAATTTTTTATTACACTTTATAAGAAGAATATTTTTCACGTCTTGAAAAAGCTTTTTCAGTGTTGTCATATAAATTATATTGATTTGATATGTCATTAAAACGGAAAAAAATATTTCATTATGTATTTTTATTATTTTATTCTGAGAAATCTATTTAAGGACGTTTATACATAGTCGATAGTACCTACAACATAAAGTCTTCTATATTTGTTCATTTCAATCTAAAAAAAATATCTTCTACACCTAAATTTAAAGTTTCAATTTATTGGGATGGCAAAATTATACATGACGGAAATACCATTTATTATAATTGTCCTCACAAACACAATGCTAAATATCCAATAAATGTCCGATATCATAAATTTATTTAATCAATTTATAAATGAATGGGTATAAACAGTACGATTATAATTTGATTATAGCCGAAAAATACCCTACTTCATTTTTATCACAAGGACAAGTAAATTTTGGAGAGTGAATTATATATAATGACGAATCGTTGACCGACTTTTTAAGGGTTCCAAATGACTATATAGATCAAATCAAGTCAACAATACTTGGAATCTATGTTTGGAAGGAGCCTAAGATTAGTCAACAACGTTCTCCTTTATCAGTCGATGTTCATCCCTAATTAGAAAATCATAATAGCATTGATGGACTTCCGATAACTCAATCTACTGATTTTCCTAAAATGACTCATTATCAAAATACTCTTACCGGCCGATATGATTTTGATTTAAACAAAACTATCAATGATAGTGATCGGTAATGATCAATTATTATATTTCAATTATTGTTTGTTGATTTTGTCAATTATTTATTAATTTATATTATTTATTATTCTTATTATTATATATTTTGTAGCGGTTTACTTTAGCAAGATAGGGATATTGCTCCAAGTTATGGACTAAATAATTATTTTGATTAGTCCTCACACTTTGAAATGACGAAAAATGTTGGGACATCCTCAAATTTTCATGTCTCGCCTACTTTTGATGCAGATGATTATCGCTATGTCTAACACTTATTTTTTTAAGTGAATTTTTGATGCATATGACCATCTTCAAAGTGAATTTTTTTTTTGGAAGCCATGAAAAGAAAAAGGAGAGAAGGTGAAGGTAAAGGTGAAGATGAAAAGGTAACTTTTTATAAAGCGGAAGATTTTCTTCCACTTTATAAAGTGGAATAAAAAGTTTCACTTTATAAAGTGGAAGAAAAAGTTTCATTATATATTAAAAATAAACGTTATGACAGTAACGGAAAACGTTTAGAAAATTGGATATAGTGGAACTTTTTCTTCCACTAAGCTTATTTTAGTTACTTACTAAAATAGTGGCTTATTTTAGTTACTTTTATATTTTTGTGGCTTATTTTGGTTCCCAACTCTTATAAATATTACTTAAATCTCCCCTTTGATATATTTATGTTAACAAAATTATTATTTAACTTAAAATGGATATGTTTACCCCTTATGTCTTCATTTATTTTTGTACTAGTGATGGAAAGCCTATAATTTTAAAATTTCTATTTAAAATAAATAATATATTTATATAATAATAAATCATCTCATTAGAATAAATACTGGACAAATATCATTAATATTAATAATTTCAAGTGTTTATCCTTTCTATTCATTTTCATTTTAAAGATATTTTAAAATATTATATTTTTTTGATTATGATTTTAATTATTAGATTCGCTTAGGATATGATTTTGTCTTTCACACGAACATTGAAGAATTTTCATTTTGGAGAAGGGTCTAAAATTCCCTTCAAATATTTAAATACCCTCGATGTTAATCCCTTGATTCATATTTTACCCTTATTTTTAAGAGCTCCCTTAAAGTAAAAATATTAAACATTTATTAATATATTACTTAATGTTATTGGTCCAAGTTTAAACCATTCTCAAATAAATATTAAAATTAATGTTTTTTTATTTTTTAAACTATATTTAATTCAGATTTTGACCCAATACACTTGAAAATAATATTGAAAAAATAACTAATTTCATGATATCTACCTATTGACCTATTTTAAATCAACCCTTAATTTATTATAACGTAAGCCAACTCATAAATGGGGATCCAACTAAAACCCATTCTCACCTGGGTTGATTGTTCATCTAAAAAATTTATTATTTTTATTAATATAAAATTTTCTATCAATTATCGAAATATCTTTTTCATTTTCTCTTTTTATTCCCTTTTTAATCTCTTATTCTTAATTAGGATATCTTAAACTCAAACTTGAAATGAACTCACATATGTTGGGATGAGCATGTGAATAAGCGAAATGTTTATTTTAAATATTTTATTTTTAGTTTTGGGTACACGAAAAAGAAAAAAGCAATATTCATATATGCTTACTTAATTAAGTCATTTTATAATTGGATTGAATATTTCTATAAGAATGCATCGTTATTTTCTTTCTTCTTTTTTCTCTATTTTTGTTATTAGTTGATAAACAATAAAATTTAAAATGGTGGACACGATCCAAAATTTAAAAAAAAAATTGTAACCACCTGTTTCCGTCGTCATGAATAAGCCATTAGGGGAAAGACTTTGGGACATAAAATTTTTGAGTAGTGACTTGGAAATTTCTAGCCTAATTCAGATTTGGACGAAATTTGACTCGGGTGAGGTCATGGAAAATCTGGTAATGAATTGTCACAACCCGAGAGTACCCCCAAGTCGTAACATGTCGTATTCGATCTTGAAGAGATCTTATACAAGCCATTAACATTCATTACATAAAAGCATAGAAAATATGGAAGAATTTAAAATTTTCTTTAAAACATAATCCGAAAAGTATTTCATAAAATCGGAAGTCTTTCTAACATTATTGTCTCAAACCATTTATGAATTACAGAAAAAAAATCTTGGGATGCAGCTCACATAAAGTCTAAAAACATAACAAAAGACATAAAGGAGCATAAAGGTTTGTCCTAGAAGCTATGCGGACTCACCACTTCTGTTAAGTCCTTGAAACTCTATCCTCCAAGCAACTCAAAGCTCCAATCATACATTTGATTAGAATGTAGGCAATATGTGTTAGTACAAAGGTACTAAATATGAAAGATAACATAACATCATGAGAGCATCTCAAATGATTACTCAACATGAGACATACACATAAGAGATAATAACATAATCATGACACAAGCATTATATTATAACAATCAGCATAAGGCATACATAAGTTCACACTTCAACAATTAGTCTTTCATACTTAAGTGAACTACTTCACAAGCCACCTCCAAGTATACTGGTGCAAGGCCAAGGTATCATCCCATTCTACTACCTAAGCTGAGTACCTCTCTTTGGTCATTCTTGGTCATAGCCCACCTTCTTACTTAAGACCTAGGTTTTCATAACATAAGATCACTATACCCCTAGGTCACCTTATGACACACTTGTGCAATGTATGTGGGGCATCCCACTCTATCACACATACTAAGCATATGTTGAAGTCACCCTATTCATGTGGTACCATTTCTAAATGTCATTATTGACCTACTTCTTATTTGACAAGGAACTATCATCTTAAGTAAATCTTAACATGGAAGGTAACTGTAGACACTGCCTAAGCCAAACATACTTCATAAGAGGACATTTTATAAGTAGCTTCAAGTCATATTTTTGCAATGTATGAATGACATCCCATTCTACCATTCAAACTAAGTACTCTTTTAGGTTAGCTTACTCAATGCTAATTATCTTTCATACTAGCCTATCAAGAATAACATTCTATCATGCTAATCCTAACTAACACAGAAGCATCATATCATACAATTCAAGCTCTTATAAAAGGTTACAATTATACCAACCTAGCCATCATGCACCCATTCTATCAAGATTCAAGCTATCCATAGGGAGTATGAATTTAAACCCTAATCTACCATGAGTAATCTAGCTCAAGCTATTTAATGAAATGCACATTGCATGCAAGCCAAGTTACCATTAAGAGAGTATAAGTTAATAATCCTAAAGCTACCATGAAATGGTTTTGGCTTAACCAAGTCAAGCTATCATGAAGGCATTCTAATCATGCTACTTCAAGCTACCCCCAGGGGAGTATAGATCCTCCATCCTAGGTTACCTTGTCTATACTAATGCAAGCTACCATGAAAAACATCCTACTAATGCAAGATCAAGCTAACAATGGGAGAGCTTAACTTCTCCACCCAAGCTATCATGAGATCTACCATTTCAAGCTACCATGAGATCTTTCATCCCAAGCTACCATGAAATCTACCATCCCAAGCTACCTAATTCAACTATCCATGAATAAGTCATAAAACTCAACCTCAAGCTATTCTATCTTGGTCTTATCTTACCAAGTCAAGTACACAAGAAAGGATCATATACCACAACTCCAAGCTATTGTAGTCCATCATGTTTGATTCATTTTAGGTTCTTAAGTCAACCTAGAATTCTTCTATGTGAGAGAACTTACTCCTAGCCTATTCATGTCTAGGTGGATAAGAGAAAGAAAATAATTAATCAAGATCTCCTCATATTGACTTTACCCCCAAAGCCCTAACAAAAATTTCTACAAGACCTATTTTCAATACTAGCTTCATTCTATCATGATTCATGTCTAGATTACAAGCAATTTGATCACCTTGATTGTTAGAAGGCAATTCTAGTCATATTTGATAATAAAAGTCTAATATTAACTTTACAAGTAAAGATCCTTCTTATTCAATTAAACCTAGTTCAATTCCTGTTTAGATGATCCTAACTATGATCAATTAGTATTTAAGACAATTGAATTAAGAAGATCAATTTAGAACCTTCAACCTTGCCTCTAATGGCCTAAACCCACAATGATCACCTTTATCAACTTAGATTACTTTCATCAAGGAATTCACATGAAAAAACATCATATAATCATCAAATAAACATAATTCAAACATGATTGAATGTATCCACTACTTTGGAATCACAATCAAACCCTTACCTACAAGGCAATCACATCCCTAACTAGATTGGGGTATTTTGGATTCACAATTGAGGGAAACAATGGGGCTCCATCAATGGAAGAATCCATGTATGAAGGATATTCACATACCTTTGATCAATGCCATAAACCAATCTGGAAATGTTGGTGAATTTGACCTAGTTGAAGACTTAATTTTGAAGGATAAAGTCTAAATGACTACTTAATTGTTTTAATATACTTAAAATACCTAAAAATAATCGTCCATTACTTAATTGGAACGTGGGGTAATTTTTCCAATTCACCCCTCACTTGGCCGAATCACTTGACAGCTTGCAGGTAGCCATTGATGACCACCATTGATGGACCATATACAGATTGACGGCCCGTCCCAGTCATCCGTCGATTGGTTCAGAGAGGGGGTTACAAAGGCTTAGGTGAAGAGACTAAGTCTCAACTCACGAAGTTAATCCACGCCCTGTCAAACCATTGACGGCCCTTACGGTGGATGGCACGCTGTCATTTGACAACATTTGGGTCCATTATTTAGGTCCTCCTCAAGGACCCTTACGGTGGTCTTTGGGGAGTTGTACCCGGATGTTTGGACCCTAAATATATGTGTAGGAACCCATGATACTCAATTTCACCTTCATACCACACTCTAAACTCAACCACAAGACCCTTCCACACACTAGTTCAACTAGACTAGTTTTCGAGCGTTATGCTCACTTTTTGACATTTCACTTCTAAAATTACCAAAATAAGTTATATAGCAATAGATTTGGTCTAGAAACATCTAGGCCTGGGCATAATATGGTTCAAACCGAAAAAACCGACCGAACCGAATTATTTTTAATTTCGATTTCGGTTTTTCGATTATTTCGGTCGGTTTCGGTTTTAAATTTTAATATTTCGATATTTCGGTTCGGTTTTCGGTTTTTTGATTTAAAAATTCGGTTAACCAAAAAACCGAAATTATATATATATACATAATTGTTATTTGTTGTTACCCCATAACCCATTCCTAAATCCTAATCCTCTGAAGCCCAACTACATAATTTCCTATAACTTAGCCCAAGCCCAATTATAGTAGTAGTAGTAGTAGTAGTAGTAGTAGTAGTAGTTACATGACTTTTCATAGTTTTTTTTATTATTGTTGATTGAGTCGATATTTAGTTACATGATGGCCGTTTTACTATTTTTTATTAAATTTGGTTAAACCGAAACCGAACCAAAATAAATCGAACCGAATTTATAATAACCGAACCAAACCGAATTTATTTTGGTCTTGTTTGGTTTCATATTTGGCCAAACCGAAAACCGAAAAACCGAACCGATATTTACAAAACCGAACCGAACCGACCGAACGCCCAGGCCTAGAAACATCAGTTAACCCCTTTTAAGTTATTAGACCTCATGTAGGGCTCTAACTTAGGTCATATGATTTTTGGGGTGTTTCATGAATGAGAGAATTAATTATGAATTTGATTACATGAGTACATAAGACGTTAAGGAGCCCACACGACTTTACGAAATTGAATTCGGGCAAGCAAAACTTCCAAAACTGATCTTAGCGTGAAAGGGGAGTTTTTGAACGTCAAGAGTTGAAGGTGTGTTGTGAAATGAGTGTTTGGAACTCAAATTTTGACTCTCTGTCTCCGTGCAAGACGCCAGGGCAAGATTATTCTTTCCAGGAAGGGTCGTTGTGGCGGGATGGGGTCCACTGTAGCGGGCCAATCACGATTTAAGTCGGGTAACCCCCCTCCCCCCCACAAAAAAATTATTTTTCTGCAACTTTCGTTCCCTTTCCCGATTCTTTTCACTTGTTATAAGACTACAAATAATTAAGATACACAAGGATCAACAATCAAAGGTCTAATTATCCGTATTACAACAAACCCAATATCCGAGACCAAACCCAAGATTCTAATACTCAATTTAAGTTTTTTTCCACCATTAGTTTCATATCAAAACCCTCCCCCAATCGTAAGTAACCGAGACTCCAAGTTCTGCGGATAAAATAATGGATTAAGAGAGTAATTTCCTTACCTTTAGTGCTAGAAGAGGTGGAAAACCTTCAAGAAATAGTCTCGGGTTGTTTCTCAGCTCTCAAAAATGAACTTTTGCAGAAAATAATGTATTTGGGGAGTATTACCCTATTTAAGTCGTGACTATCTCGCTATAGATGGATCTATCCTGCTATAGCGGCATGCACGGGGACAAAATGTTAGAGTTTGAGTTGCAAGCCCCCATTTCACCACACACCTTCCCCCCTTGACATTCAACAACTATCCATTCACACTAAGATCATTTTTGGAGGTTCTACTTACCCAAATTCGATTTCGCAAAGTGGTACGGGTTCCTTAACGTATTAGCTATCTACTTATGTGATCCAAATTTAATTAAATCTCTCATTCATTACCATATTTATCTAGACCTTACTAATTCCGACTTCGTCTAAATCTAAACTAGGTTATGAAATTCCAAGTTACTATCAAAAAGTTTTTCGACCCCAATTCTTTCTCAATTGGCTTCATTACTCCCTAATCCATTTTTTGATCTGTAGAACTTAGATACCCAGGGTTTTGACCTGAAAATAATGGTGGCAAAAGCCCTAATAAAATACAAGGATCTTGGGATTGGCCATGGATCGATAGATTGATTATTATTCGGGTAAATTAGGCCTTGTTTATTGATCTTTGCATTAATTATTAGTTTTTTAAACCAAAAATAAGCGGAATAAATTTGAAAATAAAAAAAGATTCAAGTGCCTTAGAAGGATTCAATCTTGATTTTCTGGTAGGTGATTGGTTTGATTGCCTGTTTGTGTGGTATATGCCGATAATTGCTTCATTGTATGCATGCATGTATACAAATTGAGGCTATGTTGATCAAACTTAATGAAAATGAGTATGAATGAACAATTGCATGTCATGAACCTAATACTTGATTGTGTGATTATGAGTAATGTTCATTTTGAGTGTGATTGTGATTTTGGTTGTGCTGATTGGATCGAATGTCACGTTCTTACACATATATTAGATCAGATGTCACGTTCTGACACACTAACAATTTAGGTGCGGGTTCCATAAGAGGACTATTATACCGTTGTATGTGTTTGTTATTGTATATGTGTGTTTACTATGTTGTTATTGATTTTATATCCTTGCTTACTGAAATAGTCGCGTGATCCTACCAATACACTATGTTGTACTGGTACTGCATTCGTTCTTTTTTGAGTACAAGGCATCTTCAAACGACTATTTGATAGACCTCATTAGGAGGTCTAGTGATCCAAACTAGATTTCAATGGTGAACAAGTTCTTTCAAGATGCAATGAATTATTCATTTTTGTTTAGTTCATTCTCTTCAAACTGAGACTGTTGATTAGATATTTCTTATGTTTGGTTGGGGTTGTACCCTTTTTTCTTAGACTTGTTGCACTTTAGATGTTTTGGACTTTTGGTATAATGACTTTCAATTATAGGGGTTAACTTCCGGAATAGTTGTTAGTTGTTTGTTGAACTTCCGGAGTTTATGAGAATTTCGTATTTCTTTAGCCATTTGAACCTGCTTCCGTATCTATAAATGCGTAGTATTTTGGTTAAGGTAGCTTAGTTGGGATGAAGTAATGACTCTCCCACTGGAGGTTTAGTGTGATGTCAATCACGATGGTCGGGGTCGTGATAAAAAATAAAAGAGATAGGAAGTGAAGGGTTTGCGGGATGGGGGGGTGGGGGGGAGTGTAGAGAGTAAATACCTAACCTTTTCTTTTATTTTTAATTTACTATTCAAAATCAAGTTAATCACATAAGCTTACATATTAAGTGATTTTAAATTATTTTAATGGAAAGGACCTTGAGATTTGGTACAATATTACCCTTCACCACTTTAGCATCATTTGTTAGACATAAGAGTATTTTGAGCTTACTATACTATGTTTGGATCATGGTTACCCATTGTATTGTATTGTAATTTTACCATATATACACTGTTTGTTTTGATTGTTACTTAAAATGTATTGTATTGTCAAATTTTGTTGTTACGTAACAATTAAAAACCCCATTTTATGGAGCAAACAATTTGGTGTTTTTGCATTGTTACTTAATTTCTTTTTCTAATAATATCTTACTTAATATTTCATAATACTATTTACCTTTTACCCTATATAACATAATCCCAGTCAAATCTCCTATCCAGCAACTACTACGCTATTTTGTTCCTACTAGGTCAGATCGTTGTCCATCCTCTTTTTTCTTCTTCGTCTTTTTTAAGCGTACCCGCTTTCTCTTTTTTTACACTTTTGTCTCTTTCAACATATTGTTTTGTATTTTTTTTTTTTTGCAGATTTTACATTTTACAAACCCAAAAGTTACATGTACTTAGTTTTTGTTCGTAATCTTTTTTTACAGTGATTAAAATTTTGTCATACTTTTCAGGATTCAATATCGTCACAAAATAAGCTTACAACTTTGAGTTTTCTGTATGTCATAGTACTTCAATCTATTTTCAATCTTCTATTTTTTTCACTTTTTCTTGTTTTTTCATAATAAAAACTCATCAATCCGTACACACTTAATCACCTTTAAAATTAAACTTAGAATTTCCCATAAAAACATTTAAGTTTTTATCGTGATGGAGTCTGATTTTCTATATTCAAACCTTTTCTAGTAGTCAAATATTGATACAACTAAGCTCTTTAGCTTCATATGTTCTGCTCTTAGCAGTAATTTAATTTTAGACTTATGCATGTGAAAGAAGCACTAAATAGACAAGATCCACTAAAAATTCCCAAAGATAAATATTATATATATTTATCTAGACATAGGTACATCTATGAACAAATAAGTAAATCTTTTATTTATTTATGTTTAGGAAAGTTCTACCTTGTGTACTTCAGGGCACAAAGGTGGTTGAAGAGCGATAGTGTAGCAATTCAAACAGTTGAAAGGTATTTTAGGTCTTTCTCCGAAAATAAAAGTACAAGTATAATTTTGATAGTTCAACTCTACCTAGTATCTATATTCATTAGTTGATGTTGATATCAATAATTTTTTCTTTAAAAAATGAAGGGTTATTTATGCAATTAAGCACATGTTGAGGGGGGTAAAATAAATAGTAGAGAGTTATTTTCTTGGTGGGAAAGTAGAGGACCAGTTCGTTATATTCGAAAATTCAAAAGATAGTAGTGGACCCAAATGGGAAGCATCTTTTCCAGCCCATTATATAAAGAGACACATACTTCAAATTCAACTTTTCCCTAATAAAACCATACCGTCACCTTCGCCTTTTTCCGGCAACCGTCTACAACTTCCGCATTTTTACTCCGACTCAAAACCCTATATTTTTGAACCAGTGAAACCCTATCAAAAAGTTCTATTTTTCATATTTTTTATGACCTTTTAAGTTAAGTTAAGGAAAACCCAACTGATCAATCTTCTGTTATATTGAAAGTTTTGCAGGTATTTGTCTTTCTGTACGTTGTTTTCTTATGGGTCGCTTTGTTTTGTGGATTTTGGAGCTTTGTGATAGTAAAAATTTGCCTAAATTGTTTATATGTTATTGGGTGTGTCTTAAACTTTTTGATTATGTTGACTTTCTTATCCAAGATTTTGCACTTTTTTGAATTTTTAAGTGAAGAAACGAAAACCCAACTGATCAATCTTCTGTTATATTGCCAGAAAATAGTTAAAAGGCATTTCATTTTTGTATGTTGTTTTTAATGGGTTGGTCTGTTTATGGATTTTGGAGCTTTGTGATGATGAATATTGGCCAAATTGTTAATAGGTGAATGGATGTCTCTTAAATTTTTGCTTATATTCACCTTCTTATTCCATGATTCTTCACGTTTTTTTTTATATACTTTTTAAGTGAAGAAAGGAAAACCCAACTGATCAATTTATGTTATACTGAAAGTTATGCCAGAAAATAGTTAAAGGTATTTCACTTTCTGTACGTTGTTTCTTATGGGTCAATCTGTTTTTCGGCTTCTTCTTTTCTTTTTCTTGATGAGCTAATTTCTTACTGAGGTTACGATGGTATTGGATTTATGTGTGACTCTGTGTAAATCGTGGTGTTACCAAGACATTTCATTTGTCTACTATGTATTGCCATGTCTTTTTTTCCTGTTTCTTCTCTTTTTTGATTCATAAGAACCGATAAAGTAATCCCAAGTAATTAATGTTGGAACCCTGATTTTCACTAAGGGGTTCAAAATATGAAAAGAAGTTGAGGGGATTAAACACCTACAGTATATTACACGTATACAATAGTTCTAACCTTGAATATACAATGTAATTTTTCACTGAAGTAACCCCCTTACTCCCACCTGGCTCCACCCCTGCAAGTGATCAGTCTTCAGCTATAGTGAATATGGTGCTTGAAATCCGATTTATCCATTGCTATCTTACCCACTTTTGTGTGTGTGTGAGAGAGAGAGCGAGTTTCGTGGACATTCTCTCCCATTAATCTGTCTTATGGAGGTGTCTGATAGTATGTAGAAGTTTGAACTGGTTTTATTGGAGACATTATCTGCATAATGGTGTGTTTTGAGGGGTGACTTCAATGGTTTCATTTCCATAAATGGTTAATCTGTTGAACTAACTATGAGAAATTGCGGGATTGCTCAATTTGGACTGAATAATATCTGTGGTTTGACTATTGTTATCATCTATTTTCAGTGTTGAAGATTTTGATTCCCACGATAAAGAAATGGAAGTTAACGGGAAGGACGAATTGAAGAAACCGCTTTTACAAGATGACGATGCTGTAGCTGTCACTGTGGTTCAACTAAGTGACAGCAGGAATAAAAAGATTAGAACTCTTCTCTTCAAAGTTAATGGCATCACTTGTGCATCTTGTTCCAATTCCATAGAATCTGCGTTGGGAAAGCTGAAGGGGATTGAGAGTGCTACAGTGTCTCCACTTCAAGGCCAGGCCGTTGTTAAATATGTGCCAGAACTTATCAGTGTATGTCCAATTTAAGACAATGTGATACTCTCTTAATTTTAAGCCAAGAATTTAATCATCAAACATTCAAGGACTTTAGAGTCCTAGACAACCAAATAGCTTTGTTGCCTTCTCATGTTGTCGACAAGCCATTGATTATAAAATTCACAAAATCTATTATTGTTAACTGATAGATTGATTTTTTTCTTTGTGCTTTTCTTTTTCCACTTCCAGTATTATGTCTGCTTCCAAAAGTTGTGCTCTTTTGGAGGATCCAATACAGGTGCAGCTACATTTTTGGAGAGTGAGCAAACATAGCTATAGCATACAAATACATATTTATGCATGTCTCACTGTGAAGAGGAATTTTACAAATACATTTTTATGTCTTCAGAGATTGATTTGATGGGGTTGATTCCTCTTAGGTTTTCTTCTTTATTATGTTTCCGTATTTCTAACTAAATGTATGACTATACCAGGCAAAAAAGATAAAAGAGGCTGTCGAAGACACTGGTTTTCTGGTTGATGAATTCCCAGAGCAAGACATTGCTATCTGCAGGATCAGAATCAAAGGGATGGCATGCACAAGCTGTTCTGAGTCTGTTGAGCGTGCTCTTTCGATGATTGATGGAGTAAAGAAAGCTGTGGTTGGTTTATCTCTTGAAGAAGCAAAAGTTCATTTTGATCCAAATGTTACAAGTACCAGCCGGATTATTGAAGCAGTTGAAGATGCTGGATTTGGAGCTGATATAATTAGTTCAGGCAGCGATTTAAATAAAGTACACTTCAAGCTAGAAGGCATCAATTCTCCAGATGATTTCACTGCTATTCAATGCTGTCTCGATGCTTTGGAAGGTGTAAACAGTGTTGACATTAACCAGCAAGAGCATAGAGTGACAATAAGTTATGAACCAGATATAATTGGTCCAAGAACCCTAATGCAGTGCATCCAAGAATCTGGGCATGAGTCAAGTACTTACCGTGCAAGTCTGTTTATCCCACCAAGACAGAGAGAAATAGAAAAAGAGCAGGAAATCCACACTTACAGGAACCTGTTTTTGTGGAGTTGCTTATTTTCAGTGCCAATATTTGTTTTCTCAATGGTACTTCCAATGCTCCCCCCTTATGGAAAATGGTTGGAGTATAAGGTTTTCAACATGCTAACTGTTGGAATATTGTTAAAATGGATCCTTTGTACACCTGTGCAGTTTGTTATTGGTCGAAGGTACTCTTTCCTTCATTGAATTTTATGTGCGATGTGATTTTCTTTTTTATTCCAAACTGTCTTTCATTGAGATATGAGTAAAATCTTATCATTTCTAATTATGAACTTCTACTTTAGGTTCTATGCAGGATCATATCATGCACTAAGACGGGTATCTGCAAACATGGATGTTCTGATTGCATTGGGAACTAATGCTGCCTATTTCTATTCAGTTTATATAATGGTAAAAGCATTGACCTCAAACTCCTTTGAGGGGCAAGATTTCTTTGAGACTAGTCCCATGTTGATATCATTTATATTATTGGGGAAATACCTTGAGGTTCTTGCAAAAGGAAAGACATCAGATGCTTTGGCAAAGTTGACAGAGCTGGCTCCTGAGACTGCATACCTATTGACACTGGATGGTGCTGGGAATATTATTTCTGAGACAGAAATTAGCTCTCAATTAATACAAAAGAATGATGTACTTAAGATTGTTCCAGGGGCAAAGGTTCCTGTAGATGGCGTTGTTATTAATGGTCACAGTTATGTGAATGAGAGTATGATCACAGGAGAAGCTAGGCCTGTTTCCAAGATGCCAGGTGATAAGGTACTCAAGATTTGTTGGCCATGCGTTTCACACTTTTTGTTTTCAAATGCAGGCTATCATCAACAGATTGTATATCTTTTAACATGCTTTTTAATAATAAACATGTAACTGTTAGGTCATTGGTGGAACTGTAAATGAGAATGGGTGTGTACTCATCAAGGCCACTCATATTGGTTCAGAGACTGCCCTCTCACAAATTGTTCAGTTAGTTGAAGCTGCTCAGCTTGCCAGAGCACCTGTTCAGAAACTTGCTGATCAGATATCAAGATTTTTTGTACCCACGGTGAGTACTATCAATATTAGTTGAAACCAGTACAAATCCTGTAAGCTCATTTTGTTTTTATGAATGAAATGAAATCCGAGCAGTTCATACAAAACTATTCAGATCTGCATGATGGCTAATTTTTTTCCAGGCAGAATCTTAATTGGCGTATGCTTGTTTAGGCAAAAGAGGTACTGCCTCGATATGTGATCAAGATATATGTTGCAATTTATATCTTCAGTATATTCATTTTAGAATTCTTTAGTGACGATGGACCATATTTAAGTACGGGTGGATGCAAGCAATGAAATCTATAGCGAAGACCATGGCCAAATATACTCTGGTTTATTCTAAGACTTTAATCTGAATGACTAGGATGAAGAAATTTGGAGCCTGTCATAGTTTCTAATGTGTGTATACTGCACCGTGCATATGTTTTTTAATATCTGAAATAGCTTGAGTTGATCTTATTCTCAGATATTGTCAGTTATCTGCTGGAGAGCTAAAACAACCCAATTTTATCACATTTCAGGTTGTTTTAGCCGCAACTGTGACATGGCTGGGATGGTTTATCCCTGGAGAACTAGGTGTATATCCTTTAAGTTGGATACCAAAAGGAATGAATGTGTTTGAGCTTGCGTTTCAGTTTGGTATATCGGTATTGGTGGTTGCTTGCCCCTGTGCGCTCGGTTTAGCTACTCCTACAGCAATTATGGTTGCTACCGGGAAGGGCGCTTCTCAAGGTGTGCTTATTAAAGGTGGAAATGCTCTTGAAAAAGCACATAAGGTTTGTTCACCTCTCCAGCCTTATAAGTAGCATGTAGGTGAAAGTATTTCAATTTCACACAAGAAATTTGTCCACTCATCTTTTTCTTTTTTCTCTTTTGAACTGAGAGGGAATTGAGGGGTCAAGGGCGTGAGAGTTGTCAGTTCATTGCCTTGAAAATTCAAACTCAGAGCCAGAAATGAGATCAATCCTTGGTTCTAGAAGTTCTTGTTTACTTCTATGGATAATACTCCCTTTGTCCCTAATTACTTGTCCACTTTTTCTTTTTTAGTTGTCCCTAATTACTTGTCCATTTTGACAAATCAAGAAAGGACAATTTCTTTTACCTATTATACCCTCAATTAATTACTTTGAAAAAGGTTGAACTTCTTGAAAATCTTAATTTTTAATTCACCCACTCTATAATTAATAGAGGTAAAATGGTAAACTCACTATGTCAATCATTGTTTTCTTAATAGGTGTGCCAATTCAAAAGTGGACAAGTAATTAGGGACATAGGGAGTAATAGATGATTAACTGGGAGTTCAATTGTGCTTGAAGACTAATTTTAATTCATGAACAGAAAAGCAATTACATTTTTCTGTTTTCTTATGTGAGTGTTAATGTAAACACATCTTGTTCTTGCACAGGTGAAACTGGTTGTGTTTGATAAGACAGGAACACTGACAGTTGGGAAACCCAGTGTTGTCAGTGCTGTGCTATTTTCTAACATCTCCATGAAAGACTTCTGTGATGTAACTATCTCTGCCGAGGTAGGCTTCTTTTCCTTGTATTCATAATTCTTTTCTTTTATACATTCTTAGATGTGATGCCTACCCTATTATCTGGTAACTTTGCTATGTGGAGATGTCCCCAACCTTTGGTCTAGTGGTAAGAGAGCAGTGCCTTGTGTAGGTTAGGCACACATCACAGATTCAAACCCCTTGATTACTAAAGCTTGTATTTAAGTGGAGAAGGTTAGATGTGTCAAGTTTGTTGATTGAGTGCTCTCATATTGAGATTTCTTCCATCAAGTAGAAAGAATTTTGATTTACATGCCTAAAAATCTGATATTTACGTCCCCCAAATATCTGTTATTCCTAGTTGTAATATCTCTAAAATTATGCTACATTAATCCCTAATATCTCCTACATATTGAAAGCAATTGACATCATAGTTATACATATATCTAAGAGTTATCCCCCCCCCCCCCAAACCCCAAATTGATGTTGGTGGATCAAAAAAAAAACATCAATTATGATGGTGTTTCCGTGCCATAGATTTTGTAAACATATTAGCTATTTGAAGATCACTTTATACATCTGGAAGAGTAATGACTCTTATACATTTCCACTTTAATGTGTTTGGTCCTTTCATGATACGCGATTGCTAGCAATTTGAATGACACTTCTGTTATCAATATGGAGAGGAGTCTGATTAGATTGAGGAAATCCAATTTCTACAAGTAATCCATCTTTAGTTGAAAAATTCTGATCACGATTTTTTGACTCCTTTTTGTGAACCTTTAGCTTGTTCATGATCTAAAATAATAACACAAGTACAAAATTAATCACATTGACCTAAACATTTCCAGATTATAACTTAATCCCAAACCTCAGGCCAACCTCATGATTTTTCCACCCATTTTAGGGCTTTTCCACCATTAATTCACCCAAATTTAACAATTTTAGGTTTACATTAGCGAATGACGGTAAGTTTATCAAGAATACATGTTTTTATAAACAACCTAAGGCCTTACACTCAAAATCCTCTTAAACCCGAATTTTCCCCATCTTAGGATGAACCCAAACCCTTTCTAGGGCTAAAATTAGCGCCTCTTAGGCCTAGAAATCAAAGTATCGCATTGGAAAACAAATTACTTACTTTATGAAGGTTGCTCATGAGAAATGGATGAAAATTACCCTAACCCGCCCATGTCCCCAAAATGTTGGACAATAATAGGTGGTTTTTTTTTTTTTGCATTTACGACGACTAACCACGCTATCACGATGACGCTGTAGTAGGAATTAAATCCACTGCTATAGCGCTATGTCTCCCGCAATAGCAACTTGCATAGGACAAACTTGAAACTCTTCCAAAATTAGCTTATTTCCACCCTCAAATCTTGACGTTCCAAATCAACCCTTTCACGCCAAGTTTGTTATAGGGAGTTCTATTCCGAAAAGTCATATGGACTACTATCTTAACTACAAGAAAAAAAAAACTCAACATAGACGTTTCACCCAATCCTTTTCTTGGATTGTCTCATACTTCACCATGCTCAGATTTCATCTGAAACTAGCCTAAATTGAAATTTTCAACTACTATTTTGGAAGTTTTCTTGCCCCATTTTTTTTACAAATAGTTTGACCTTAACGATCGAAAAATTCATTACAATAGATACCAATTTATCGAGGGGTGGGCATAAATACCGAAAACCAAACCAAATCGAACTAATTCGATTCTTCGATTTTCGGTTCGGTATCGGCCGTCGGTGTTATTTTTTCAGAAGTTTGGTTCTTCAGCTAGGTGTTCGGTGCAGTGTTATCAAAAGCGAAAATCACAAGAAAGCTCTAAGGTCCATGGGGGCTTTAAGCGTCAAGCGCAAATAAAGCGTGAGCCTTAATGAAAAAAGGCTCAAAGGGAGAAAAAAGAAACAAATGTATATGTTTAGTCCAAGACTAATAATTATAAACGTGAATGACATATATATGACCAAAGCAATTGACTAAAAATTATGATAAAGTGAAATATCAATTATTTAGAGTCACTTCTTCATAAGAGGCTCATTGGCAAGGAATTGTTTGTCCTAGACCTTGATGACGACACTAAAGCGCACTTTACGCTCAACACGTTTTGAGCCTCACTTCAGGGCTTAAGCGCGCCTTTGATAACACTGGTTCGGTGTAGGGTATGAGAACTTCGGTGCACCGAAGAACTAGACTTTCATTAAAGAAAATAAAGAAATAAATAAACTAACAATTGAATCATTCATGTATAAATCAATGTAGCAACAAATGTACAATTCAATAGTTAACTTCAAATATTATATCCTAGGAGGAACTCAAACATATTTTATCAATTTACGTTATGTAGAGGAACCGTTTTCATTTTTTTTTCTCGAGAAGTAGTTGGAGGCACAATGTTCTTGATAAAGACAAATGTAGTATTTTAGTTAGCATAATAAGTGTTCCACAATGAGACACATCATTCCTTAACGTAGTTGTTAATTTTTAAGTATTTTCTACTTTGATTTTGTCCTTATTTTATATTTTGTTCAAACTAAAAACCCAATTTAAAATCACCGAACTAAATCGAAATGAAGTTGAAAAATCGAATCAAATTAGTTTGGTTTGGTATACAGTACACACTTTTTAAAATAAAAAATCGACGAATAGAAGTTTGATAAAATAAAACTAAAGAATTGAACGCCCACCCCTAAATTTACCCATAGTTTGTCTCGGAACAATCCAACAAGAAAAAGTGAGCTTAGTCGTGGTACCTTAGGTTAGGGGTACACGTCCTGCATGTCCTTCTTGGTTTCTCAAGTGGCTTCTTCAATTTGATGATACTTTCATTGAACCTTTACTGACCTTATTTCTTTAATCCTCAATTTTTGGACATCCCGATCACCCTTCTTGCTAAACCTCATTATTCTTTTGTTTGGATGTCAAAAACTTGTTTTGGGATATCCCTCATCTTTTCTTGAGTTTCCTTACTAAGTCAACACCTAGAGGCTTTACATCGCCAACCTCAACATCTTATGAGTGATATACATCCCCTCCCATAAAGTGTCTCGAATGGTGCAATATTTATACTAGAGGGGCAACTGTTGTTGCATGAGAAACTTACACAACGATAAGAACAGATCCCAATGGTCTAAATTGAATCATACTTCCCTTCAGTCTTAGGAAGACCCACCACAAAGTTAATTACTATCATTTGAAGTAATCATGCAGGCCTTTGGTGCTTATCCCCAAACTTTTTGGCTTGATTTCCTCCGTTAATGTGGGTTTAACCTCAATATTGACCAGCACTCCACCCTTCTGGAGCATTGCACAAACTATGATTATTCAATTGGTGTAGCCACTAGTTTACACCCTAATTTCATGTTTCTTTTAGTAAATCAAACACATATTTTGTTGGGAGATAAAGATTTCTTGTTTTGAGTGTGCAAATTCGATTTCCAAAAAATACTTTAATTTCCCAAGCTCTTTGATGTCAAATTCTATGAGTAAACACTTCTTCAAATTTTGTATCTTCTTACATGTTACTATGATGTCATCTACATAAACTAATAATGTTGTCACCTTTCCTCTTTTGAGTGTCGTATGAAAAAGGTGTGATCTCCTTGACTTTGTAGATACCCTAGCTTGATCATAACCTTTGCAAATCTTCCAAACCATGCATGAGAGGTGATTGCTTTAATTCCATAGAGTGCCTTCTTAAGTCCATACCATTCCCTTCTTGCCTTCAAAATCGGGTGGCACCTTCATATGGATCTCCTCATCTAAGTTCATGTAAAATAGCATTTCTTACATCAAATTGTTGTAGGTTCCAATTGAAAACCGCAACCAATGATAATAGGATTCTCAATATATTCATTTTTGCCAATATGACAGAAGTCTCTAAATAATCAATTCCATAGGTCTGTGTATAATCCTTTGCTAGCTAAAGTGCTTTAAAATCTGCATCCGACCAACTTTTTCCCTTTTGGTGATTCCATATTTCCCAAGTTTTATGTTTCTCCAATACTTTCATTTCAACCTTTATAACTTTCTCCCATTCCTAATGCTTCTGACAAATTTCTAGGGATTAGAATTGTGTGGAGGTTACAGAGAAAAACTTAATGACTTGGGGATAAATTTTGATATGTCTGGAAAGGCTCAAAGGGTGTTGTGTGCAAGTTTTGGTTCCTTTCTGAGTGAATGGGAAGGTCAAGGTCACTAGGTTTGTTAGGTTCTTCTTCATGATCAATTTGGTTTGGTGTTCAGATGGTTCAACAGGTTCAAGATGGGTATTAGGAGTAGTAACCTTAGGAGATGATTGTTGCTGAGTAGTTTGATCGATTAGCCTCTTTCTTCTGGAATAAACCTGCTATGGTAGATTATTTTTTTGAATTCCAATATCTATATGTGGATTAAAAGACTCAATGAGTTCATTTGAATTTAGAGACTAGGGTGACCGAAGAAATGATGACCCAGGCAAGGATTTGACACGACTAGAAATAGACAAATCAGATAGTGACAAGTCTAGAGATCTCTATCCCTTCAATGACTCTTTTTGATTGTAAGAATGATAAAAAAATCGACACTCATCAATGGTGACATCAACTGAAACAAAGAATTTCATTGATGATAGTTGATACCACTTGTAACCTTTTTGAGTAGGAGAATATCTTGTGAAAACACACTTAAGAGCACGTGGATCTGATTTGCCTCCATTTTGAGAATGAATATGAACATAGGCAACACTTTTGAAGATTTTAGTAACCAATTTATTGGAAATTTCAAAATTTGGAAAGAAATTCCTAAGAGTATCAAGCGGACTTTTTAAGTTCAGAATTCTTGATGGCATTCTGTTACTAAGATGTGCAGCAGTTAGGATAGCTTCTCCTTAATACTATTTTGGCACCTTACCGTTAAACAATAGAGATCTAATAATGTCAAGTAACACACTAGTTCTTTTATCTGTTATCCCATTTTGTTGAGGAGTAACGACACATGAAGATTAATGAATTATCTCCCTTTTTTGGAAGAAAATAGAGAGGGTTTGATTGAAGTAGTCTTTGGCCATTATTAGATCAGGATATTTTAATAGGCACATCATTTTGGGTTTTGATCAGATTACAAAAGGTAGGTTGAATTCGACAATAGATCCACGTTACTCTTGTACAATTATCAATGAATGATACAGACCATCTAGCACCAGAAATATCAGGAATGAAAGAGGGTCCCCAAATATCACTATGAACAAGAGAAAATGGAGTTTGACATTTTTTGTGACTAATTGGATAGAGAACACATTTGTTTTTTGCAATTTCACAATCATTACAAACAAAGATTGAAACATCATTTTGATTAGGGAAAAGACATAAATTTCTCCCTGAACTTGTACCGAAAAGTCAGTTACACGCTTATACTATTATGACGATCCATTACACACCTTTTACTACTTAAAAGTGAATTTAATATCACCCTACGAGGTATAACAATACTCTCACATTATGTGGTGTATTACACTCGCTGCCACATCAATGATACGTCAGCACCTCAGAAATTATAATTTTTTAATATCTTTTTTGTTCTTTTCTTTATTAATTAACTTTTCTTTTGTTAGCTATATTTACTTTAATTAGTTTCTAATTAATTAGTAAAATTCTCTAATAATTATATCTTCTTCATTGCAAAGAGGAAGCTTTGTACAATGGCCGTCAAGAAAATTTTTTGAAATTCGAAGTTGATCGTATGGTGAAAGAATTTCTTTCTTTCCAAAATGAACCTTTAGAAGACTCCTTTAGTTTCTTCCATTGATTGACCATGAAAATCGAGATCTAATTGCAAATATTTTTAGATTCAAACACATTTTTACTTTTTCTATGTTTTTCATGGAGGTTTCTTAAAAGATAGGAATAATTGAAAAATAATTTTCTTCCCCTTTTTGATCAATCATTCATCTAGTTTTCTTAAAAGTCTCACCATAGTTTCACAACTGAGAACCCCCAAACTTTGTTTTACTCTCCGATGACATGAACAAACACAAATCTTAAGTCACTAGTACTATTTTGATTTCTTGTTGGAAGGTTTATGGGTAAAAGAATGGTGTTTTTGAAGTAACTTGTTACTACATTGCTTCTTGTTGCTAATTCATTTAAGCTTATTTGGGTTTGAAGAAGATGAGAAGGGTGAGGTATGAAGAAGAAGAGATGTGGGGGTGGGGTGAAGGGTGGGGTATGAAGAAGAAAAGATGTGGGGGTAGGGTATGAAGAAGAAGAGATGTGGGGGTGGGGTATAAGGTTAATTCTGATTTTTTTTAACTTTAATAATTATCTGATGCGCATGATTTATTTTTATTCTAATTTATTTTGCCACATCAGTTTTAGGGGATAAAAAAAATTCATTTTAAACAGTATAGGTGTGTAATAGGTCATCATGATAGTTTGAGTGTGTAAACGACTTTTGGGTACAAGTTTAAGGGGGAATCTATGTCTTTTCCCTTTTGATTACATAAAATGAAGGATGACCTAACTGATGATGATAAAGTGATACTTTCTCTTTATTGGAATAACAAATTCATACAAGATGAACTAGATAAGTAATCCTTAGTTGTATCTTCACCATTGTGGACATCAAGATAATAAAGACCACTTTTGTCACTAGCACACCCAATCATTTCCTTCGTGTTCTATGCCTGAAATAAACAATATGAAAGGAAGAAAGTTACTTGGCATTTGAAATCTTTGGTGAGTTCTTGGATATAAATAAGATTTGCAGATAACTTTGGGACATGAAGGACATCTTTAAGTATCAAGGATTTTCCCAACGGTATGTCTCCTTGTCCAGCTACAGTATTAACTGAATCATTGGCTATAGTTATCATTTTTAGCTAGGACATGGGGAATATGTTATGAAGAGATGAGAGAAACTGGCCAGGTGATTAGTTGCCCCGGAATCAACTGCCCATATTGGAGATAGTTTGTCTATGACATCAGTAACAACAGAACAAGAAATCAGGCCAATGCATAACTACCTGTTGAAGTTGAGTGTGGATTTGTTTCATCAGTTAGAGGGTTGCTAGATATATGTGCTTGCTTTCATAAGTAATGTTTTTGTTTGGAGGTCTACAATTGAGTCTCCAGCATCTCTCTCAGGTGTGTAGATATCTTTTGCAATAGGTGTAATAAAGATTGTCCCTGTTGAATGGCGGTTTGAATGAACCCGCGGGCTTGATGGTGCTCTTCCATTGTGAAACTCCAAATTCTTTTGAACTTGTCCATTTTGCTACAAGAGCTGATCCTTCATTAATTTGAGTTTCAAGCATAACACTCCTCTGTCCTTCTTTTGTCCGTATAATGGTCATTGTTTCATTTAATGATGACAGATCTTCTTTTCCTAATATTTGCACTCTCATGGAATCAAATTCTGCATTTAGCCTTCTAGAAAATCATAAATCTTTTCCTTTTAATAGATCTTTTCAAAATTACAACATCATCTTTACAACCCACTTCTTTTCCTAAGATTTGCACTCTCACGGAATTAAATTCTGCATTTAGCTTGCAAGAAAATCATAAATCCTTTCTTTTTCAATAAATCTTTTCTAAATTACAACATCATTTTTACCACCCACTTCTTTTTCTAAGATTTGAACTCTCACGAAATCAAATTCTGCATTTAGTCTTGCAATCCATTTGAATGCATTGATAACCATCCATTACTTGCCATAACCCCTGTAAAATTTAGAATATTCAGTGACAGGTCAAGCTATGTGTTTTGCTGCAGAAAGTTTTGTTTTTATTTCATAGATCCTGGCAGCATCATGTACTTTAGAGTATGTCTCCTTCACTACATCTCAAATTTCCATAGTGGTGCTCAGAAGCATAACACTGTACTGATTTTTGGAAGCATAGAGTTTCGTAACTAAGACATCATTGCGTCGTGTTCATCCTATATGTCAAACATGGGTTCTTCTTTAGATGGTCTTGTACTGAGAAGGTGTCGTATTTTCCCTATACCATCTAAAAAGGTATAAACACCAGTTGAGCCTATTTTCGGTGATTTTTTCCATTCAACCGATAAGAGAGTTGGAACTATAGAGTTATTCTCTATGGTTGCATAAACATTTTACAGAGGCTGGAATATTTCCAGCAGTCACATTTTCTGACATAGTTTTTCAATGGTTTCAATCTTTAGGAGGATAAAGATAGCCAAAAAAGAAATTTCAAGACAGGATGAATAAAACTAGTCAAGATTAAGCCTAAAGCTCTGATACTATGTGGAATAAGATAGTTGAATAATTTAATTAATATCTTTCTATATCTATGATTGTGGAACAAATCATCAAGATCCCATAAAATATGGAATTATACAAAAGGGAAAATGCACAAGTACCCCCTCAACCTATGCCCGAAATCCCAGAGACACACTTATACTATACTAGGGTCCTATTATACCTCTAAACTTATTTTATAAGTGATTTTCTACCCCTTTTCAGCCTACGTGGCACTAATTTGAAAAAAATAGTCAACCAATGTTGGGCCCACAAGAAAGTGTCACGTAGGCCGAAAAGGGGAAGAAAATTAATTATAAAATAAGTTAGGGGGGTGATAGGACCTTAGTATAGTATAAGTGTGTCTATGAGATTTGTGGCATAGGTTGAGGGGGTACTTATGCATTATCCCTATACAAAATCATATATTTTACATAAGGAGAACTAGATTACAAAAATTATCTTAAGATCTTAGATGATCAAATCTTGATATGGTTCTATCTTTTTGGAGATCCTCTATAGGCCAAGAATACTAATAGAGTCAATTTAAGAACTTAGATTAAAAGTGATTTTGACCCCTATTTTTAAGAAATTATAGATAACATTTGGTAAAAACTAATCACCTTCTTTAATTTACTTTAATAGAAATCAAAGATATTTAAGAATTAATCTTAGTTGAGTAGGATTCAACAATGGGTTTGAGTCGGTGATTGTAAAACTTCCTATTATCGATCTTGATTCGCGTATAAATCCGGAACTATGGACCTAGCTGAACTAGAGAGCCCCGAAGTCCCTTGGTATCATAGAATTAGGTAGCATATGAATAGGCCCGAGAAAACCCCTGCATAGCTTCTTCGATTTCTCGATAAAGAGCAGTATGACCAACAGTGGTTCGAATGTATATAAAAAGGATTTTTTTTAGACTTCTTACTATTAGATAGTGTCCATAAATCTCATAAAAAGTACCTAAAGATTCATAGTGAACTTCGATGGGAGTTTCTCTTGAAGCAATAACACGTTGATCTAGTCGCCACCGGAGCCACAAAGGACTATCTAAATTGATTTGTTTCTGTCGATAAGCCCCAATTGCATCATAGGAATTCGAAAAAAGGGTTCTTTCATATAATTATTGTACACTTCTTTTTTTATTTTGATGGTTTCTGGCATTACATGGATTATATCTATTTACACATATACCTCGATGATTTCCGCTCGTAAATACATAGAGTCCAATAAACATATCTTGCGTTGGTACGGAAATGGGGTCCCCAATAGCCGGAGACAAGATTCAAATGAGAAAACAACCTCTTAAAAATTATTTTTACATGGTTGTAAGATAAATTCATTGTCACACACACAAAGGTGTGAAGAAGAGAAACCTCTCAAATAATCATAATTATGTCTTCTAAAACAGCAAAACCCACCCCTGTATATAGAGAAAACATATCCCAAATAGAATGAGATTCAAATCCTACTTTAATAGAAATAATAATTAGGAAAATTTAAACTAGGAAGCTTTTAAATAAGGAAACATTGGCTTTGGACTTTCAGTGTTTTGGGCTGGCTCAACTTTTGAGCTTCATGTGGCCCCAATCTTCTTCCTTTGGGCTTGCATTTGAACACTTCTTCCATGATAAACATCTTCTTGATTTTCCATTGAAGCCCGCCAATGTTATGGAGGTATGCCAATGTGGATGCTATCAATAAGTGAAAGAATCCAAGAACCTAATCCAAGTTTAACTTGGTTTTCATTTGCGCGTCAGCCTTCTTTGTGTTTCTCATATTTCCAAAGTTCTTTCCATGTGTGCAATTATTGTAATATTTTCATTTCAATTTCTTGTTCCTTGAGCTATGTGTTTATCTGTAATCCCACTTCCTCAAGGAATCCTTCATGCACTTGGAATTTGCTTTGTTCCTGATCAACATCTTCAGTAGTATCCTGTGAAGGACCTAGTTCCTTTGCTTCTTGCAGTGTACTTCTGTAGTCAGCTCTTGCAATAGACATGTTAAGGAATTGGTTCTTCAGTAGTTCTTTGCCATAAACACAATAGACATGTTAATGAATTGATTCTTCAGTAGTTCTTTGTCATAAACAATATCTGTCATTATTTGAGACATGCTTAAAATCCAGTTCTTACATCATGTTTGTTAATCATCAAAACTCCATATGTGGCATAGCTAAGGCCTCATAGCTCATAGCTCAACATGACTGACCTTCAATTATCACCGTTAAGTTTATGAATTAGTCTACCTCCTATCCTATAGCCCTCTCCATGAATTGAAGCTTCAGTACTATCGTAATAGTAAATTATTTGAACTGAATATTGCGGCCCTTTGGCACATGAGATAATAACTTTGGTGCATACATGATTTCTTCTCAACAATGATAATGCATCGCTTCCCACTTTTAGTTCCGTTTTTCTTTATGAAGTGTAACCTTGATATTGCAGGCAAATTTGACTTGGGAACATATTATATTGTTTTACAAGAGAGTGTTAATTGTTGTGAATGTAGTTACATCAGTTATCGCAGCTATATATTTACATCAGTTACCACAGCTAACATTAATTCCATTGAAGTGAAAGATTTTTGGACTTTTTCAATATGAAAGTGGATTACCTGCAATCATATTCAGTTATTAATCAGTAATCACTAAACCCATGCATGCACCTTTTGATGCATACGGTTCCAAAAAATTGTGAATCAATGTATAGATTCCAGTGCTCGTTCGTTTTTTTCAAGAAGGGCCTTTCTTACTTCTAGCGAAAGAGTTTTTCTTCGATTTTTCAGTAAAGATGAGTTTTTACTCCTTTTATATATTTTTTATTTTCCATTATAAAATTAGGCTATTCAAATATGAACTCAAATAAAACGAGGTATTTTATTGTGTTATTCATCAGTGAAGAAGTTATTTTTAAAAAAATTTAGTGAAGTATCAATTATCTTGGGCAGAACTGTGTTGGATTCATTTGTCCAGAATTTGATTTTCAGGCAAATAGTGAGCATCCTATTGCAAAAGCAGTTGTGGACCATGCCAAAAAGTTACGCCTGAAGCACGGTGCTGAAAATGAATATCACCCTGAGATAGAAAACTTTGAAGTGCACACTGGAGCTGGTGTAAGCGGAAAAGTTGGAGAACGGAAAATCCTAGTCGGAAATAGGAGGCTTATGCATGCTTTCAACGTCCCAGTAAGCAGTGAAGTTGATAACTACATTTCAGAGCATGAACATCTTGCTCGGACTTGTGTCTTGGTTGCTGTGGATGAGAAAATAGCTGGGGCTTTTGCTGTGACTGATCCTGTAAAGCCAGACGCTGCACGTGTTATTTCTTTTCTCCACTCAATGGACATCACAAGTGTCATGGTGACTGGTGATAACTGGGCGACAGCAAGAGCAATAGCAAGTGAAGTGGGAATTCAGACAGTGTTTGCTGAAACAGATCCGCTGGGAAAAGCTGATAAGATTAAAGAATTGCAGGCAAGCTTTTCTCTCCTCTTCCTTAATAATATGCATATTTTTGTCAAGATTCATGATTAGCAGTTGATGTAGGGCAAGCTGTTTGTGTACTAACGGCTTGGCTATTGTTGTCTGTATGTCGGATGCTTTATGGTTTCATTTTGAGGATGATTTGTAATTGCTAGGAAGAAACTCCAGACTATAATCATGTGTGTGAACAAATAGTTTTGTCCATTTCGAGGGAAATTGCTTTAAAGATCCACTATGCTCAACTTAGCTTCTAATTTCTACCACTTTGATGCAGTTGAAAGGCACTCCTGTTGCAATGGTAGGAGACGGGATAAACGATTCCCCAGCACTTGTTGCAGCTGACGTTGGGATGGCAATTGGCGCAGGCACTGATGTAGCTATAGAAGCTGCTGATATTGTTCTCATCAAGAGCAACCTTGAAGATGTTGTCACAGCAATAGATCTCTCTAGAAAGACAATGTCACGTATCAGGCTCAATTACGTTTGGGCACTCGGATACAATGTACTTGGCATGCCAGTTGCTGCTGGCGTCTTGTTCCCCTTCACTGGAATCCGTTTACCCCCATGGCTTGCTGGTGCTTGCATGGCTGCTTCTTCCATTAGCGTGGTCTGTTCGTCATTGCTGCTGCAGTCTTATAAGAAACCTCTCAACACTCGAGTCAATTAAGTTTTTTCAAATAATCACCATTGTTGTATTTAGTATTTCTCAATAGGATACCCTTGTCAATTGTGAACATCTTACAAGTAAAACATTTGGTTAGGTGTTTTATCATTATGGTTCTGTTGCTACTTGCTAAGTATTAAGTATTACATACTGCTTGGTATGTATTGTGATCCATCCGTCTCAATTTATATGACAATGTTTTCTTTTTTAGTATATCCTAAAAAAAGTGTCATTTTTCAAAATTCGAAACAAAACTTTAAAATTATTCTTTTACCTTTTTTAATGAAATGATTATAGTTATACAAATATCTATGAATCACAAATTTTAAGTCCTCCTAATTTTTGAAATAAATTTGATGTAGAACTTTTCCTATTCCAAACAGACATCAGAACAACAATAATTATGTTGTCCTAAATATAAAATGATGTTGACTATGTGAATTCTTGTAAATCATATTTTTTTTTTCCAATCAGATGCTTGTTTACGGAAGAATCATCTTCGTTTTGTGTATTTAGCTTTTTGACGATTTTAAAAAGAAAGAACAAAATTTCCAACAATTTATATTATTAATAAAGACAAAAGAATTAGTATGTTTCAATTTGGGAGATAAAAATGTAGTAAAATAGCATGATAATGGCATTTATATAAACAGAAATAGTATTCACCAATTGTCATTTACTAATAATAATAGCAATAAAAGAGAATACTAAAGTACGATTAATTAATTAGAATAAAAAGTATGATAGTGACATTATGATTAATTGTTTTTTTAAAAAAAAAAAAAAACTGAAAAAGTGAAGACACTACGGAGGGAACAACAGATTTCACTATTTTACATATGATTTCGATAAAACAGAAGAAATCTCAAAAAAATGACTATCATTAAGCATAATTATAGATTTATAATTATAGTTTTTGGTATTTACAACTTATAGCTTCTATTAAACAAAAACTCACCTCTCTCCTCCCTTTCTCCTCTATCACCCCTTCTCTCTCTTTCTTTTTTTATAGGGAAAAGGATCAAATATGCCCCTAAACTATTTAAAAAGGTTTAGATATACTCCGTTAAAAGTTTGGTCCATTTATACCCTCGCCGTCCAATTTTTTGTCTACATATGTCCTTTTGGGCGTTAGTTGGCCAACTCGAAATATCCAACTCATTTTACTTTTATTTAAATGTCAAATAGATTTTTCACGTCATTTTTATGTATTATCACTTGACATTTATATTCAAGGAAAAATGATCAAATATGCCCCTAAACTATTCAAAAAGGTCCTGATATACCCCGTTTAAAGTTTGGTCCATTTACACCCTCGTCTTTCAACTTTTGGTCCACATATGCCCTTATGGGTGTTAGTTGGTCAACTCAAAATATCCAACACATTTTACTTTTCTTTAAATGCCAAATGGATTTTTCATATCATTTTTATATATTATCATTTGACATTTATATTAAAAGAGAAAGGGGTCTTTTATGCCCCTAACTATCCGACCTAATTTTAGAACACATATACAACTCGTCTTTTAAATAATCTATACAACCCGACCCCTTTTTTTAAATACCATATATGGGTCGGATTAGGGCATAATTGAACCATTTAAAAGACAAACACTATCGTGCTCTGATTGGAACCGTCAAGGAATCGATGGCACGACAACTGAAGGAAAAGGAAGTCGAGGTTTGAAAAGCGTTTCGACGCAACGCAGAGCTGGAGGCGCAAACCTGGGAGGCAAGGGCTAGAGCGGAGGAATTCACCGCAACAACGTTACAGGCACAACTACAAGCTGTAGCAGGCAATAATGATGTAAATAACAAAATAATTCACAGATATATGAGTCGGATTAGGGGCATAATTGAACCATTTAAGAGACGGTCATATATGTGTTTTAAAATTAGGTCGGATAGTTAGGGCATAAGTGACCCCTTTCTCTTTTAATATAAATGTCAAGTGAATATATATATAATTGATGTGGAAAATCCATTTTGGCATTTAAAGAAAGTAAAATGAGTTGGATATTTCGAGTTGACCAAATAACACCCATAAGGGCATATGTAGACCAAAAGTTGGACGCGAGGGTATAAATGAATCAAACTTTAAATCAGGGGTATATCTAGACCTTTCGAATAGTTTAGGGGCATATTTGACCCTTTTCCCTTTAACATAAATGTCAAGTGATAATACATAAAAATAACGTGAAAAATCCATTTGGCATTCAAGGAAAAGTAAAATGAGTTGGATATTTCGAGTTGGCCAACTAACAGCCATAAGGGCATATGTAGACCAAAAGTTGGAAGGCGAGGGTATAAATAGACCAAACTTTAAACTGGGTATATCTAAACTTTTTCGAATAATTTAGGGGCATATTTGACCCTTTTCCCTTTTCTATATTACTCTTTCCGTTTCAAAAAAAAATATCTCTATTTCTTTTTTAGTTTGTTTAAAAAAATGACACTTTTTCTTTTTCGACAATATTTTAACTTTAACTTTCCACATGACATGTTTAAAGACCACAAGACTAAAAGACATTTTAGTACATTTGACATAACTTTAATTTAGGACCACAAGATTAAAAAAATCTTTTTTCTTTTCTTAAACTCTGTGTCAAGTCAAACTAGGTCATCCTTTTTTAAATAGATGGAGTACGTATTTACTATTAAAAAAATATTAGACGACTCTATTAAACATATTCTAACTCTTGAAATATCAAACAACTATATTTATTGTATTCATATACTCCCTCTGTCCCTATTTAGTTGGTCACTTTAGAAGTGACACACATATTAAAACACCAATCATTATCATAGGTTAGTTATAATTTTACCATAACTTAAAAAATTATGCAACTCTCCAAGTGTAATGAATATATTTTCTGATTCCAAAAAAAATACATTACAACTTAATCATAGAAATTTTCTAGAATTAAATAAAAACATATTAGGAAATGTGAAAGGACATAACTTGAATAAGGAGACATTAACTCCATTGAAAAAAAAATAAATACGAAAGGTGTATTGAACGTCCTAAAGTCCATCTTAAAAGGCAATTTGATATTTTTTTGAATAGTTGTCAAAACTTATAACCTTACATTGAAAAAGGCAAAATGCCAACTTTTCCTTTCCGTTGTTTTCACGCGGAAGACAATTTCCACTACTTTTCCCACCTACCAAATGCTTCGTCATTATTGACTTTCAATTTTATAACACATGCTCAAATAAATATTTATTTTATTTTAATTTATTTATTTGGATTTGATTTTGAACAATAATGCTTTTTTATTTTTATGATTAAATTAAAGATATACTTTTTCCATCTCATAATAACTTAAGTCTTGAGGTGTTTCATATCCTGTAAGAGAAGTAATTTAGGACATAAATTGAGCATAAATTTTCATTTTTATCCTTATTAATTATTGTCAAAAATAACTAAACATTAACAAAATTTGTACTTATATTAAGAAATAAGGTAATTTTACCCCTTTGCCCTTATTTAATTAGTTGGAGATTTTCAAGTTTAATCAAAATAAATATATTTTCAAGATTATTTAATTAATCAATAAGGTTATAATGGGCAAAATATAATATTTTATGCATATGTTTTTGTAAAATGACATATATTGTGGTCCAACTGTTTTTAGAAAGAGATGACTTATAATATGGGACAGGGATAGTAATAACTAATTACAATACTAACTTAAAGGATAAAATTGGAAGATATTTTAAAAGTAGTCTTGAAAATTGAAAGCTTAAGTTAATTTTAAAAATAAAAAAGGGCTCAAAGTTATTATGAAATGGAGAGAGTATGAAATATATTAAAATATTTGATACTTTTGAGGATCTTAGACATGTCATATAAAAATTAAAATTTAAAAATTGTCCAAAAAGGAAAAAAGATATTATTTTCAAAATACTTTGAAAAGAAAGAAAATCAAACACATTGAAATGAAATAAACACTCTCACAATTCCTTTTTAATTTGTCATGTATATTGTACTAAAGATATTTATTCCAAAATACTCATTCATTTCAAAATAATTAAATCGTAAAAATATTTCACAACTTTTATGAAAAGAAGATTATTACATAAATTAGACATTATATTTTATCATTGTCA
Source organism: Solanum chilense (assembly GCA_032847665.1). NCBI lineage: Eukaryota > Viridiplantae > Streptophyta > Magnoliopsida > Solanales > Solanaceae > Solanum > Solanum chilense. The sequence continues at coordinate 48,950,057 of CM064973.1, forward strand.
AATTAATCTTTAAATGACTAAATATTAATCATTCCCAAATTCCAACTCATTAAATTTTTTAAAATGACTAAAAAAATGTGTTGAAACTCTATAAAAGTTTATGCAAATCTCCGCCACATTAATGTAAGCAATATCTAAAAAAAGAATACTTAAAGCAATTAAAGTTTATTGAACTCATCGCATAGAAAAATTAATTAAAATGTAAAAATGACAGAATATTTTAAAATAGTTATAAATATTGAACAATTAAATTAATTTGAATCATGAAAAATATCTCAAATAATTCAATTATTTTTAATTAATTCTATCTTTTTTCCTAACTTTGTCCTCAATATCAATTATTTTAAAATTAAGAATTACATAAAGAAATAAAAATTAAAAAACACTAATTGCTAAAGTGCCCTACTAACAAGAAGATTCAATAATATCCTTTTTTCTTATTTCGAAAAAACTAATTGCTGACTTAATCTTCTTTATTATAATCTCTTTTGAAAAATTATGTCATATTTTTCGTAATAATTAAAAATGATCGAAAAAAATATTTGATCAGATGTAAATAATCATGAAAATTTCTAGAAACATTTAGTACTAGAATATTAAGATGGAGTAACTACATTGTGTGGCTGCCACAAATTTTAATGCCCCACTTTGTGGCTTTTGACCCAAAATATAATCTAAAAAGCCTAAATTATTGAATAATTTATAGTCAAAATTATAAAATCTCTTTCTTCCTTCTCTCCTTTGGTGGCCTTACTCCATGCGTATTTGAATTGACTTAATTAGCTTTTAAATTTATTTTAATTTTGTAAAAATATTTGTTAAATTAAAAAAATACTTAAAATAAATTAAAATTTATTTTTTTAAAATCAAAAGTTACAAGTTGGTGCCCCTTTAGTATATTCTTTTTTATTCAAAAGTCATTTATGTTTAATCAATAATTATATTTCTTTATCCCTATATTTTTATTATAATCTCCATATTATTCGCCTCCTACTTTTTCCCCTTCTATATTATGTTCCCATTCTTTTACTTTTTTCTTATATTTTTTTTTGAGTAAAAATGAAATATAGCCATTATTATTTATAAATATAATTTAAAAAGTATCTCAAATTTTATGTGTTTTATCAAAATTATATATTTTAAAAATTAGAAATAACTTACACATATAAATTAACTTATATAACAAATTATATTGAAGTAAAATTTAAATAGGAAAAAGGGGCCAAAAATGTCCTTAAACTCTGTGAAAGGAACAAAAATGTCTCCCATTTATAGTTTATTTCAAAAATATCTTTACCATCAATACATTCGCTAAAAAATGCCCTTAAACTATATGAAAAGAACAAAAATGCCCTCCGTTTGTTGTTTGGTCCAAAAATGTTCTTGTCGTCAATATTTTGATCCAAAAATGTTATTGTTATTTAGTGCGTCAAAAATGCTTATTTTTCATCTAAATATATTATTATTTTCTTTTTAACACATTCTTTTTCTAATATTATACTTTTTTAGAATTAACAAATGTTAATCCTATTTCAGTTCAGAAAAAAATAAAATAAAATAAATATTGCTCATAATTTTTTATCATTATATAAATATAAATTAATGATGGATATATATATTTTCTACATTTTAATTCGTTAAAGTGATTTTAGAAAAAATAAAACAAGATATGTTCTTTAATGATATTTTAATTAGAAAGAGGTGTGTTTAGAAAGAAAAATATATGTATATCTTTGTTAAAGGGCTCTTTTGACCCATTTTATAACTATAATGGCATTTCTGGACCAAAGTAGTGAATGTAACGGTATTTTTTAAATTAAAGTATTGCAGTAAAAGTATTTTTGAGCTAAACTATAAGCTAATAACATTTTTGTTCCTTTCACATAGTTTAAGGGCATTTTTGATCTTTTTCCCATTAAAATATAAATTAATTTTTAATCTGATTTATTTTAGAAATGACTACTTCTAATAATTCGAATTTTATAATGTTAAACAACTTTAAGCGTATGTACAATATTTTGACAAAAAATGCTTAACAATATATATGAACCAAATAAATCTACAATTTTTTCCAGCTAAACACTTTTATCCAAACATGTAATTTAAAAAATTCGGCTCTTTAAAAGTGCTTTTGAAATACTTGTTAGAGCAACGCACAAATATAACTATGGTTTTATGGTTATTAAATTGGGATAGATATAAGTATGATATTTATCAAAAATGTCACGATCCAAAATCATAAATCGTGATAGCACCTGTGTTTCCATTCAATAAGTAAGCCAACCCAACACTTTTACCAATTCAATTCAATACAAATAAGAAAAAAAGTAATCTTCAAGTAGAATATCCCAAACTTGAAGTCTGTAATTAAGTATAATGTGAGGAAAAGTTGAAGTAGTGCCTAAGATTTATCATTTAAGTTTGAAATTTTTGGCTGATTATTAACTTTGGAATATGTTTATGGTGGATTCTACAACACAGAGATGATTAGAGTAGCTCAGGGATTATGAGATGACTATCATTTATCACTTGGACAAGGCGAATGTGATAGTAGATGCTTTAGGTTGAAAGTTGGTGAGTATAAATAGTCTACCTTTTTTACGTGTGGGAGAGCGTCATTTGGTTACGATTGTCCAGTTCTTAGCCAATTGCTTTGTAAGACTTGATGTTTCAAAATTGAATAGAGTTTTGACTTACATGGAGATGAGATAGTTTTTATTGGAGCAGATTTGGTTTCGACAATTTTGTGATGGAAATTTGTGTCAAATTTGAGACAAAGGGTAGTAAGAAGAAGTCGGGAAGGTATTTTTTGTGGTGAGGGAGTTTTGAGGATAAATATCCTACTTATGTTCTTTGAATAAATGACTTGACTAGACTAATCATGGAGCAGACCCATAGTTTTGAGGTATTCTAATCATTTGAGGTCTATTAAGATTGTAAAGATATGATATCTGGACCTAACTCAACCTCATATGTTAGCTCAAGAAAGAGTATTGTCCAAGTCCATATAAAGAGACCACAAGTCCAATCCTTACCATTGTGTGACTTTTACCAACTCTAACAGCCCCTTCACACCCAGCCGAGCATAGACCGAAAGCCCAAACGGGGATGGATCTGACTCTGATACCATGTAAAAATATAACACTTGGACCTAATTCAATCCCAAAAGTTAGCTCACGAGGTCCTCCCAAGTCCATATAAGAAGACCATTAGTCCATTCTCCAACTAATGTGTGACTTTTACCCACTCTAACGAAGATGTATAATTTATCATTAAGTGAAGTATGAACACCAAAAGCCTAGAGGTGTGACTCAGATGATGTTCATACATGAGTGGAAAGTGAGAGCAAATTGCTATGGATCTTGTGGTAGGGTTGCCGTGTACTTTGGGTATATTGGATACTATATGGGTCATCGTGGATTTATTGACCAAGTCTGCATATGTCATGTCGATTCATACGACTTATAATTTAGAAAAGTTAGCTAAATATTAATTTCGAAAGATAATTCGCTTGCATGTCCATTTCTATTATTTCAGATCGACATATACAATTTACATCTCATTTTTAGAGGTCTATGGAGAAAGAGTTGGATACTCACAAAGATAAAGATTTTAGTAAAATCTTTCACCCTAAGATTGATGGTTAATTTGAATAGATTATTCGGTTCTTGAGGACATCTTGAGGGCTTGAGTAATCGACTTTGGTGATTCTTAATATCAATCTTTGTCTTTAGCGAAGTTTACATACAATGACAATTATCATTCGAGTATTGAGATGATATCATTCAAGATTTTGTATAGTAAAAAATGTTGATATTTGATTGATTGATTTGATGCATTTGAGGTTAGACGACTGTTGAAAAAATCTTTCAATAAGATCAAATTGATTTAGAACCAATTTCTAACTCCTCAAAGTAGATCAAAAAATTTTGCATATCAAAAGGTTCTTATTTTAAAACAAAGAAAATACAAATTTTAATTAATTGAATCAAATAAATTTAAAGCGTAAAATACCTAAAGAAAGAGGTCGTAAAATGGAATCATGCGCCCGCGGAGTAGGGAATAAAAGTCAAATTCCTACAAAAATATCAAAAATAGGTCAGTGAGGCAGCCAACCCAATAAAACCAATATATATAGCAGTGCTGCATTCGCCGTTTCAACTCCTTTCACCCCTCTTTCTCATCATATCTCCTCGTTCTTCTCCTCTACATCACTACTTTCGAGGCGAATCGAACGAAGGTATAATTTCTCTCTCTCTAATGTCTAGATCGTTTAGTTTTATTCATTTTTTCAGATTTTTTATCTCCGTTTTGCTTATGTTTATGTATTCATTTTACTGTTTTTAGTTGTTTTCTGATTAGATCTGTAATATATAGTGATTGTTCTGTTTCGTAACGTTAGTGCGGTTCATTACTGAGTAGTTTTGAAGGTGTTACGGAGATCTGCTTTTGTTTTTGTTAGATATGTGATTTAGTTTAATGGATCCAATCGTATTTGTGTTTTTCAATGCTTTTTTAGTTGTGGATGAGTATTTTGACTGTTGACTGGGTAGATCTGGTCAATGAGTTATAGTTTTGCTATGTTCATTCATTGTGCTGCTACATGGACAAACGTCTAGTGATTTTAACTAGTTTTTTTTTTACTAAACGTAGTATAGAATTGCTGGTTGTAGTACTTTATAAAGTCCCTCAGTTTATGTGATTGTAGTTGACAAGGGTTGACTACTCACTGAATCTAAGAAAGAATAGTTTTTGAAACATCTGATCTAAAACAAGCTATGTATATGTTTTTGTAGCTATAAATAATCTAATTAAATTGTTTTTTATTATAAGAAATTTGACAGACAAGAAAGGAGGTACTATCAACTTAAATTTGTTGCTGAGAGAGACTAATTTTATTAATGAATTGTGAGTTGATTCATGTATAATTTAGCATTGAGGTTGAATCAGGGGAATCTCTCTGTCTATATATATATTAGGTTCGTCTTATGTTATATAATTACAGTACTCAATTAATGCCAGTATGAATGCTATGCATACTGTTAGTACTTTGTGCATGAGATATTGTGCATTATTCTGAAATTTATGACGGTCTGTTTGTAAATTTAAATCAGCTAATGAAATTGGAATTGATGCAATGCAAAAAATGTAAATCTAATTCTTGTTTATTTTTTGAATTCTTGCTAATTGTGGATGTTATGCTTTTGGTGTGAGTTGGTTGGTTGAGCTTTTAATGCACATTTCCAGCCTAAAATATTTTGAGATCTTACTTGAACAAGATTTATCTTGAGACTTTAAACCTAAAATTTTGAGTTAAAGTTTTGCTCACTTTAATTGTTATGTAGAGATTATAAAAGTGGTAGCTGTTGACATTTCTAAGGGTGCAAAGGAATTGCCATTTCGAATGGCGGTTAAATGTGAGATTACCATGTCTAACTGGTTTAGAAATGTTTTTAAGTTTGTGTTGGGGGGTATGTATATATTGTGAGTGGATAGATGGTCTTAATTGTTTAGCGTGCAGATCAGCAGATGAATGATGAGAACTCTAGTGTTTATGGCAGCAAACTTTTTGTACTTTGCTGGATTTATGGACTTATTTTGTCAATGTTGGGTTGAAGTATAGAGATCTGATCATGCTCAATCTGTGCAGGACTTATTTAAACGTTGCAATGGCAGATATGAATCAGCATCCAACTGTTTTCCAGAAGGCAGCAAACCAGCTGCACTTGCGCTCTAGTCTATCCCAAGATGTCCATGCTCGCTATGGGGGCGTTCAGCCTGCTATTTACCAGAGGCATTTTGCTTATGGCAACTACTCCAATGCTGGACTGCAGAGAGGCCAAGCCAGTCAGGATCTATCATTGATCACCTCAAACGCCTCACCTGTGTTTGTGCAGGCTCCTCAAGAGAAAGGATTTGCAGCTTTTGCCACTGACTTTCTCATGGGTGGAGTTTCTGCTGCTGTATCAAAGACCGCTGCTGCCCCTATTGAGCGTGTGAAACTATTGATCCAAAATCAAGATGAGATGCTCAAGGCTGGTAGGCTCTCAGAACCATACAAGGGAATTGGTGATTGTTTCGGTAGGACAATTAAGGAAGAAGGTTTTGGGTCTCTATGGAGAGGAAACACTGCTAATGTTATCCGTTATTTCCCCACTCAGGTTTACCATTTGTCTTCTTCATTTTGAGGGATGAAATTTATGCATCAAAGATACATGCACATTTATTGTTCTGTTGTTCGTTTAAGTTGAGCATTGACTGACTGATGCTCTGCTCCACAGGCCCTGAACTTTGCATTCAAGGACTACTTCAAGAGACTCTTCAACTTTAAGAAGGACCGTGATGGCTACTGGAAGTGGTTTGCTGGCAACCTTGCATCAGGTGGTGCTGCTGGTGCTTCCTCTTTGTTCTTTGTCTACTCCTTGGATTATGCTCGTACCCGTCTTGCTAATGATGCCAAGGCTTCAAAGAAGGGAGGTGAGAGGCAGTTCAATGGTTTGGTTGATGTCTACAGGAAGACACTCAAATCTGATGGAATTGCTGGGCTATACCGTGGATTCAACATTTCATGTGTTGGTATCATTGTTTACCGTGGTTTGTACTTTGGAATGTATGACTCCTTGAAGCCTGTACTCTTGACAGGAAACCTGCAGGTTCGTGTTTTTATATTTTGCTTTTCTCTGCTTATTCATGTCTTTATACTATTCTTAAAATTGTCTGCTGTGTCAAACCATAATGTTGTTGGTCTTGCCATTCTGTTGGCTGTATATATGCATGGATGTTTTCATGTTGGAGAAGATGATGTTTAGAACTTGTTGTGGGAGAGTGATGTAAAATTTCAGTATTTTTCGTGAAAGAAGGTCAATTTCAGCTGATTTTTCATCTTCCTTGAATTGTTTGCTAGAAAGTGGATAGTTGTAATTGAGTATCGAGGTTCTTTTGTGAGGTAAATATGGATAAATAAATGTGTATTAAAAAAAAAACTATACTGTCTGACCCTTGTTATGGTGCTGTATACAGGATAGTTTCTTTGCTAGCTTTGCACTTGGTTGGCTCATCACCAATGGTGCTGGTCTTGCTTCTTACCCCATTGATACAGTAAGAAGAAGAATGATGATGACATCTGGTGAGGCGGTGAAGTACAAGAGCTCGCTTGATGCATTCTCCCAGATTGTTAAGAATGAGGGTACCAAATCTCTGTTCAAGGGTGCTGGTGCTAACATCCTCCGAGCTGTTGCTGGTGCTGGTGTGTTGGCTGGATATGACAAGCTTCAGGTTCTTGTTTTGGGAAAGAAATACGGATCTGGTGGTGCATAAGTCAGCCTCGTAACATCCTTTAGAATTTAGATGGTGATGAAAATCTTTTTGGTGTTACATTTGAGTATTCAGTTGGGGAGACAATTATTTATCATTTTTCCTTTTGCCTTTTTTTTTGTAATAATTCGAAAAATCTTAGAGTGGGTCAAAGCTTAAAAACCCCACACTCGTTTCCCTTGTTGAAGGGTTATTACTGTTTTGTTTGGGCGGACCTTATTTCAATTGCAGAGCTTACAGATTCTGAATGAATCTTTTGATAAATTCAAATGCGGATCAGTTTGGTACTTTTGTTATTTTAAGCGTGGTATACTATATTTTGCCCTAACCATCTTGTTTTCATACCTTCTCTTGAAAGTGTACAATTTTATATGCTTGCCCCCTCTGTCTGTTCATGAAGACAAAATCCCAACCTGCAGCCATCAGTTGTATCTCTGTTTTGATTGGTTGATATGGTAGAGTAGCAGACTGATTTAAACAGTACGTACACATGACTCCACGAGTCATTGAAGGTTGGATTAACGTGGTTACTTTTAATCCCCTATTTTCTTACTATTTGCTGCATCTATTGTTGCACAACAGTTTTCTTAGGTAATGGATGTGAACCGTAGGATAGGAGTCGAGATTCTTTCTAGGAGAAATATTATCTAGTTACTCTCTTCATCTCAATGTATGTGATATAGGTTGAGTTGGCCTGGAGTTTAAGTTGCATTTTCTAATGAAAAGTCATTCTTGGTTATGGGTGATTAAAACAGAGAAATTATTTCTGATTGAACAAGTGAATTTTTTTCTTATAAATTAAAGAAAATTATTATAGATAAATAAAGGATATGTGTATATATTAGGAATGTACAACTCTGTTGATTCAACCTGTATGAATAGAAAATTAAAACAAGGATTACGGAGTAGTTCAAACAAAAGCAGAGGAAACTCTGCAGAGGGGTTAAGTGTGTTGACCAAATGGAATTTCCTTGTTGTCAATGGGAATCTAAACAGAGCTTCGACAGACTCGTATCAATTCCCTTATAGAAAGCAAATGGTTGATCTGCAGTGGAGACATTGAGTTGCCATACGGAAAAAAGTAAGTCAAGAAATGTCCATGTGTAGTGTACTATTTTGTTCTTTATTAATTTCCTTACTGAAAGACCCTATCTATCTATATATAATAGGAGAAGATAAAATTTCACATATAATAACAGTATTCAACCTCTTCTTCAACTCTTGAAAACTTTTTTCACAAGCTTTAGACATTTGAAACTTAACTGTTTTCTGAGTCAACTTGGTCAAAGGAGACGAGATAGATGAAAACCCCTCAACAAACTTTCTATAGTAGTCAGTCAAATCTAAGAAATTCCTTATATCAGTTGGAGACGTAGGTCTAGGACAACTCTGAACTGCTTCTATCATTTGGGTATCAACTCTAATCCCATTACCAAAAACTATGTGGCCCAAGAATACCATAGATTTAAGCCAAAACTCATACTTGAAGAACTTGACATATAACTCTTTATCTTTCAAAGTCTAAAATAAATAAGGTTTGAAAACTCTATTCATAAGATCCATGAATGCTGCAGGCGCATTGGTCAACCCAAATGACATGACCAAAAACTCATGATGTCCATAACTGGTTCTAAAAGCTGTCTTTGGAATGTCACATTCCCTAACTTTCAATTGATGGTAGCCTGATCTGAGATCAATTTTCGAAAAGCAGGAAACACCCTGAAGCTGATTGAAAAGATCATCTATCCTTGAAAGCGGATATTTATTCTTAATGGTAACCTTATTCAATTGACGGTAATCTATGCACATCCTAAGGGAACCATCATTCTTTCTCACAAACAAGACCGGAGCGCCCCAAGGTGAGACACTTGGTCGAATGAAACCCTTATCTAACAGATCTTTCAACTGTTGTTTCAACTCTTTCAACTCTGCTGGGGCTATTTTATATGAAGGAATAGAGATAGGACAAGTATCTGGAAGAAGATTTATGCCGAAGTCTATCTCTCTCAAGAGGGACTTCAGGATGATCATCTGGAAAGACTTCTGGAAACTCTTTTACAATTGAAACTGACTGAATAAGAGGTATCTCATTACTAGAATCATTAATTCGGACTAAGTGATAGACATACTACTAAGAAATTAATTTCCTCGCCTTAAGGTATGAAATGAAACGACCCTTAGGCACTGCTGAACTGGTTTTCCACTCTAAACTATGGAAATTGTCAGAGGTCAAAATGAAGGCAAAAAATTGTGGAGTTAAGTAAGTACTATTTGTTCTTTATTGAATTTATAAAATCATCCATGAATCTTGATTTATATGACAGTGAAACTCTTATCAAATAGGAAAATTCACTTCAATACAAGTTTGGGACACTTTATAATAATTCAACTCATTAACTTATTATCTATACTAAAAATTGTTATTCAATAATACTTATTTAATTTGAAAAATTAAAAGATAATTTATTTTTTTCTATCTATTTTATCATTGTTATTAGTTACTATTCAATGTTAAACACATTTTTTGAAATATTAAATTTAATATATTCGAAGGATAATATAGTAAAATTGTCATATTATTTATTATTTTTAAAGTATGTGTCAAGTTAATAACGGATAACTATTATCGAAAAAAAGTCTATCTTAAATTAAGCTATAAAATTTATGCATTCAGTTAATTACTTTTACGGCTAATGCTAAATAGCCAGAAAATTTAAAAATCTATAATATATTTTTTTATTTTAAAATAAACTAATATTTTTCCAATTTTTAGTTAAAAGGTACTCCCTCCGTCCCATTTTATATGACACCATTTCTTTTTTGTTAAGTCCCAAAAAAATGTCACATTTCCTTATATGATAAGTATTTAAAGGTACAATTCCTCTTTTACTCTTGTTCGTCCAACTTAATCTTAAAGATAATACTCCAATATATTTATGATCGAGTCAATGAACTACTGGTCGCACACACCAGAAGCAAGACTTAGTTGTCCAGGCAGCAGCTATGCTATGTGGTCATCACATCAATAGGTGGGAGAGTGTCACGTCAATAGGTGGAGATGTTTATAGAGAACTCTAGAAGCTCTTTGATATTTCAAGAAGGTTTTGGAGAGTTCTTGAAGAAGGACTAGATAATTTCTAAGAAAGTTTTAGAATTTCCTGCAAAGTGTAGATAATTCTAGAGAGAGAGACCAAAGTGTAAATACTCTAGGGACTTGTGTAGTAATTTTTATTTACTAGAAAGTAGTATAATTAATAGATTGACTCTCATTTGTAATCACTCAACTTGAAAAGCAACCTTTCAATGTTAATACAATTCCTTCTTTAAAACTTTCTAAATCTTCTAAGTCCTTTTTTACATTCTTTTAGTGATCTAGCTTCAAAAGGCTTACTTGAGCTTATAAGAACGTGAAAGAGTCGTGAGTAAGTTGTCAAATGCTGCACTGATCAATAGTGAGACTCTAAGTCCGTGACACAAAAGTCTGTTTATATATAAAAATGTTATTTGGATTTGGAGAGACATTTTTAATTTGAAAATTAATACTTGTTAAAAATAATTGAGTCCTATGGACAAGTGTATGCGATTTTAGTTGGTGTATGTCCATATAACTTGTGTTAGTTAGTTTCCTTTTAAAAAATAAAAATTAGTGTATGAAGATAGATATGATATTTTTTTGAGATTTTTTTATTTACTTTTTTCATGTATAATAACCGATGAAAGTGCTTCAATTTTCTTTCTTAAACATTCAATGAAACTAAATAACGCCATGTATTTTTGTTTTTTTTTTCTTCATATCATTAGGGTTATCTTGATTTAACACAAATATCCGCTTTCTAATTATTAAGTTAACACAATATGGGATGATTAAAAAAACACTCAATTTCAATACGAATAAAAATAGCTTGTTTATTGATAATAAACACTATTAAAGACTGCTTTCTTGCTTTTCCCCTCGAATGGGGCCTACATGGTATGACTCCGTGCTAATTGGGCTTTACTATGAGTACGAAACAGGGAGTAAGAAAAAAAAAACTCTTTTATAAAATTCGAAATCAAAAGGAAAAAAACCCACAAATGGTGAAAATAGAAAAAAAAACACAAAAATACAACAATGATTATATATATATAAAAGAAATTTTAGACTCGCCTACGTGGCGCTACCACAAATTAGAATTTCCTTTAGATTAATTTTGTTTCCAAAACTAGCCTTCCCCTTTCATGAAAAATTGTGAATTTCATGAAAAGTTGCGACTTTTATGAAGAGTTGTGACTTCTATGAAAATTTGTGAGTTTATGAAAATTTGTGACTTTTATGAAATGTTGTGACCTTTTGAAGGGTTATACCTTTTCAAAAGAGTTGTGACCTTTCTAATAAGACACAATAAACATTTGTTCACACTACTTTTTGTTATCTATAAATAGAGAAATTTCATCTAATTTAAAACAACGAAAATTTTAAACTTCTTCTTCTTCTGGAAACTGAAATAATTGTGTCCTTTGCTCCTATTAAATGACTCACTCACTCCATTATTTTTGAATCAATATACTGGTGAATATAATCGTTCTATCATGAGAGGATAGATTCCTTAAATCTCATGTACTAGAGAGGATTAATTTACTTAAGGGGATACCGTGCATTTAGTGAGCTAGATTTTGTCCATTCTATTTTATTCTATTGTTGCAGATCCTGAATATAATTTTTTTTACAGGTATTAATTTATGCTTATATTATTAATTGTTACTTTTGAGTATATGCTTTAATTTTTTTTATGTTTCTGCAAAATTATTGTTATAAGTATTTGTTAGTACAAATTGAATAACAAACGTTACTTGAGTATTCAAGCAAATTTTCTCTATTAGAATTGTTACAGGAAGAAAAAAGAGCTCTTACAAATCTCGAATTTCATCAACAACATCATTTTTTCACATACAAGGATAACATTTTGTTTTCTTTAGAGAAAAATGCATAAGTACCCCCCAACCTATGCCCAAATCTCATAGACACACATATACTATACTAAGGTCCTATTATCCCCTCAACTTATTTTATAAACATTTTTCTACCATTTTTTAGCCTACGTGACACTATCTTCTGGACCTAACGCGTGTTGACATTTTTTATCAAGCTACTGTCACGTAGGCTGAAAAGGGGTAGAAAATTATTTATAAAATAAGTTCGGGGTAATAGGACCTTAGTATATTAAAAGTGTGTCTCTTCAATTTCGAGCATAATTTGGGGGTACTTGTGCAATTTCCCTTCTTTAAAAAATCCTTTGAGAGTTAATAACTTTGCATGAACATATATTTTTTTTTATGTTGTTGTTATCTATTTTTTCACAGTGGATATTATGAGTACTTTAAAGATTGAAAGTTGATTGAAGTGTTAGTCTATTTTTTGAGGTATGTTATTTCAAAACATGAGAACTTTTTTGGTCAGAATAATTTGTTATCATCATTGGATATCTCATAGTTTATTCCTTTTAATGTATTTTTTTCGTTGTTTTGTTGTCTCGTTAAAATTGTATTGATTATTTTTCATTTTGTATGTGTATGATCTCACTTGGACAAAGTTTTCGTCCGTTTAATGTTTTTCTTTTTTTCCCTTCTCATTTAGCTCTTCTAAATATATTTGCTGTGAGTTATGACTATTTTCAGCAAGCTTGATTTGCAGAATATGAAACAAAACCTGCTCTAAAATACAAGTAGTATTTTTAGCTATAAAAGATATGTCTATTATCATAGATTTGTTGTCCTTTATATCCCAAGTCATTGATGAGCATCTGAGTTATTAGGTTAGACTCACTTTTAATTTTTTAATGTTCGAGAATATTTCTCTAACATAAGCCTAGAATCCTACAATTTGATCTACTCGTACTTTCATAATGCAAAAATTATACATACATATTTTTAAAAAAATTGTAAAGTTGCATCAATGAAGTATCTTCTAGAAGGGCATTCAAAGTAGCCATTTAATGAAGAATGAATTTCTAAAAGGGTTAATAATATTATTTTGCTGTTGTTTCAAATTTATTTTTCTCCTTCTTTAAATTTTGCTAGAGTAACAAACTAGCAATAACAAAAAGTGGTGAATGTTTGACCTCGGAGAAGTAGATTGTCTCTAAAAAAATCTATTTATGTTGTGTGGTGTACATTTTTAACGGTCTTAATCTATTTATAATTGATATTGATTATCAAATTTTTTTGCATATTTTTTTTTAATCAGAAGGAGTTGATCTAACTCTAAAATTATGAGATTCTATATTTTTCATGTACAAAAAAATAGAAAAAGTATTTTTAATCGTTACATAAAAACATCACTCGCTTTTAACAAGACAATTATATCATCAAACATATACTAAGATGAATTAAGTAAAAGATAAAAATAATTAGATAACAAGATATTTTTAATCATTCATTATACGGAAAAGAGCCTAAAATACCCTTGAAGTATTGAAAATGGTACAAAATTACCCTTCATCCATCTATCGGCTCCAAAATGCCCTTTTCATCTACCTATTGGCTACAAAATACCCTTGTCATCCACCTTTGGGTTCAAAATTGACCACTTTTTTAATTGTTTTAAAATTGAACTCTTTAAATATTTTGAAAAATACTTGGCGTTCAACTATTGGTTATAATTTTAATTTATTAATATAATTTATAAACCAACCCACTACCCACTCATTACTAACTAAACCTCACCCAATTAATAATCCAATTATAATATCAAAATCGTCATAAACACTACTAAAACAGTAAAACACGATGAAATTATAGACTCCTGTAAATGACATCCAAAATTATTCAAGTCCGAATCGAAGCCCCAATTAAATTTAGGTTGAGCCGCTTATTTAGGAGAACACCTTCTTTCAAAATTGAATTAGAAATTTTTTATTAAAGGTAAAGAAGTAATACATCCCGAATTAATTCATTCATTTTTTTAAAATATAATTTTATAAATATTTATGATTTGTTTTGAAACCTTTAATATATTATTTTGAGAAAAAATCACCTATGAAGTAACATCACATAATTGAGACGTAAGAATAATTAAGATGAACATCATCAGACTTTTAAGTTTATCGGTGATTTTTATTTAGTCACTTGAATTTATGATAATTTAATTCTATAATTTTTAAAAACTCTCAATTGACAGTAGCTTGCATTAATAGTGTGACGGATTTATTAATTTAGAGGAATTTAATTAGTAATGGGTGGGTAGTGGATTGATTTATAAATTATACTTATAAGTTAAATTATAACAAATAGTTGAGCGCCACGTATTTTAAATAATATTTAATAGTTTAAATATAAACCGTTAAATAATTGGTCAATTTTGAACCAAAAGGTGGATGACAAAGATATTTTGGACCCAATAGGTGGGTGAGAAGGGTACTTTGGAGCCAATAGGTGGATGGAGGGTAATTTTGTACCATTTCCAATACTTTAAGGGTATTTTAGGCCCCTTTCCGTTCATTATATTTTTCCAATTCCTGAGATATGTGATAATTCGTTGAAATATTCTTAAAGCCTACTAGAATTTACCTTTTTTTTTCTTTCTTATAACGTTCAATTATTGGAAAGGTTGTTCAAAAGTTTAGAAAGATTATCTATACCTGCACAAAGCGCGGATAGATTACCTAGTAAATAATAAAGAAGAAAACATAAAATTTTTCGAACTTAGCAGCAAAATTTACTTTGACTTTTTAACATTACGGGTTATTATTTACCCCACTAATCTTTTTTCAAGTGAATTAAATTACACTCAATTCGCTGACATTACAAGTCAAAAGAATAACAATGCGTTTAAACCAAAAATTAAAGAGAAAAAATAAATAAGTGGGTCCCAATTATTTTCTTTTCTTTATCTTCTTCATAACCTACCACCCCGGCCCTTAGTACCACCAACCCCAACCACAACTCCCGCCCCTTCATCTTCCTCACATCCAATCCACCCCTCCGTCCTCAACCACCACTTGCACCACCCCTTTCTTCTTCTTCGAACCCTCACCCCCACCTTCTTTTTTTTTTCTATTTAAATCTTAGTGTCTCACACTTTTCTTTTTCTTTGTTGATATTTCCATCTTTTTTTTTCCTTCATCAAGACGCTCTTTCCATTAGTAAAACTTAAAAAAGTGTGATGAACACCTATTTGTTCTTACTTCAAATTAAAATTAATATTTATGACAAGATTTGAATGTGCGCGGATAATTTTATTAGTAACAAATAATTCAAAATTATTTAAAATGCATTTTGACCAACCTTTTAGATAGTATTTTTTCATTTAAATAGTAATAGTACTTTTTGTATAGATTTTGAATTTTTGTGTTTTAAATTTAAAATATTATTTTATTTTAATTTGATTTAATTTCAAATATTAGTCAAATAAACAGTAAAGAACTCAAATATAACGAGTATTTGAAACGAAGGGAGTAGTGAGTTACCTCCATGTTTTTGGGCTTAAAAAATTATTTTGCCTTTAGCACTTAATAATCAACTGTTAGAGTGTTGTTCTCTTCTTTACCGCTTATATCTTTGATGTCTCAAGTCGTTTTGTATGTTTTTCTTCTAAATTGTTACGATTTTTTTCTTTAATTTCTTAGGTAGGGCTACAAATTTATATCAATTTACAGAAAAAGGTATCAATTTGTTTAATTAAAAGGGTACAATTATGTCATAAATTAGGAAGATGATAACAAGTTTCCGACAGAGGTTTGAAATAATGGGAAAGGTCAAGTCTTTACAATAATTAATATCAATATTAAAAATGTAATGACTTTAGTTTTTTCTTTTGAGTTTTGCCTTTTTGTGGTGTAAGTCTTGTTTTCTGTTTAATAATGAAAAAAATCAACATTTATGGAAGATGATAAGAAGTTCCTCATAAATATTAGGAATAGTGAAAATGGTGAAGTCTTGTTCTTTAGTATTAAATTGGAAATTTTGTCTTTGTCTTTTCACTTTTTTTGACCAAATTATGCATTCACATATTAAGCAGCAAAACTGATATGTTTTCTCATCATATACCTAAAGCTGAGAAGTTGCCTGTTAGTCCTTAGCAATATTCTTCAACAATGTCTCATGCTTCTTCTTCCAAAATTTGCAAGTATGATGTCTTTTTGAGTTTTAGAGGTGAAGAAGATACATGTAGAAACTTTGTGAGTCATCTCTATAATTATTTGAAATTAAGAGGAATCCACACTTTTAAAGATGATAAGAGACTAGAAACGGGAAAATCAATTTCTGATGAACTTTTGAAAGCCATACATGTGTCTAAATTTGCTATAGTGATATTTTCCAAAAGCTATGCATCGTCAAGATGGTGTTTTGAGGAACTTGCACACATCATAAAGTGTAAAAAGGAATTGGAGCAGATTGTCATTCTAGTCTTCTATGATGTGAGTGTGCGCCATCAACATCCCCCTTTTGCTGATTCATTTTTACAACATGAGGAAAAAATGCAAAGATGATATGGAGCAGGTTCAGAGATAGAGGGTTGCATTTGCGGAGGCTGGGAAAGTATCAGGGTATCATTTACAAAATTTCAAGTAAGCTTTCTTGTTCTTCTCTTCGGGTTTGTCTTTATCAAGAGCATAAAAGGACCAAAATTTTTGTTGTAATTCCACATGATCATCATCTATACTTTTACCCAAAAAAAAGGACCAAACTTTTAGCTATATGGTTATTTGATGATGTAATTAGATTTTAACATGTTATAATTCATAATAGTTGGTTTAAGCTACCTTATGACATCGACAAGTCTTTCCTTTTCTATAATTTACTCTGAGAGTATTTTCACTATAATGTAGGGATGAGGCTGAGTGCATCAAGAAGTTAGTTGATAACATATTTCCTAAGTCACTTCAAATTATTTCACCTTTCCCAGAAAGTTTAGTGGGTATAAAATCTCAGGTTGAGAAAGTAACCTCATTATTAGATTATGGAATCAAATGATGTTCGCTCTATCAGAATTTGGGTATGGGCGGTTGGAAAGACAGAAATTGCAAATGTTCTACATCAAAGATACCGCCATCAATTTGAAGCTGATTGTTTTCTTGGTGATATTGGAAAACTTCATCAGAAAAATAGACTAACATGGCTACAACAAGTAGTCATTCACAAGCTCTTGGGTGAAAAATCGACTCTAACTAGTGAGCATGAAGGGGTGAATATTTTAAAAAATATGCTTCGCAGGATGAAAGTTCTATTTATCATCGATGACGTAAACCATCAAGAACAGTTGGAATTTTTGGTTGGAGGGACAGAGTGGTTTGGTATGGGTAGCAGAATTATTTTAACGGTAAGAGACAAGCACCTGTTAATCAGTCACGTTGGGGATAACGTGTATGAAGTCCAACTATTATCAGAGGATGAAGCACTTGAATTGTTCAGCAGGCATGCTTTTAGGGAAAAATCACCAACAAAAGATTTTATGGAACTTTCAAGACAAGTGGTGAAACATGCTGGTGGGCTTCTTTTAGCTCTTAAAGTTTTGGGTTCTTCATTTTACGGACGAGACATAAAGCACTGGAGACACTAATTGATCGGCTGAAGAGAATTCCTCACAAGGATATTCTAGGAATGCTTAGGCTGTTTTGATGGCCTGAACAAAGATGAGAAGGAATTATTTCTAGATCTTGTATTTCTGGATATTGCATGCTTGACTAAATACGATTTTCATCTTTGTGTGGAACTAGTACTTAGAGATGTGGGTCAGGATTTTCGAATAGATTACCTTATTGAAAAATCTCTATTATCTATCAACATAAGTAACCGTATCGTGATGCATAATATGATAAGAGAAATGGGTGAAGTCATGGCTTCCCGAGGAGGTTTGTGACCTTTTTAAAGGAAACTTGGTAAGCAATATTTAGCGTTCGTAATAAATTCATAAGCTCTGAGTTCTATTTTTTTTGTTTCATTTTTATTTGTTAGCAATTAAATATATAAGTTTTATTCTTTACTGATAACAGAAAAGGTGGAAAGCCCATTTATAACAAATGAATACTATTTTGAAATGATTTTCTCAATTATAGCAATATTTTCAAGAGGATGCAAAGCTTAAAAATACTCATAGTTGGTGGAACTTTTAGCTCAAACTGCGCTATAACTTATTTTCCCTCGAGCTTGCGGCTTATTGATTGGCCGGGGTATCCTTCATATTTCATTGCCAGAGAGCTTTGAACCATTACATCTCCTGGTTCTTTTTTTACATAGAAGTTGGCTTGTTGAACTTTGGCCAACATCAAAGGTATACTCTCTATCTCTATCTCTAATTTCTTTGATATACAAAATAATTTCTTTGATATACACAATTGACATAAATATTTTTAATTTATTATGCCCTCACTTGTAAATCCAATGTACAGAGACTTAAATCAAACACATCATCTCTCCAGCAGCTCATACTTTAATCTTTCATTTCCCAATTAAATCTTCAAATTAATTAGGTGGAATGGAAATCCAATGTCCCTCCTGTGTCCCGTCTTTAAATATACTGTTTGTTGTATAAATAGGCTCCTTTTGTTTATTATACAAGACAATTGACATTTTTTCCTTTGGTTAGCCCAATCTTGCAGTCCCTATGCTTTTCATGATAATGTAATACAAAGTTATGTATCTTTGCTCAATTTTCTTAGTACATATTGGTACTAGTTTGTGATGTTGTGTTTCATAGAAAAAATAGTTGATGCATGTTATTACAACTTTTGATATATTTTTTCAATGTATAGTGAATAATTTGCAGTTTTATAAGTATACTTTGATATGTTACGTTTGAATGTGGTATCACAAGTGAAAACTGAAAATCATGATAATCCTAGAATAAATGGAATAAGTGTATATGAGTTACCATGAGTGAACCCATAATCATGACAATCCAATAGAGTAAATGAGATATGTTCAAATAATTACCATGAGTAATAACTAGAAACCATGGCAATTCTAGAAAGAACTTATCAACAAGATAGTCAAGGGGTCTAAAACTTAAGCTTAAAAAAGAGGAATGCTTCTCTCTCGGTGCAAGTTAGCTTAAATTGCGCCAACCATGGGTAGGAGGGTTCGTATTTCCACACAGAAGGCGGTCGTGGCAAAAGAGATGCACAGCATGAAGGGAAACACGCAGAAAGGGAGGAAAATGGCTCTATGGAAGCTACAAATGTCGATTTAGGGCAACAATTAGCAGAATCAAGTATGGAAGTTGGGGGAACACAATGCACTGTCAATTCAAAGAATAAGAGAGCCGATCTAAGTCAGAAACAAGAGGCATTCACTGTTGGAATAGAAATTGGGGAACCTACTGATGCCACTGTGAAAGGAACGACACTAGGTGAAAAGGAAGCAATACGGAAGCAACAATCTGAGGCACAAATCATTTGGAAGGAGTTACAAACTCCACCAAGTGCTCGCCAAATGGGTACAACCAGCAGTACCAAGTAATCATGGGCAGATGAGGTTGAAGAAGAGGCTCATTCTAAAGCACAGAAGAGGTCAATTTGGGATGACTTTGACATTTCTAAGCTTTCTAATGCAGGATATAAGTTGGAATATGTGGCTCCATTGAAACTAGAGGAAAAACCGGTGGTGGAGAGGCTATCAAAACAAAAATTGACTTTTGGAGTAAGGTTGTGGTATGTTATGTTTGTTAGCATGATGGAAATCTAAATAATTTTATATATTAATGTAATTATATAGTGATATAAATTGGCATGATCATATAGATTTGTTGTAGAATCAAAAGAATAAATATTGTGATAGAATAGCAAATTTGGAGGGATTGAATAGCAGATTTGTAGAGATAGAATAGCTGATAATTAGGGATAGCAATGACGGATCTTTAGGGATTTTAATATTTGTTCTCTCTATATAATAGAAAGAGTCATACTTTGAGAGACGACATTCAAAAAAACTGACATGGTATCAGAGCCTTTTTCAGTGCTTTGATTCTTAGTATCTTTCATCTGTTGTTCCTTCCAGATTTTTTTTGGAAGTTTTGGTTCTGCTTACTGTTAGTCAACAGTTAGTCCTAAGTATCTTGGAAGTTAAGTCATCTTAGAATCTTAGTCTTGGTCATTCTGGTTATTTTGCATGATTTCATTTTTATCTTCCTTAGCTTGTTAAAAACATGTCGTCATATCAGTTCGAGTCCTTCCATGTTTGTTTCACGGGAAAAAATTACTCCGCCTGGGAATTTTGATTCCAACTATTTATCACTGGAAAGAATTATGGGGACATATAGATGGAAACGATCTTACTCCTACCGATCCTAAAAAGCTTGGTCAATGGAAGGTTAAAGATGCTCGGGTGATGACATGGATTTTAGGGTCAACTGACCCTCTTATTGTTCTTAATCTCATGCCACACAAGACAACAAAGGCCATGTGGGATTACTTACGAAAGGTTTACAACCAAGACCATAGCGCAAGACACTTTCAGTTGGAACATGAAATTGCTATGTATTCACTAGGAGATCTCTCTATTCAAGATTATTTATCTGAATTTTAGAACTTATGGGCTGAATTTACCGATATCGTTTATGCTAAAATATCTTCTGAATCTCTCTCCACCATTCAAGGAGTTCATGAACAAAGCAAGCAAGATCAATTTTTTATGAAATTACGATCTGACTTTGAAAGTGTTCGCTCCAACTTTATAAGTCGTGATCCATCTACCTCGTTGGATATCTGTTTTAGGGAATTACTTTGTGAGGACCAGCGTCTCGTCATACAAAATGTTTTTCATCAAGGAAATGTTGTGACTAATGCATTTGCATATTAAGGGAAAGGAAAGGGCGTGAATATGACTAGAACTTAATGCTACAGTTGCAAGAAATATGTTAATATTGCTCGCAATTGTGGCAAGAAGTTATGTAATTATTGTAAATAACAAGGACACATTATCAAAGAGTGTCCCACACGTCCTCAAAATCGTAGGACAAAGGATTTCCAAGTTGGGATAAATGATTCCACTACAGATAGCTCATCTTCGGTAGGACAAGTTATTACTCCTCAAATGGTACAACAAATGATCTTGTCAGCATTTTCAACTTTGGGACTTCAAGGTAATGAGGTAATATCTAAATTTTTGCCTGTTGAATTTGGCGCTTCCAATCATATGACCAACTCAACTGATATACTCAAAAACTTTCATGAGTATAATGGTCCAACACAAATTCAGGTTGGCAATGGTAGTAATTTACCCATTACCAAGGTTGGGGATATTACTAAAACTTTCATGAAGCTCTCCACTAGTCTTATTTCGGTTGACCAATTGATAGATAACAATTGTAATGTGAAATTTTCTTGTAATGGTTGCCTTGTGCAGGATCAGGTGTCAGGGACGATAATCGTGAAGGGGCCTAAAGTTGGAAGATTGTTTCCTATACACTTTTCTATTCCTCCTGTTCTGGCTTTTGCTTCCACCACTACTAAGAATAAGGGTTGGCATAAACGTCTAGGAGATCCAAATTCTATTTTGTTGTCTCATTTGTCCAATTCTGGTTTATTGGGAAATAAAAATCAATTTTCAGTTGCTTCCTTTGATTGTTCTACTTTTAAATTAGGCAAAAGTAAAACTCTTCCTTTTCCTAATTTTAGTAGTCGTGCTGCAAAGTGTTTTGATGTCATTCATAGTGATGTTTGGGGAATTTCACCAGTAACTTCTCATGCTCATTTCAAGTATTTTGTGACATTTATAGATGACCATAGTCAGTTTGCATGGGTGTATTTTCTTAGATCTAAATCTGATGTGTTTTCTATATTCAAGAAGCTTTTGAATTACGTTGAGACTCAATTGTCCACATGCATCAAAATATTATGATCTGATTTTGTTGGAGAATATATGTCTCATGAATTGAATAATTTGTTGCTTAAGAAAGGAATTGTATCACAATGCTCTTGGCCATACACGCCACAACAAAATAGGGTTGTTAAGCGTAAAAACCGTCATCTTTTGGATGTCACTCGTACTTTATTGATTGAGTCCTCTGTTCCATCTAAATATTACGTTGAAGATGTGTCTGCTGCTGTCTATTTGATTTATAGACTTCCATCTGAAGTGTTAAACCTTGAGTCTCCATATTATCGTCTTTTCACAAGCATCCTAGCTATCATAGTTTTCATACATTTGGTTGTGTTTATTTTGTGTACCTGCCTCCTTCTCAACGTAATAAACTCTCTGTTGAGTTTATTAAATGTGCTTATATGGGCTATAGTACTTCGCAGAATGGATTTATTTATTACAATCCAAGTTCTAACAAATTTTGTGTTTCTAGGAATGTTATTTTCTTTGAGAATCAGTATTTCTTTCCTACTCATGTTGAGTCATCTTCTGTTTCTCCTCTTCTTCCTACTTTGAGGATTTGTCATTGTCTTCTAAGAGGTTCAAACCAGGATTTGCGTATGAAAGACGTCGGGCAACTTTACCTCATTCTAAAATAGATCTGCCACCTAAGACTGCTGCACAATCAGAATCTGAGATTTTTTCATGGCCTACTCCTCTTGAGCCTCCTCGGCGATCTAATAGAGTGTCTCAAACTGCTAAACAATATAGTTTTTCTTCTACTTTATCCACCATCTCTATTTCAACAGGTTACTCACAAGCCTACAAGCTTGTATGTTGGCAAAAAGCAATGGAGGAGGAACTTTTGGATCTTAAAGCAAATGATACATGGGACATGCTTTCATGTTCTTCAAATGTCCACCCTGTTTGATGTAAATGGGTTTATTCAATTAAACTCAATTCTGATGGAACTCTTGATCGGTACAAAGCTCGATTGGTTGTTCTTGGTAACAGACAAGAGTATGGGGTGGACTATGAGGAGACTTTTGCACCAGTAGCAAAAATGAGTATGGTGCGAACTATTATTGCCACTGCTGCTTCGCAGAACTGGTCTCTTTATCAAATGGATGTCAAAAATGCTTTTCTCCATGTTGATCTCAAAGAAGATATTTGTACGAAACCTCCACCTGGTTTGTTCTCATCACATACATCAGATGAATGCAAGTTGAAGCGGTCTTTGTATGGATTAAAACAAGCTCCAGGAGCTTGGTTTGATAAGTTTCGGTCTACTTTGCTACAATTTTCTTTTGAGCAGAGCAAATATGACTCATCTTTGTTTCTTCGGAAAAACATCTACAAGTTGTGTTCTTCTTTTGGTGTATGTAGATGACATTATCATCACAAGAATTGATTCTTCACTAATCACTAGCCTTCAACATCAGCTTAAAGATTCTTTTCATATGAAAGATCTTGGTACTCTTACATATTTTTTGGGTTTGGAAGTTCATAATGTTGCTTTACGTGTGTTTCTAAATCAACACAAATTTACTTAGGATCTGATTTCTTTGGCTGGTCTTCAACATTCCTCCTCCGTAGATAGTCCATTGGAATTGAATGTGAAGTATCGTCACAAGGAAGCCGATCTTCTTCCTAATCCAACTATGTTTTGTCAATTAGTTGGGAGTCTAAATTACCTTACTATTACTCGGCCCGGTATCTCTTTTGCAGTGCAACAAGTTAGTCAATTTATGCAAGCTCCCTGTCATCTCCACTTGATGGCTGTTCGTTGCATCATTTGGTATCTTCTAGGAACATCTACTCGTGGATTATTCTTTCCAAGTGGTTATCCTATTCGTCTTAATATTTTTAGTGATTTTGACTGGGCGGGATGTCCTGATACTCGTCGTTCAGTCCCTGGTTGGTGCATGTTTCTTGGAGAGTCATTGATATCATGGAAGAGTAAAAAGCAAGATCGTGTGTCAAAATCTTCAACAGAGGCTGAATATCGATCCATGTCTACTGCTTGCTCCGAGGTTGTGTGGATTCGTGGATTACTTGCTGAGATTGTATTTCCTAGATCTCATCCTACTCCTCTCCATGCTGATAATACAAGTGCTATTCAGATTGTTATTAATCCAGTTTTTCATGAGATGACCAAACACATCGAAATAGATTGTCATTATATACGAGAAGTTATAGATAAATGATTCATTACTCTTCCACATGTGGAAAAATATTGTCGAATAATTTTATTCATGTCTTTCTATGTCATGTACATGACTTTATATATACATAAAAGATTGTGCAATAGAATCACCTAAATTAAGAGAAAGAATTACAGATATGATATTCTAGATTACTACAATTATCCTATGATCTTAGAGGATCATATCTTGATATGAAGAATATCTTCTCAACTTAGAGGATCACATCTTTGATGAAAAGAATATCTTCTTGAAATCCTCTATCAGCCAACACTCCCCCTCAAGCGGTTGAATGGATATCTTCTATTCCTAGCTTGCTTATTAGTTTTTGAAACACATTTTTGGCAGTCCCTTTGTTAAAACATCAGCCACCTGATCTTTTGTAGATACAAATGGCGTACAAATGAGTCCGCTATATAATTTCTCCTTAATGAAGTGTATGTCTACCTCAATATGTTTAGTGCTATCATGTTGTACAGGATTATGAGCTATACTTATTACTGATTTATTGTCATAGTATAGCCTCATAGGTCCTTCCCATATTATCTTCAAATCATCAAGGATTATCTTTAGCCATAACAACTCAAACTCCCATCGCCATGGATCTAAACTCAAATTCTACACTTGATCTAGCTACTACATTTTGTTTTTACTCCTCCAAGTCACCAGATTTTCTCCTAAGAACGTGCAATATCTAGAACTTGACCTTCGATCCACTAATGAACCAGCATAGTCTGCATCTGTATAAACCATGTATCCTCCTCTTTTGAATAATATTCCTTTTTCTGGACTTCCTTTTTAAGATATCGTACAATTCAGCTGATAGCTTGAAGATGCATTTCTCTAGGATCATGCATAAATTGTCTAACAACACTTACAACAAATGCAACTCCGGCCTTGTATGGGACAAGTAAATTAATTTCCCTACAAGCCTTTATAAACCACTGAATCTCTTGGAGCATTGCACAATCTATGATTATATTCAATTGGTGTAGCCACAAGTTTACACCCTAACTTTTCTGTTTCTTTCAGCAAATCAAGCACATCTTTTTTGTTGGGAAATAAAGATTCCTTGTTTTGGGTGTTCCACTTCGCTTTCCAAAAAATACTTTAATTTCCCAAGCTCTTTGATGTCAAAATCCTTGAGTAAACACTTCTTCAGATGAATCATCACCTGTTACTATGATGTCATCCACATAAATCAACAATGTTGTCACCTTTCCTATTTTTGAGTGTGGTATGAACAAAGTGTGGTCTCCTTGACTTTGTCGATACCCTAGCTTGATCATGACCTTTGTAAATCTTTCAAACCATGCATGAGGTGATTGCTTTAATCCATACAGTGACTTCTTCAGTCTACACACCATTCCCTTCTTGGTTTTAAAACAAGGCGGCACCTCCATATAGATCTCTTCATCGAAGTCTCCATGTAGAAAGGCATTTTTTATATCAAATTGTTGTAGGTTCCAAATAAAAACTGCAGCCAATGATAATAAACTTCTCACTGTATTCATTTTTGCCACTAGGGCAAAAGTCTCCAAATAATCAATTCCAAATGTTTGTGTATAACCCTTTGCTACCAAACATGCTTTATATCTCTCTATGGACCCATCTGACTTGTATTTCACAGTGAACACCGATTGGCACCCGACCAACTTTTTTTCTTTTGGTAATTCCATAATATCCCAAGTTTTGTTCTTCTCCAACGCTTCCATTTCTACCTTCATAGCATTCTCCCATTATTTATTTCCTAATGCTTCAGACAAATTTCTAGGGATAGGAATTGTGTGGAGGTTACTGTGAAAAGCTTTATGACTTGAGGATAGATTTTGATATGTCATTGAGAGGCTCAAAGGGTGTTGCGTGAAGGTTCTGGTTCCTTTTTTGAGTGCAATGGGAAGGTCAAGGTCATTAGGTTGGTTATCTTCATGATCAATTTGGTTTTGGTGTTTCTGGCGGTTCAACAATTTCAGGATGGGTATAAGGAGCAGTAATCAGAGGAGATGATTGCAACTGAGTAGTTTGATCAGTTAGTCTCTTTCTTATGGAATGTACCTGCAATGGTAGATTATTCTCTAGAATTCCCTTATCTATATTTGGATTAGGAGACTTAATGGGTTCATTTGGATTTAGAGACACAGGTGACTGAAGAAATGGTGATTCAGGCAAGGATTTGGCATGACTAGAAATGGACAAATCAAATAGTAATAAGTCTAGAGGTTCCTTTCCCTTCAGTGACTCCCCCTGATGTTAAGGATGATTAAAAAGGATTCACTTTCATTAAATGTTACATCCATTGAAACAAAGAATATCTTTGATGATGGTTGGTAACACTTGTAACCTTTTGAGTAGGAGAATATCCTATTGGAATATGAACATAGGCAATACTTCCAAAGGTTCTAGGAACCAATTTATTAAAATTTCAAAATTTGAAATTCTTAAGAGTATCAAGCGGACTTTGAAAGTTTAGAATTATTGATGGCATTCTGTTACCAAGATGTGCAACAGTTAGGACAGCTTCCCCCAATATTGTTTTGGCACTTTTTTTGTGAAACAACAGTGATATAGTAATGTTAAGTAACAAACCATTTGTTCTCTCTGCTATCCCATTTTGTTGAGGAGTATTGACACATAAAGATTCATGAATAATTCCCTCTTTTTGGAAGAAAACAGAGAGGTTTTGATTGAAGTAGTCTTTTGCATTATTGGATCGGTATCTTTTAATTAACACATCATATTGGGTTTTGATCATATTTAAAAAGGTAGGAAGAATTTGTCTGACATCTGATTTTTGCTTTAGCAGATAGATCCACGTAACTCTTGTACAATCATCAATGAATGACACAAACCATCTACCACCGAAATATTAGGAATAGGAGAGGGTCCCCAAATATCACTATGAATAAGAGAGAATGTTTTGCAATTTCACAATCATCACAATGAAAAGACTCAACACTCAAATCTTTGAACAAAGATGGGAACATCCTTTTGATTACATAAAAGGAAGGGTGACCTAACCGACGATGATAAAGCCATACTTTCTCTTTATTGGACATGGTAGATTCAGAAAAGAAAGAACTAGACAAGGAATTTTGAGATAAATATTCAACATTGTGTAAATCAAAACAATAAAGACCACCTTTATCACTAGCACGCCCAATCATTTCCTTCGTGTTATGAACCTGAAAGAAGCAATATGAAGGGAAGAAAGTTACTTGGCATTTGGAATCTTTGGTGAGTATTCTAGATAGAAATGAGATTTGCAGATAACTTTGGGATATGAAGGACATCTTTAAGTATCAAGGATTTTCCAAGTGGTGTGTCTCCTTGCCCAGCTACAGTAATAACTGAACCATCAGCTATAGTTATTTTCTTATAGCTAGGACAAGGAGAATATGATATGAAGAGATCAGAGAGACTGGTCATGTGATCAGTTGCTCCAGAATAAACCACCTACATTTGAGGAAGTTTGTCTAAGACATTAGTAATAAAAGAGTAAGAAATACCTGTGAAGGCCAATGAACTACTACCTGTTGAAGCTAAATGTTGCTAATCTCCAATTGAAACAGTAAAGTTATTCTCTATAGTTGCAGAAACATTTGCAGAGACTGGAATATTTGCGGCATTATTATTTTTAGACATGGTTTGGGTAGAGAAAGATAGCAAAATGGGATTTTTCAAGATAGGATGAATAAAATTGGTTAGGAATAAGCCTAAAGCTCAAATACCATGTTGAAAAAGATTGTCGAATAATTTTATTCATATCTTTGTATGTCATGTACATGGATTTATATATACATAAAAGATTGTGCAATAGAATCACCCAAATTAAGAGAAAGAATCACAGATATGATATTCTAGATTACTACAATTATCCAAGATCTTAGAGGATCATATATTGATATGAAGAATATCTTCTCATCTTAGAGTATCACTTCTTTGATGACAAGAATATCTTCTTGAAATCCTCTATCAGCCAACACCACATGTGTCCAGTGATCTTCAAATAGGTGATGCGTTTACAAAATCTATGGCAGTACAACGCCATCAGTTTCTAGTAGGAAACTTGATGCTTCTTGATCCACTGGCATCAATTTGAGGGGGGATGTTAGCATGATGGAAATCTAATTGTATGTATTAATGTAATTAGATAGTGATATAAATTAGTATGATCATATCGATTTGTTGTAAAATCAAAGGAATAAATATTGTGATAAAATAACGGATTTAGGGAGATTGAATAGCAGATTTGTAGAGATAGAATGGTTGATCTTTAGGGATAGGAATGACAGATCTTTAGGGATTTGTAATATTTATTCTCTCTATATAATGGAAACTCACTTTGAGAGGCGTTCAGCAAAACTGACAATGTTTTGGGAGCTCATCCCCCATTTCAGGTTATACAAGGATATATTCACAGAATCTGGAGTAAACAAGGTATAGACAAAGTGGTCATGCTTCAGAATGGGGTGATAGTAGTGAGGTTCAAAACTGAGGCGGGAAAGCATGAAGTATCACAGGGGGGTATCTACCACTTTTATAATAAGCCATTTATTGTCAAAGAGTGGACACCAGAGCTTGAATTCACAAAGAATGAGCTATCAACAGTGCCAATATGGATCAAATTTTTGGGGTTGGACTTCAAATATTGGAGTATGAAAGGATTGAGTAAAATATGAAGTCTAGTAGGTAGGCCTCTCATGCTAAATCGTAACACTGAGCAGAGGGGTGGGTTGAATTTTGCAAGAATATTGGTGGAGGTTGAGTTGGGGGCACAATTACCAGAAGTAGTACACTTCAAAAATGAAAGAGGACAGCTAATCGAACAAACAGTTCAATATGATTGGAAATCCACACTGTGTAAATACTGCAAGATATATGGACATAGTGAGAAAGTCTGGAGATTGAAGAAGAAGATTCCTAGAGATGGGCAAGTGAAGCAAGGGACGCAACGAATGAAATGGGTGCTGCAACAGACTGTAGAAACTACCATGAGACATCAAAGCAGTGGTGAGGTAACACCAAGAAACCACAATAATGTAGGGAAGGAAAAAGGAAAACAAAGTGAAAAAGGAGGTACTAGTAATCAAGGGTGGCAGGTTCCAGTGAGAATTGAAAGAACACCAAGGTTGACATCTCTAAGACACAATCAGCAGGTTAATGTTAATTCATTCCAGATTTTACAGAGGAAGGTGGCAAATTCGAAGATTAGCGGCAATGTGGGTGGACTGGCTATTCCTGCTTTAGGGAATGGTTAACATCCTAAGTTGGAATGTGAGGGGTCTTAATGGTCCCAATAAGCAAAGGGAAGTCCAAAACCTTTGTAATAATGAAAAGGTGAATTTGATAGGTTTATTGGAAACAAAAATTAAGAGAGACAAGATAGATGAAGTAGCTAGTAAGATATTTGTTGGCTGGAAATTTGACACCAATTTAGATAATCACTATAATGGTAGAATATGGGTTTCATGGAGGCCTAATTATTATAGAGTTAACACTCTAATGAAAACTACTCAATTGATTACTTGTGAAGATATGTGTTTACCACTGCAAAACTCATTTTAAATCTCCTATGTGTATGTTTTTAACACTAAGGAGGAAAGGAAAGAGTTGTGGGAATTTTGGTGCAACAAAACAAAAGGTGTCGGAAACCGTGGATGGTGCTAGGTGACTTTAGTTCTATTTTAAAGGTGGAAGATAGGGTAGGCGGGAATGTTGTAGTATGGTCGGAGGTGGAAGATTTCCATAATTGTGTTGTAGCAAGTGGATTGCTATAATTTCCAACGCAGGGACCTCGACATACTTGGAGTGATAAACGTGCAAATCAGAGATTTTTTTCAAAAATTGATTGGATTTTTATTAATGAAGACTGGTTGAACATTATGCCTTCTTGTAAATCCATCTCCTTGAGGGCATAAATGATCATTGCCATGCAAAAATCACTCTATCAGACAGTCTTATGGCTAATAGATCTTTCCAATTTTGTAATGTGTGGGCATAACATCCTCAGTTCTTGACAATTATGAAGGAAGGATGGGGTGTACATATTGAGGGTTGTATGATGTATAAGGTGGTGAAGAGACTTAAACTTTTAAAGCGAAGGCTAAAGGGGTTACAATCAGAAGCTTTTCAAAATATTGTTGTGGAAGCCAATACAAATAGGGATACTTTACGGTAAGCGCAGGAAGCTCTACATTCTTTTTCTACATGAGGCACGTCAACAGTTAGAATACCAGGCTTATCACAAGTTTCGAAATTCTTCCTATTTTGCTGAAATGTTCCTGCTACAACTTAGTAAAGCTACATGGATTAGATTGGTAGATGATAACACAAGGTATTTCCACTCTATCATAAAGCACAAGAAGTTGAGATATGCTATCACTCAACTAAAGGATAGTTCAGGAGTTTCACAAAATGAGCCGACCACAATAGCTAATATGTTTGTTCAGTTTTATGAGGAACTTCTTGGTCGTAAAACAGAAAACAGGGGACATGCTAATGAATTGATAATAAAACAGGGGCCTCTGCTTACGGACGTGCATTGAAAGGAGCTGATCCAATCCTTTGATCCACATGATATGAAGAAGATAGTATTCAAGATTAACAGAAATAGGAGCCCACGCCCGGATGGTTAGTGGTTTTTACATTGCTGCATGGGGCATTGTAGGGCAAGATGTAACTAGAGCAGTGTTAGATTTTTCCAAACCAGCAAGATTCTAAGGCAAGTCAATTCTACTAGTATTGCTCTTGTTCCCAAGATAGAAAGTCCTGAGTTTGCCAGGCAGTTTTGACAAAATTCATGCTGTTATGTCATATATAAGATCATATCGAAAATAATCTGTAGTAGACTAAGGAAAGCAATCAGTCATATAGTAGCAGCAAATCAATCAGCATTTGTCGAAGGCAGATCTATGATGCATATTGTGCTTCTTTTCCATGACCTATTGAGACACAATAATAGGAAAAATGCTACTCCAAGATGCCTAATGAAAATAGATTTGAGGAAAGCTTACGACATAGTTAGTTGGGAGTTCCTAAAGGAGATGTTGATTGGGTTTGGGTTTCCTAGGGAGTTTGTCAAATGGATTATGCTTTGTGTAACAACTCAAGAATTTTCAATCAAAGTGAATGGTGAAAACCATGGGTTCTTTTCGGGTAAAAGGGGGCTTAGGCAAGGGGACCCTGTCTCACCATTACTATTTGTGCTAGTGATGGAATATTTGTCTAGAATTCTAAACAGGATGGAGGATTTACCAAACTTTAGATTTCACCCTATGTGTAAGAAATTGAAGCTTACTGATCTTATTTTTGCGGATGATTTGATGATTTTTCTGCAAAGGTAATATGGAGTCTGTGAATAGAGTTATGGAGGCATTAGCACACTTTATAAAGGTGTCTGGGCTGGAATCTAATACGGAGAAGTCAAGCTTGTTTCTAGATGGAGTAGACGATGGCATTAGAGACCAACTGTTAATAAGGACTGGGTTCACTGTCGGGGAATTTCCTATTAAATATTTGGGTCTATCTCTTTCTCCTAAGAAATGGAAGTTGATGGATTGTCATGCACTCATTGCTGAAATCACTCAAAGGATCACTATGACTTATTCTAAGCATTTGTCGTATGCAAGTAGGCTACAAGTGATAAATACTGTTTTATTTTATAAACAGAGTTTTTTGGGGGAAATTTTTATCCTTCCACAGAGTGTATTGGAAGAAGTGGACAAAATTTGTAGAACCTATATATGTGGAGGGTCTGAGGATAAAATAAAGGTTGCACTAGTATCACTGGAACAAGTATGCTTTCCAAAGAGTCGAGGAGGATTAAGCATTAAAGGTAGTAGTAATTGGAATGTTGCCTCTGTCGGACAACTTATTTGGAAACTAATAGTTAACAAGGAGTTATTATGGGTAAAATGGGTATTGGCATAAACTAGATTCTCTCAAGGCACAAATGAATGAATGGTATATCCAAGACAGGTATCAACTTTCAAAAGATGGGAAGTATTCTATTACATGTAACTACTTGGCAATCATAGGTCAAAGACCAAAATTGAAGAATGCAGAATTAATATGGACCTATATGGCCTTGCCTAGGAAAAGATTTTTGGTATGGTTGGATGTACACGCTAGGCTTCTTACATAAGAGAGGAAAATAAGGCTCCACATTAAAGATGACGAGACTGATTGTTTCCTATGTGATGAACAAGTGATGGAGACTAATTCTCACTTGTTTGAGCATTGTAAATGGATTAAAAAAGTATGGCTTGAGATACAGAAATGGACAGGGGTAAGCGTTTCTGCTGGAGGTATACAACAGGTCTTGGAAAACATCAAGAAGAAGCATTGGAGGAAATTTCAGAAGGAGGTTATAGCAGCTTGCTATGGAGATGCACTTTATCATACTTGGCGTGCTAGAAACTGGAAGAAATTTAGAAATAAGTATGTATATATTATAGAGGTTGTCGCACAGATAAAAAAAGAAGATAGGGGAGAGAATACGTTTACTTTGTAAAACTAAGAGAGCATAGACTTGTAGAAGTTTTGTTAGAGAACTAGAGATGTAATTAGTTGTTTGTTTTGTTGGAGGCCTCATTTCTGCTAATAGAAATAAGGTGTTCTTTAGTTGTAATTGGTTTTGATGGTTATGGTAATCTTTTACGTTGTTACCAAAAAAAAAAGATAGTCAAGCAGAATATAGTGTGAAATTCTATCAATTTTTCATGTCACAATTGTCTCTCGCTTTACCATCTTTGCCACTCAATTAAGGGGTTTTAGTCCGAAACATTTCATTACATCTACTTCTAAAATGTTGTCAAAATAAGAAACAATGTTGCGAAAATAGCTTTTTTGCACAAGCTATATCCGGTCCCAACCTTAAAAATTGTTGCATGTCCTGTTTGAGTTTAATAAATTATGAATCAAAGAAGGATCAAGATACCTAGTTTGATGGAGAAAATATTCCTATTAGGAGTTCTACTTAAGCTCACCGTTTTTTTTGTTGTTTTGGAAACAAAAATTGAGCAACTTGAAGCATTTGTATCTCATGAATAGCTGTGAGTTAAGAAAATCCCCTAATTTTGGTGATATGCCAAACTTGAAGACACTAAATTTTGCACGGGTGTGTGAATTTGGAAGATGTCCATCCCTCTTTTGGACATTGCAGACTGCTTACTTATTTGAGTTTGGAAGGTTGTCAAAAAGTTAAGAAGCTTCCAAAATTTGTCTGCATGGAATTTCTTGAGACTCTCAATTTACTTGAATGCAAAGCTTAGAAGAATTCCAGAAATCTGTGGAGATATGTCGTGCTTATGAGTATTCTATGTAAAATCCCCGTGGATAAGAAACTTACCTCCATCTTTCAGCAGCCTTAGCAATTTGCAATTGATTGAGTGTGAAGTTCTTGAAAATATTCCGGACGCCAGTCAAAATCTTAGATATCTCAGTATTTCAGGTTGCAATAAACTTGCAACACTGCCAAATAGCCTTTTTGAATCACAACAGTTGGAATGTCTTGGTATAAACCGATGTTCTGGATTAGTAAAGCTCCCCATATCTCTTGGATTTTTCAAAAGAAGCTCCAATTTTTTGAGATAGATGGATGTGAGAACTAAAAGAAGCTTCCAAGATCGATTCAGATGAAATCCCTTCAAAAGCTCAAGATATCTAATTCCTTAAAATTAGATACATTTCCAGAAATCGACGGAGATATGCATTACTTGACACAGCTGACTCTGAATTTTACTGGGATAAGAGAAGTGCCTTCATCCATTAGGCATCTAATAGGCCTTGAATATCTCTATCTGTTAGGTTGTGAAGATCTTCTAAGTCTACCAGATTGCCTCTGTAATTTGATGAAACTTCGAAGTCTTTACCTCGATGGGTGCAGAAAGCTAGAGAAACTTCCAGAAAATATTGGTGATTTTCAAGATTTACATATGCTTGATGAGAGCGAAGCTGCAATCTCCCAACCACCTCCCTCCATCACTAAGCTTGGCAAACTGTGGACGTTACGATTCTCACATGAACAACAATTTCAACATTCCTCAAGTTTTGTTTTGAATCAAGTATCAGGTCTATCATCCTTGACATCACTTGATATTAATAATCAGAGAAAAGACATACAGACACCATCAAAGTTGTTCCGTATTTGCGTAAAGACACCTTAACTTTTAAAGTGTCCTATTACCCCGCAGAACTAATTAATTTCTTTGTAAATGGGCCATTTTGACCCATTTTCTCGTCTATGTAGTGGCGCGTGTTGCTCAACTCCCTGTTCAACCTGACCCGACCCGACCCGACCCTATTCTTTAAAGAGAAGTCATCTTCTCCATTTCTTTTCTTCTCTATTTTGCTTGCACCTTCAAGAAATTTTCGTTAATTTTTCTTCATTCGGATTTTTTTTATTCAGCTATGGAGTTAGGTGACAACAAAATTTTGAATGTAGGATTGCTATTAGTTGCAACCCTTTTGGTAGCAAAACTCAGACCTAAATAACTCATATGCTAACTTAGAACAAAACCCATGCATAACACTTTCTTGCACATTGCAAGAAAAGTTAATGCAGATTCAATTGACAACAGTTCCTCCATTAACCATTTTCTTGTTCATCATGTTCCATTGACCAACTTGTGGCAGACAAGAGCTTCCATAGCTTGGAAGTGTTTACTTTGAATTTATTGAACAAGAAAATCACATTCTTCATTGATCCAGAAGTTTCTCGCCAATAGTGGTGTCTTATTTTCTTAGAGAAGATGATGAAGTGGTCAAATAAAGAGTATAAACATTGATTTTGCTATGGAAAAAACTATGAAATTGAAAAATTAGGGCTAACAATAATTATTTTGGGTTTAAATTTGGGGAAGATGACAAAAATTGATAAAATAATTAATAATAAAGAATAATAATGACACATGGCACCTTTAAACTGGTCCATGGCAGTAAAAATAATGCATGACGCGCCTCAAGTGCGTGGTAACAACTCACACTACGAAATGGGTCAAAATGGTCCATTTACAAAGAAATTAAATAGTTCTGTGGGGTAATAGGACACTTTAAAAGTTAAGGTGTCTTTATGCAAATATGGAACAACTTTGATGGTGTCTGTATGTCTTTTCTCTAATAATCACAACATCTTGAGTGGACTTCCTGAGGATTTAGGATCTTTACACTCTTTGGAAAATTTGAACATAAGTGGAAGCAATATTATTTCTTGTTTACGAAAAAGCGTCAAAGGACTCTTACACCTTCAGCATCTGAACGTACAATTCTGTCAGAATCTTAATGAACTGCCAAGAGAGCTAACCCCAAATTTAAGGGATCTATTTGCAGATTATCATCTAGCCTTGAAGAGTAGCAAAAATCTCGTAATTTGTTGTCTTAAGCTGTGTAGGCTCGTAACATCCGACCATGGAACTGTCTCGAGTGAACATGTTTATGTGTTCCTACAACATTTTCTCAGGACATACTTCCAGGTTTTGATCTATCTCACACATATATGAATGTTGCATATATATTCTCATTGAATTGATTTCTAGTAGTAATAATAATTTTCTATTGCATGCAGTGTGACTTCAACCAAACGGCTTGTTTTATCATTTCTTTTCCCGGAGTCAAAATTCTAGAGTTGTTCGATTATGACCGGTTCATAAATCAAAATGAAATCTCAATTGAGTTGAACCCATCTTGGTATACTGATAAATTCATGGGTTTTTGGGTATGTTACGGTCCTACTAGATTGGACGCAGGATTAGAAGCTACATTGGTCTGCAAGTGTGACCTTGAAAGAAATTATTCCTTGGAGTATAGCAACATCCATGAATATTCTATGTTTTAGGATCATCTACATACCAATTGAAACATTGTGGTATGTTTCTGACAATAAAGAAGAGAAGAACCTAAATGAATATTACATGTTGGAGATATATTACATGTTGGAGGTATCTTGGGAAGAAGTATGCTGGGGAATTCACCTGGAGTATGAAAGGAAGCAATGACTGATGCAAAGGTCTATTTATGACTTCTTTTTCATCACAAATTTTAAATATCTTCTGTCTTTCTTAAATTTGTATCATAAAATGGTATGGGAAGTGTATGTTCTACATTGTTGGTACCCTTATCAAATGGTATGGAATTTGTATCGATGATGGATGGATGA
This sequence comes from Solanum chilense, assembly GCA_032847665.1. Lineage (NCBI taxonomy): Eukaryota > Viridiplantae > Streptophyta > Magnoliopsida > Solanales > Solanaceae > Solanum > Solanum chilense. Next base: position 48,986,504 of record CM064973.1, read on the forward strand.
AATTTTTATTTATAATATTGGTGTTTGAGTGCGTAACAATTTTTCTACCTTTACTAGGTAAGAGTAAAGTTGCATACACACCATCTTCCTAGGATCCTCTGGAGAGGCATTTTTAGCGCCATTTAACTTGACTTCAAATTATATTTTTGTACTTCAACGTTGGATGTGCACAAATAGACACTTAAACTTGTATAAAGTTGAACAAATAGACACAGATGTTCCACATGTCATCCTACATGTCATTTTTTGTCCTACGTGGTGTCCTACGTGTATTGTGACATGTAGGACTCAACTGTTTATATATTTAAAAGTTGAATAGTGAAAGTGTCTGTTTGTACATTATGAAAGTTGAAGGTCAAAGTTAAAATTTGAAGCCAAGTTTAGGGTTTAATATATGTATTATGTCTAATAACAATTGAGTCATAAATTTCGTATATATAATGTAAATGGATGTTCCATTGTGAGTTGAGAAAATTTGTGTAGCTCAATAAATTCTTTTTAAATTTACATAAACACTTCAAAACTATTATGAATCCAAACAGGCTCTAATTATATACCTCTAGTTCGCTTTTGGGTGTGGTTCTCCCAGGTCAGTCTTTCTTTCTGTTTTTTCTTCTAAATTATTATGAATTTTTTCTTTAGTTTCTGGACAATTCCTTAGGCAGGGCAACAAATTTATATCAATTTACAAAAAGGTATCAATTTGGTGCTCATGTGTTTAATTAATAGGGTACAATTATATGTCATGAATTAGGAAGATGATAACAAGGTTCCTACGAGTTTAAGGGTTCATTTAGCAAAGTGATGAGTAAAAGGCTTCAACCGACAAATGGAGCCAAGTACAGGGGTCTCTCAGGTCATTCTTCCTATTAATTTATAAGAAAACTTCTTCCCCACGGGTGCAAATGGATCAAGAATCTCAAGAGGTTAAACAAGCTCCACGTTGTACCCAACGTCGAAATTGTCAAAACGAAGCCAAAAAAATGTACTAGTATTTTATTTTTATTAAATTTATATCACACTAATTACTTTTTCTATTCGATAATAATTATCCGCGGTACTATTTTAAAATGTCCAATCATACTATCTACGTTATGAAATCAATAAGTAATTTTATACTTACACAATTATAGCCACTTTGAAAATTGTGAAAGGGAAAAAGAAAGTAAAAGAAATTTACATGTGTTGTACTATTAAGGATAATGCACAAGTATTACCTCAATCTATACTCAAAATCTCATAGACACACTTATACTATACTAAGGTGTTATTACCCTTGAACTTATTTTATTAATAATTTTCTACCCCTTTTCAGCCTACGTGACATTGTTTTATGGGCCCAACGCTAGTTAATTTTTTTTTAAAGTTAGTGTCACATAGGCCGAAAAGGGATGGAAAATTACTTATAAAATAAGTTCAGGAAGACCTTAATGTAGTATAAATGTGTCTCTGAGATTTCGAGCATAGATTGAAGGGATACTTGTGCATTTTCCGAGTGAATTGCAGTTTCAATCAGTGGAAATTCTGCAGATGAGTAGCTTCCGACATTGGGGTTATATTCTGGCAAGCATCTTGATAAAAGGGGGACCAAAATGGAATTTCCTTGTTGTCAGTTGGAATCAAAGTATCTAAATAGAGCTTCGAGCCTCTTATCAATTCCCTTATAGAAAGCAAATGGTATCCGCGGTGGACAGGAAAGTAGATCCATTGACCTTGATGGGTGCCCAGAATTGAAACAGACAAATATTTGAAGTCCACATTTTCTCCATAGCAGATAGGATCCTCCAATTCTCAGTTGGAAAGATGGAAACAACAGAATAAGCTGGAGTTATAAAAAGGATTAGTGAGTGTTAAACTAAACAAAACTAAAATTGGAAAATATTCACAACAGACTCTCAAGAAAAAGAGTTGATGGAAGATCGCTGGTACTCCAACTCGTCATTGTGTTTTCTGCTCCAAAATGCTCAGCCATTGCCATTACCACTGATTTCCAGTTGAGACCAGTCTAGTTCACAAGGCATTACCTCACATACCTCTGAAGGTTCATCAACAACAAGATGCTCCATACTATACTATACAAATACAATTTCACTGTCGCTTTGCTGCTTATATACAAGGAAGGATTGTGGATCAACTATTCAAAAGTCATCCAGAAACTACTATTATTTTCATCCACAATTCTCCATTTATAATATCACACTAATTAAATAATTTATCCGTTCCATTTTATATATCACATTTTTACTTTGTACTTGCATTATAAACTAATACTTCCTCTGTTTCAAAAAGGATGACCTAGTTTGACTTGGAACGGAGTTTAAGAAAAGAAATAAGATTTTTTAATCTTGTGGTTCTAAATTAAAGTTATGTCAAATGTACCAAATGTCCTTTAATCTTGTGGTCTTAAACATGCCATGTGGAAAGTTAAATTAAAGTGTTGCAAAAAAAGGAAATGGGTTATTCATTTTGAAACAGACTAAAAAGAAAATAGGGTCATTCTTTTTAAAACGGAGGGAGTATAACTTTATCCTTCTTTTCTTATTTAGTGTTTTCTTAAATCAGCAAAATATAATAATTTATACTTCCTTCGTTTCAAAAAGGATGGCCTAATTTGACTTGGACGGAGTTTAAGAAAAGAAAGATAACTTTTTTAATCTTGTGGTTCTAAATTAAAATTATGTCAAATGTACCAAAATGCCCTTAATCTTGTGGTCTTAAGCATGTCACGTGGAAAATTAAAGTTAAAGTGTTGTCAAAAAAGAAAAGGGGTCATTTTTTTAAAACAAACTAGAAAGGAAATAGGGTCATTCTTTTTTAAACGGTGGGAGTACATAAAGTTTATAAAATGATAAATATTGTGTTCCAACTGTTTATAAAAAGAGATGACATATTATTTCTTCCGTTTCAAAAACAATGACATAGTTTGATTTAACACAAAATATATCAAAAAATTAAAAGACTTTTATTTTTTTTGGTCCTAAATTAAAGTCATATCAAATACATTTAAGATAATTCTTTTGTAAGCATACTAAAAAAATTTATTCCTTTATTTAGAGGGAAACGATGCAAATGGATCAAGAAGCTCAAGTGGTTCAACAAGCTCCAAATTGTCAAAACGAAGGCAAAATATCGTACTACTATTTGATTTTTATTCAATTTACAGGAAAGGGTTATATTGTGAAATTAATAGAAATATATTTTGTTTATAACGTGTTTTTAAAATATTTTTATCATCAATATTTTGATTTTAAAATTTCCTTAGTATTATCTCTAAAGAACCTTATTCTTATTAACTTTCTTTTACAGTTAGGGGTTATGAAATGAATTTTAGGAGCTTTTGCAAATAGTCATCAAAATAAATTTAATAATATTTAATAGCTATAGTTTGCATATTTATGGGTAGTAACTACAGTTTAAGCAACCTCTTTGTATAATTTACAGGTTTGTATAATTTGCGGGTATATTTGTATAATTCAGTTATTTTTATAAAACTCAAAATAACGAATTTATACAATTACAAACATCACAAGTGTAAACAATTATATAAATTATATTATACAAATTTTGAATATCACGCAGATCTGGTGACAAAGAATTCAGAATCCAAGTTGTGACCATATCATCACACCTTTCCCATTGCTGAAAGCTAAGATTAGTAGGATTGGGTCTCACAACCTTCCCATTCATGAGCATTTCGATTTTCTACTTCTGTAGTTCAATTCCTAGTCCTTAAAGAAGGTACTTGTGCCCTTAGGGGATGGTTTGAATTCATCCTTATCATGATCTAAAAATCTAGTGACACCTGCCTTATCTCACTAATACATGTTAACTTAAACAATCCTTGACAAGGGCAATAACAAAAGTAAGAAAGAAATCAAGAACAAAGCATAACATAATAATGCAAAACTCTTAATATAACACAGTTTTCCCCCAAAAATCTAGTGCACGAGTACAAGCCTCTAAATAATATAACAGATTTAAAAGAAGTACAAGTCTACAATAATGGGATAGTAGAAAGACATAGAGCCTGTTTGGCTCAGCTTAAAAGCTGGTCAAACTGACTTAAAAGCTGGTTTTTGACTTATTTAGCTGTTTGGCAATACTCAAAATAACTTATTTTAAGTTTAAAAAAAACTTATTTTAAGCCAAAAGTTAAAAGCTGGGTAGGGGTGCTTTTTTTTTTTAGCTTATAAGCTGTTTTAAGTTGACCACATTTTTATCTTTTTGCCCTTAATATTTTTATACAATCTCAAAATTACCCATATAACCCTAACAGCTCTTTCTTCCATTTTTCCCTTTTCACGTTTGGCATAACAACTTCAGCACTTTTATCCAAACGCATAACTGCTTATTTTAAAAATAAGTTTCATCACTTTCAAAAGTACTTTTTTAAAGCTGCTTTTATTAAGCCCATCCAAACGGGCCCATAATCAAGAGTATGTGATAACTGTTGAGATGATCACGAACGTCTCCAAAGGCAAGTCTCGAATAAAGATGTGAGAGGACGATCAACATGATCCAGACTCGTAACCTACACAAGTATGGAGAGCAAGGGAGTAAATACCAAATAATAACGGTACTCAGCAAGCATTCCTAGCTAACACTAAGTAAAGTGATATCGAACACAAGCACTCCGTCACACTTTCTAAACCTCTTCAAACTACAATTACTATAGAATTTAGAACCAACTCATCCTAACAGTTTTACAAGTAACGGAGCAACACGTGTAATACACAGTTATTCACATATCAGAGTCTCTATAGTATCACCACAACCTGTCACATCTAGATAGCCATGAAATAACAACTCACTCATAAAAGACAAGAATGACAATGAGGAGCGAATACAATGCAATGCAATGTCATATAGAATGAAGCATGTCTGTTCAGTTGATACACATTGGCTAACTAGTATCCGTGACACATACAGAACCTGTATGTTCATGCATTCACTACAAAAGTGCTAATTAGGAGCTCAGGACCTATAAAGGACATATTAGTACATGCATCCGTTGAATGCATTTTTTACCAGTATAAACATCAATCACCAAAACCATTTTCCATCGATATTACATTATTCGCCGAAATCATTTTTCATAATCATAAACATCAATTGCCGAAATTATTTTTCATCAACATATCACGAATTCAAATCACACGATAGTTTTTCAGATTCAATACAAATAAGCATGTTCACATGGATAATAAGAAGATGATAACTTTCACATCAATAACCAATCCACACACACAATTATGACACATCATCAAAAGTGAGTCAAGATAATCATTCAAGCTACTCGTGGCACATCACACAATATTATATCTACGATTCATTTTTCCCCAGGTGATCATAACAAATATTCAGACAATTTAATAACAAGCACTCCTTTGTCTTAATTTATATGACTTTCTTTCCTTTTTAGTCAATCCAAAAGAGAATGACACATTTCTATATTAAATAACAATTTAACTCTAAGATGTATATTTTACGCTTAATGAAATGATTTACAACCACACAAATTTCTATCATTCATTTTGAACCATAAGTTTTAAAAGTCTTTATTTCTTTCTTAAACTCCCTATCCAGTCAAGCTACCTCACGTAAAATGGGATATATTAGTACATGCATCCGTTGAATGCTTTTTTTACCAGTATAAACATCAATCACCAAAACCATTTTCCATCGATATAAACATTATTAGACGAAATCATTTTTCATAAGCATAAACATCAATTGCCGAAATTATTTTTCATCGACATATCACGAATTCAAATCCCACGATAGTGTTTCAGATTCAATACAAATAAGCATGTTCACATGTATAATAAGAAGATGATAAATTTCACATCAATAACCAATCCACACACACAAGTATGACACATCATCAAAAGTGAGTCAAGATAATCATTCAAGCTACTCGTGGCACACCACACAATATTATATCTACCATTCATTTTTTCCCACGTGATCATAACAAATATTCAGACAATTTAATAACAAGCACTCCTTTGTCTTAATTTATGATTTTCTTTCCTTTTTAGTCAGTCCAAAAGAGAATGACACATTTCTATATTAAATAATAATTTAACATTAAGATGTATATTTTACGCTTAATGAATGATTTACAACCACACAAATTTCTGTCATTCATTTTGAATCATAAATTTTAAAAGTCTTTATTTCTTTCTTAAACTTCGTATCAAGTCAAACTACCTCACATAAAATGGAATAGAGAGAGTATAATATAAGAAGACCTTCACCATTCCCCATTACTCCAAAGTACACAACGAAACATAGAAGGTTCAATATACTTAACAAAGGGTTAAAAAGGTTCACTTACCTTAAAAAGGAAAGAAATCAACTTGGTACTATTCATGTCGATTTTTTTAATTTTCAAACGTCTATCTCTTCATATCTTTATTTTAATGTGTTCAAATTTAAATTAATGTGAGCTATTTTTAAATTTAGATGACCCGTTTATTTTCCACCTCTAAATGTAGTCAAAAGTTTAGTTTGTGGACAAGTGTAAATGGATCAAAAGCTCAAAAGTTACAAACACACTTACCTTTTTTTTTTGGTTGTTGTTGGAAATTGTACATTTTCCCATGTTGTAGTCCTCTGGAAATTGTCAAAGGTAAAACGGAAGGCAATAAATTGGGAAGTTAGTACCGTTTTTTCTTATTGAATTTAAATAATATCATCCATAATACTACAGTCTACAAGGTTAGCATTTTTTACTAGTTTTACATTACAATGTCTATTTACACGTAGTGGCATTGAAGCCGGGGGGACACAAATTATGGCTACCATTAATTGGTGGTTCCATATTACAAAAGGTGGAAGTAAAATAAATTAATATTAAGGGAAAATGCGCAAGTATTCCCTCAATCTATGTCCAAACTAGAGACATATTTATATTATACTAATGTCCTATTATTCTCTGAACTTATTTTATAAGTAATTCTCTATCCCTTTTCGGCCTACGTGGAACTAGCTTGAAAAAAAAATCAATCAGCGTTGGGCCTACAAGATAGTATCACGTAGGCCAAAGAGAGGTAGAAAATTGTTAGTAAATAAGTTCAGGGGGTAATAGGACCTTAGTATAATATAAGTGTGTCTATTAGATTTCGGGGTGCTTGTTCATTGTCCCTAATATTAATTAGTATAGGTATTCGTGTGTTGTGCAGATATTTTAAAGGTATAATGCATAAATATGTCCTTTAACTTGACTTCGAATCACATATATGCCCTTCAACTTTGGGTTTGCACAAATAGACACTTAAACTTGTATAAAGTTGAACAAATAGACACACACGTCCTACATGTCATTTTTTGTCTTATGTGGTGTCCTACATGTATTTTGCCATGTAGGACTCATGTGTTTGTTTATTTAAAAGTTGGACAGTTAAAGTGTTTGTTTGTGCATTATGAAAGTTGGAGATCAAAGTTAAAATTTGAAACCAAGTTTAAGATCCAATATATGTATTATGCCTATTTTAAAATATAATAATTTAAATTTATGACTTTAAAAACGGAAAAGGGCCTAAAATACCTTTGACCTATCAGAAATGGTATAAAACTACTCTCCATTCACTTATTGGTCCAAATTACCCTCCTCATCCACTTATTGGCTCCAAAATATCCCTGTCATCCACCTTGGGTATAAAATTGACCACTTTTTTAACGATTTTAAATTTAAACTATTTAAATATTTTTTAATATATTGGCTCTCAACTATTTGTTATAATTTAACTTATTAATATAATTTATAAAACAATATACGACCCACCATTACTAATTAAACTACACCCAATTAATAAATCCGCCCCATTACTAAAGCAACAACAAAAAAGCTACTAGCAATGAGTGTTTTTAAAAATTGAGGCAAAAATGTATATATTATACATTCAAGTCCTCAATCAAAACATATTATAATTCAAGTGTCTAATTAAAATTTACTGATAACTTAAAAATATGACTATGTTCATCTTAATTATTCATTCGTCTCAATTATGTGGTGTTACTTAATAGATAACTTTTATTAAAAAGAATATATTAAAGTTTTAATATTTAAAACTAATAATAAATATTTATAAAATTATATTTAAAAAAGTGCATGAATTAATTCGGGATGTACTACTTCTTTATCTTTAATCATAAAATACAAATTCAAATTTAAAAGAGAATCCTATTGAAAGCAGTCTCCTAAATAAGCGGCTCAACCTAAATTTAATGAGATTTCAATTTGGACTCGAATAATTTTGATTGTCATTTTCAGGAATATGTAATTTCGTTGTGTTTCAGTAGTGTTTAGGGCGATTATGATATTAGAATTGATTTATTAATTGAGTGGGGTTCAATTAGTATATAAATGATATTATAATTAAATTATATCAAATAGTTGAGCGACAAGTATTTTTTAAAAAATATTTAAATGGTTTAAATTTGAAAAAGGATATTTTGCAGCCAATAGGTAGGTGAAAAGGACATTTTCGAGCGAATAGGTGGATTGAGGGTAGTTTTGTACCATTTTCAATACTTCTAGGGTATTTTAGGCCCTTTTCCGCTCTAAAAAAAGAATGATATAGTTTGATTTAACACAAAATTTAAGAAAATAAAAAACTTTTAATTCTTTTTATCCTAAATTAAAATTATGTCAAATTTATTAAAAAAATATCATTCTTTTTTAAACAAACTAAAAAAGAAATAAAATTATTCCTTTATTTGTATGGTACAAGGGCAAATGGATCAAGAAAGTCAAGAGGTTCAACAAGGTCCACGTTGTACCCAATGTGGAAATTGTCAAAAACCAAGGCAAAATATCCTACTACTATTTGTTTTTTATTCAATTTAAAGAAAAGGAAAAAATATAATGTGAAATTTGTTATAAACAATTTGTATTATAGTGAATGTCTAATTATGTGGAGTCCTTGTAGGATATGGTTAGGAATCCTACTTGGGGACCAAATAAGGTTTTCCCTATAAATAAAGGGTTTTCCTTCATTGTAAATAAGATTGGTGAAAGATCAATGAATCCTGAATATACTTCAAGATGAATAAGAAGTATTTTCTCTTCTCCTTACTTTCTTCTTCTTCTAATTTCATATAGTTTCATAACACGTTATCAGCACGATTGTTCTATTCTTAAAGAATTATGAAGAAGACGAAAAAAGTACATAAGTTATGCAATAAGATTCTTATATCTTCAAGGTATGATTTATCTTTATGTTATAATTATTTGTGTGACAGATCTTGAGATATCATCTAAAGTAAGTATTTAAAGAGATTTGTTGACTTTTTATACGTTTAATTTTAATCGATTGGAAAGAGAATTCCTTAATTTATTTTAATAATTGAATAAGCACAATTAAGTGAAAGGTATGTTTTCAACCTTTATATGAGGTATGTGATCTATTAAGCTATATTTATTAACTACTAATGTTGATTATAATAAATCAATAATCTCAATTTTGTGTGTAATTATAATGTACGATCATATTGATGATCATCAAAAGTGATAAAATTATAAATATTTTAAAGGTTTGAGGTTGAGCCTCATTATGGGTAAGACGATAGATTTGTCGCACCAAAAGAATAAGACGATGGATTTATGTCCAATCGCAAAAAGAGGGTAAGACATTGGGTTAAAGTCCTGATGCACCATGATGATACGATATTGGGTTCAAGATCCATCAATTTATGACCTAAAACACTTTTATATGGATAAGACATTGAATGTCAGTCTCAATGCACCATATTGATGATATAATAATGACTAAATAAAAACTAATGTGTTTTTGATGAGAAGTCATGAAATTTACTGAATTTGCTCCATTACGTAAAGTGAATATGGTTATAGTGCATAATATGTCTGAAAGAAGACAAGTGATTGAATAATTCACATAGATATTGAATGAGGTACTAAAGCTATCATTATTTAATATGCACACATATTTGTGTTTCATTCATGAAGAATGAGAAATTTTGATAAATGGTAAAAATATAAATTCATTCTTCAAAGGGAATGAGGTGTAAGCCACCATGCTAGGCATGAGAAAGATTGCAAAAATATTGGCACAAATAATATGTTACATGCATAATTTTCTTCAGATTAGTTCATTCAATGATGGGATCACGACTCACCTAAAGGGTGAAGTAATTGAGAAGAAATAAATCTAAAAATTACTCTTTGAGTAATAAAATTGAATTTTATTCATATAATAGTAAATCAGAAATTTACTAAAGCAAAAGGCACATGGCGTAGTAAACTTGGAGTTTACGAGTACTACTAATTTTATTAGTTGGCATGAATAATTTGGTCATCCCAAAGATGTGCATACTGAGTAATGGATATACATTGAAAACTAGAAGATTCTTTAAGAATTCTTTATGTTGTTTGTTCTCATGATAAAGTTGATTGGATCAACTAAAGTGGGGACTAAATCCCTAAATTCTGAAAAGTATAAAAGGTGAATATGGGCCCGTTCACCTATCATGTGATATGATAAAAAGATGCATCCATAAGATAATCACATGTGCGTTTGTTGTCAACATGTAGTTTGACATTCACAAAATTGTTTGTGCAAAAATAATTCAGTTAAGAGCACAATTTCAGAATGTGTAATCAAGACAATTTATCTTGATAATAATGATAAATACTCAAGATGATGTGACACTACATGTCTCAAATAGTAAAATCATTGTTTACGAAAATAAAGTTTCATATGTTGAGATGAAATATGATATTACATACAAACATAATTGTATGAATCAAACCAATAAGTTATGATCAATTTTTATGTTAATTGGTTTATGGTCAGGGACCAAATGATTTTCATCTGATAATTTTGATGTGCAATGTATGATCAATGAATATACTATGATGCACAAAGATAGATTCTCCAAAAGATTGAGATATATGTTAGTTTGTCTAACATAAAGGGGGAGATTAGAAGCAACGCAAGAGTTGTAAATACATCTATTGAATGTCCCTTAAGGGATAAAGTCTATGACATGAATGAAGCATGATAGACGAATCAATTCTAAATAAAATAATCCTTGAAAAAGGGGGAGGATCAAAGAATCAAAATAATCATAATAAGGAGATAATGTGCTCTTGGAGAGCCTACGACATAATACTTTATGAAACCTCATGAGAGGGGTAGCTATCTAAAATAATGAAGTGATGAGATCTCAATAAGTTTTGTCGTATTGTGAATCGATACAAAATGATATATCGTTGACGATATCATTGATACAATAGCGCGCAATATTGTAAAATATAATGAGGATATAAATTCTACATCTATTAAAGCATGCTTGTGTAGAAATAATTATCAAGTGAAAAGTGGAATGATGCATCTTGGTAAGCGTAAAGCTTATTTGACTTGCAATCTAGGCACTAGAAGATGTCATACATCTAATATTGAATGTTGTTACTTGACAAAATTGAAATGAAAATATCCGATGGGTTCAAAATATAAAACATATGCAAGTTTTTGGAAAACTTGTTTATCATCCTCATAAAGATTAAATAGATTCAAAATGCATAGAGCATATACAAGTATTATCATGCAAGTTGATGACTAGAATTAAAATTCTTAGCAATAGATTATTTGCTTAAAGAAGTTGAAGTAAGGAACTTGCAGAAATCTTTGACCCTGAAGGAAAGATTCATAAAAGCAGATAGAAGAAAGCATATTTCGTCAAGGTTTTTCTAAACTCATGAGCTCCCAAGAATGGTGATATCAACATGCAAGAGGTATGTTCAAGTAGAATTATTGTTGATTTATTCACCAAGTCTTTATCAACTACAACTTTCAAGAAGATGATGCACAAGCTTGGAAAATGAAGATTCTAGTCTCTGAATTGACGTTCTCATAGGGGGGAGTTAATACGCGATGTACTCTTTTTCCCTCACAAGGTTTTGTCCCACTGGGTTTTCCTTGTAAGGTTTTTAATGAGGCATTCATAAAGCGTATTATTAGATATGTGTACTCTTTTTCCTTCACTTTTTTTTCCCACTGACTTTTATCTAGTAAGGTTTTAACGAGGCACATAATCTACCGACATTCAAGGGGGGAGTGTTATAAACAATTTGTATTATAGTGAATGTCTAATTATGTGGAGTCCTTGTAGGATATGGTTAGGAATCCTACTTGGGGACCAAATAAGATTTTCCCTATAAATAAAGGGTTTTCCTTCATTGTAAATAAGATTGGTGAAAGATCAATGAATCCTGAATATACTTCAAGATGAATAAGAAGTCTTTTCTCTTCTCCCTACTTGCTTCTTCTTCTAATTTCATATAGTTTCATAACAAAATTAATAAAAATGTATTTTGTTTATAATGTATTTTTAAATGTTTTTTATCATCAATATTTGAATTTTAAAATGTCCTTAGTATTATTATCTCTAAAGAACTGCAATATTCTATATTAAAATAAGGGCATATATGTCTTTTGATTCTCATAAAAAAAAAGATCAGAAATTAAAGAAAAAATAGAAAACCCCTAACAGAATAGCACAACACTGGAAATCAGCAATTTTTAAAAAGAAACAGAGAGCTCTTGTTCTACAGCAAATGAACGAAGGAGAAAAATAAATTGAAAACTGAAAGTCTTAGTTCTCAAACTAAATAGAGAGATGGAAGAAGAAGGAGACGAAGGTAAGTTTCTAACTTAGTTTAAAGGTTGAATTTGTATCTTCCATGACTATAAGATTGAGAATTGAGAAGTTGAGAAACATGGGTTTAGAAGAAATAGAGGAAATTTATTTCATTCTTATGAACCAAGATTACATAGTCAATGATTTGAACGATAAACTTTGGTATTGTTCTTATATGCAATGAAAGTTATTGGGCAGTAAGGTTAGATTGATCTTTTTACAGTGAGAATTGACCAAGAAGAGACTATTTTATGTGATTAAAACACTAATTAAGTGATTTGGATAGATTTCGAATTAATCATGAAATCTCTAGGGATGAGTTTTTGTTAATGTAGTATGAATTACCTAAACGAAGGAGTTAACACGAAATTATCATGAATGTGTTTATAGTTTGACCAAAGGAATTCACATAGACCATTCAAGTGAAGAGTATGGTGTTTCAAAACAAGTACAATGAGTAGTAATCTTACCACAATTGATGTTTTATAAGTTGCATGATTTTCACGTGGTTTATAAAGTAATGTGTTATTGAATGTTTTGAACTTGCATGTGGGACAAGTATTTTACTAGATATGATACCGGAAGATTTTTTGAGATAATCTCATTTTTACAAGATATGATTATTGGTATTGAAAAAGTTTTACACTTATTTGAGAAATAGTATTTTGACAGTTGATTGTTAAACTTTAAAATGATATGACTTAATAAGATTTAAGTGCTCTGTTCATTTTTAAAATGTTTTTACTGATTACAAGAAAAATATAAATGAGAATAGACTTTGATGAATCCCGTAGCTAACGGCGGAATCGCTAGACCTAGTGCACCTTATATTTACTGATTTCTTATAAAGTCCTTGCTAGTGGGTTGTGGAATTAGTATACTGTTACTGATATCCCTCAAGTAGGGATCTACTGATATGAATATTTAACTCCTTTATGAGGAGTTCACTGTTATTGGTTACTTCCTATAAAGATTGTCACTCTGATTACATGATTCATCCTTGAAAACCTCCCAGATATAAGCTTTGATATAAAAGTGTTTTTCTGAGTTTACAGCTATAAGATTTGATATGAAATTGTTATTTTACTGAGTTTGCTATTATGTATTTACACTGAATATGCTCATATGAGGCATATAAGATTGAATATGGTTATTTTTTTTAAGAGCATTATTTCATCATTATGACTATTATATTAGCATGTTTTCTAATTTGTCCCTCATTAAAATGGTTATGGATAAGTATTATTACTAACTGAGCTAGTGTCTCACTTCTCGCTAATTGATTTTTTACAGAGAATTCAGGTGGTGTTGAGGAGGATTTATTGTTACTCTTATAGTAACCTGTATTTATAAGGTTAATAAACAGAAACAGAAAAATGATGAAACAGAAAAACATAAAATACAAGAAGTAATCCGAGTCCATGGAAACTACTGTGTCCTTAAGAAATTTAATCCCCTCACTGTACCCAAGGTTATGGATTAATTTCTCCCAAGATAAAACGGATTAAACCTGTTAAAGAAATAGTGGTACCTCAAATTTCTTTAACTTCAGCGAACTTGAGAACAACAACAAGTCACACAGACTCAGTCGATCGACACTTTGATTTTATTTGAGAGAAAAATAAATGCAGAGAAGGAAAATTTTCAGTGTTTGAAAAATCGAAAATTGACTTCCTTTTATAGCCATTTTCTGCAAGAAATGTGTCTGTTCAGAGAAATTTGTTCAGACCCGTTTATTCCATAAAGTTGTGTCTTTTGAAAAAAATAATAACTTTTCGGAAAAATGTGTCTGTTAGGAAAATAACAACTTTTCGGAAAGAGTAACAACTTTTCAGAATGTTACCGTTACCCACAAATTTATAAGGGATGATATTAACAGGATTTATTTGATTTAACAAAAATTGATTAAATAAATTTTGTTTAAAAAATTTATCAATCAATCACATCATTTGCCAAATCCAAATCCAAATCCAAATCCAAATCCCAAGCCCAAGCCCAAGCCGAGGCCGAGCGAGCAACGACGGCGCGAGGGGGCATCTTCTTCTTAGCTCTTTAAGAAGTATTGGAAGTGTTTCCTTATATAAGGACAACAATTTCCCTTTGTTTTGCCGATATGGGAGAAATGACTTTTCATTTGCACTTTGCAAATGACTATTCATTTTCCCTCCAAAGTAGTTCCCTCACTTCTCATATTCTCTCTTTTCTTTTACCATTCACACTTGCTAAACCCCAACAATCCCCCACATGAATGGGGAAGACTATTATTAAAACATATGCATGAAAAAAAAAACTTGTGTGTCTTGTAGGTAAAGGTTAATCGCATCTAGATAAGTAGGTTTCCCTTTAAACTTTCTGTAGTGAACATATATCGGATATACTCGGTCAATCGGTAGATTTGATATCTTTGAACCATCGAGCTTTGGTGTATACCTAGACAACATATGTCACACAATCAACCATTGAACTGTTCTTAGTTCTCATTGTTTTGTTCGTTTCAGCCATGAACACATCTTGAATAGTAAGTGCTTAAAGAACTGGCCTTACCGGATTCTCCTTGAAGCGGCTTACACTTCACACTTACATAGGTGATTTCTAAATGTGTTATCCCATAGATACACCATTTGATATTCCCTGTATCAAACTTAGAAACCATTAAAAAGTCCTTATGTCTTTATCCTGGTTACTAAACATTGTCTCATCATGAGAATGGACCATAAAATAATAATAATTTTGTTTTCTTTTGACAATGTTGAACCGTCATCAATGACTTTGTTTTATCTCCTTGAACCTAGATCTTGGGATCTCCAGCCTTCTAGGTAGAGTTACCGCCACGATGATTTGTTCTCGGCCATAGTCCCATTCCCGTCGATGATTTCTCAACTCCCTCTCTATTTAGGCCTTTTGTAAGTGGATCCGACACATTATCTTTTGACTTCACATAGTCAATTGTGATAATTCCACTAGAGAGTAGTTGTCTCACAGAATTATGTCTTCATCTTATGTGACGAGACTTGCTGTTATACATAATGCTTCCAGCCCTTTCTATTGCAGCTTGACTATCACAATGTATGCATATATGGGCCATTGGTTTGGACCAAAATGGAATATCTTCTAAGAAATTCTGGAGTCATTCAACTTCTTCACCTGTCTTGTCTAAAGCAATGAATTCAGACTCCATTGTAGAGCGAGTTATACATGTTTGTTTGGATGATTTCCAAGATATTGCTCCTCCACCAATAGTAAAAACGTATCCACTTGTGGATTTTGTTTCAATTGACCCAGTAATCTAATTTGCATCACTATATCCTTCAAGAACGGCTGGATATTTGTTGTAATGTAAAGCATAGTTTTGAGTGTCATCTAAGTATCCCAAAACTCTCTTCATTGCCAACCAGTGATTTTGATTAGGATTACTTGTGTATCGACTCAGTTTACTGATAGCACAAGCTATGTCTGGTCGTGTACAATTCATGACATACATTAAGCTTCCCAATACGCTAGCATAGTCCAATTGAGACTGACTTTCACCTTTATTCTTTGCAAGATGAAGGTTTACATCAATTGGAGTCTTTGCCCTTTAAAAATTCAAAAATTTGAATTTTTCAAGTATCTTTTGAATATAATAAGTTTGAGACAATGCTAGACCATTAGGAGTTTTAAGAATTTTAATTCCTAATATTACATCAGCAACTCCTAAATCTTTCATATCAAACTTACTAGCGAGCATACGCTTTGTAGCTTTTATATTAGCAATGTCTTTGCTCATTATAAGCATATCATCTACATATAGGCATAAAATAACTTCCTGATTTGGAGTATCTTTAATGTAAACACATTTATCACATTCATTGATCTTAAATCCATTTGACAACATGGTTTGATCAAACTTTGCATGCCATTGTTTTGGTGCTTGTTTTAGTCCATAAAGTGACTATATAAGTTTGCGCACTTTCTTTTCTTTACCAGGAACTACAAAACCCTCAGGCTGTTCTATGTAAATTTCCTCTTCAAGCTCTCCATTTAAGAAGGCTGTTTTCACATACATTTGATGAATTTCAAGACTGTATACTGCAGCTAGTGCAATTAACATCCGAATTGATGTAATCCTAGTCACTGGCGACTATGTGTCAAAATAATCAAGACCTTCTTTTTGTCTAAAACCTTTGACAACAAGTTTTGCTTTATATTTGTCAATAGTTCCATCGTTTTTCATATTCCTTTTAAAGATCCATTTTGAACCCAAGGGTTTGTTCCCTGGAGGAAGATCAACCAACTCCCAAGTATGATTGCTTAAGATTGAATCAATTTCACTATTAACAGCCTCCTTCCAAGAGGTTGAGTCGCTAGACAACATTGCTTCCTTGAATGTTTGAGGCTCACTTTCAAGAAGAAGTGTTATAAAATCTGATCCAAATGAAGTAGATGTCTTTTGACGTTTACTGCGTCTTGGACTTTCTTCATTTTGTTCATTCTCTTTTGGTTCTTCTCTGGGTTGTTTAAATCCCCCACTAGATGACTCAAGTCTAGTTTTATACGAATAGATATGTTCAAAAAATTCAGCACTATCTGATTCCATTAACGTATTATCATGAATATCCGGATGTTCGGACTTATGAACCAAAAAACGACATGCCTTACTGTTTGTGGTATATCCAATGAATACACAATCCACAGTCTTAGGTCCTATTTTTACCCTCTTAGGTATAGGAACTTGGACTTTGGCTAGACACCCCCACACTTCGAAATATTTCAAATTGGGTTTTCTACCTTTCCATTTCTCATATGGAATTACATTTGTCTTTGAGTGAGGAACTCTGTTAAGTATTTGATTTGCTGTAAGGATAGCTTCCCCCCACAAATTCTGTGGTAAACCTGAACTTATAAGTAATGCATTCATCATTTCTTTTAAAGTTCGATTTTTCCTTTCTGCAATTAAATTAGACTGAGGAGTGTAGGGAGCAGTAGTTTGATGGATTATTCCATTTTCTAAACATATTTCTGCAAATGGAGATTCATATTCTCCACCTCTATCACTTCTGATCATTTTGATCTTTTTATCTAACTGATTTTCAACTTCAGTGTTATATTGCCTAAATGCATCTATTGCTTCATCCTTACCATTTAGCAAATATACATAACAATATCTAGTGCAATCGTCAATAAAAGTTATGAAATACTTTTTTCCACCACGTGATGGTGTTGACTTCATGTCACAAATATCAGTGTGAATCAATTCTAAAGGATTTGAATTCCTTTCAACGGATTTATAAGAATGCTTAGCATACTTAGATTCAACACAAATTTGACATTTTGATTTATTGCACTTAAATTTTGGCAAAATATTTAAGTTAATCAGTTTTCGCAAGGTTTTGTTATTTAACGTGTCCCAAACGTTCTTGCCATAAACATTTAGACTCAAGCAAGTAAGAAGAAGCAAAATCTTTATTCATATCAACTGCAATTACATTGAGTTTGAAAAGGTCATCACTAAGGTAGCATTTTCCTACATACATATCATTTTTGCTTACTACTACTTTATCAGAAACAAATACACATTTAAATTCATTCTTGGTCAGAACTGAAATTGAAACTAAATTCTTTCTCAATTCTTGAACATATGAGACCCTATTCAAAGTCACCACCTTGCCTGATGTCATCTTTAATAAGACTTTGCCAGTTCCTTCCACCTTTGCAACAATAGAGTTTGCCATAAACAATTTTTCATCTGTAAGTGCTGGAGAATATGATGAAAATAATTCTTTGTTGGCACAAACATGGCATGAGGCACCAGAATATATCCACCATTCTCTTGGATTTCCAACCAAGTTACATTCTGAAAGCATTGCACAGAGATCGTTCATTTCTCCTTTGGATTCATCCAAATTTGCTTGATCCTTCTTTTTCTTGTCCTTTTTTGGACCCCGCCATTCATTAGCCCTATGACCATGTTTACCACAATTAAAGCAGTTTCCATTGAATTTCTTCTTAGGAGGATTGCTTTTTGGACCAGATGCTTTCTTTCTTTTCTTTAATTTTGTGGGATCTTCTTCAACAAAATTTACTCCAGATATTGCTGAATTACCACGTGACATCTTTTCTGCGGCCTTATTATCCTCTTCGATTCTCAACCTTACTATGAGATCTTCAACAGTCATCTCCTTGCGTTTGTGTTTCAAGTAATTTTTGAAGTCCTTCTATTATGGATGTAACTTTTCAATAATTGCAGCCACTTGAAAAGCATCATTCACAATCAATCCTACATTAAGGATTATGTGAGTATTAAGGGAAAACTTAATATTTCTAACATAGGCATTAAATAAATTTATACCTTCAGCAAGGAGATCATGGATTATGACCTGCAATTCTTGAACTTGGGTTACGACAGTCTTACTGTCTATCATCTTATAGTCCAGAAATTTTGCCACAATGAATTTCTTCATTTCGGCATCTTCTGTTTTGTACTTCTTTTCTAAAGCATCCCAGAGTTCTTTTGAGGTTTTGGCATTGATGTACACATTGTACAGATCATCTTGCAGACCACTTAAAATATGATTTTTACATAAAAAATTTGAGTGTGTCCATGCTTCTGTTACCAAGAATCGTTCATCAGCCGGAGTTTCATCTGACATAACAGGAACATTCTCATTAATGAACTTCTGCAGACTCAACATAGTGAGATAGAAGAACATCTTTTGCTGCCATCTCTTAAAGTCGACTCCAGAAAAATTTGTAGGTTTCTCAGTCAGCTCTAAGGCAGTATTTGAACGATTATGTGCAACCGATGTTGTTGCAGCACTTACTGTTCCAGCATTTGTTTGACTTGAATTAGTCATTTTTTTTTCTGTCACAAATGGCAGATAAGTTAAGTATTTGAAATACTAACAGTAAAGAACAAATCTTTACACAAACTGTTTCTGATTTAACGATAAAGTTTTTATGTTCTTTTAATCGTTAATCGAATGAATTTTAAAAATTCAAGCAGAGTAGAAAACCATAAAGGTTTTAATCTCCAGAAACCTCAAATACAGAAACTGTTAAATTTCTTAAGATTGTTATTCTTATAGTAACCTGTATTTATAAGGTTAATAAACAGAAACAGAAATAAGATGAAGCAGAAAAACATAAAATACAAGAAGTAATCCGAGTCCACAGAAACTATTGTGTGTCCTTAAGAAATTTAATCCCCTCACTGTACCTAAGGTTATGGATTAATTTCTCCAAGAAAAAACAGATTAAACATGTTAAAAAAATAGCGGTACCTCAAATTTCTTTAACTTCAGTGAACTTGAGAACAACAACAAGTCACACAGACTCAGTCGATCGACACTTTGATTTTATTTGAGAGAAAAAAAATGCAGAGAAGGGAAATTTTCAGTGTTTGAAAAATAAAAAATTGACTTCCTTTTATAGCCATTTTCAGCAAGAAACGTGTCTGTTCAGAGAAATCTGTTCAGACCCGTTTATTCCAGAAAGTTGTGTCTTTTGGAAAAAATAACAACTTTTCAGAAAAATGTGTCTGTTAAGAAATAACGACTTTTTGGAAAGTAACGACTTTTCGGAAAGAGTAACAACTTTTCAGAATGTTACCGTTACCCGCAAATTTATAAGGGATGATATTAACAGGATTTATTTGATTTAACAAAATTGATTAAATAAATTTTGTCCAAAAAATTTATCAATCACATCAAAATTCGAAGCCGAGGCCGAGCGACGACGACGGCGCGAGGGGGCATCTTCTTCTTAGCTCTTTAAGAAGTAATGGAAGTGTTTCCTTATATAAGGACAACAATTCCCCTTTGTTTTGCCGATATGGGAGAAATGACTTTTCATTTGCACTTTGCAAATGACTTTTCATTTTCCCTCCAAAGTAGTTCCCTCACTTTTCATATTCTCTCTTTTCTTTTCCCATTCACACTTGCTAAACCCCAACATTTATTTAGCTAGAGAATAAGATTTGGTTGCATCTGGTGAGTCTCGCATTGCTTCATGTGGAAAGAGACCATTTGATTTGCTATGTTTATTTAGTTTCCTTAAACTCTTAGAGTCGCTCCATTTGTCAGTTCTTATTTAGAGTCATGATATTCTTTCAAATTGTAGTCAAGTGACTAGTTTAAACCTCTTTTTTTATAGTTGGAGATGAATTAGTTTTATTGCGTGACAATTAGATCATTGATGGATATTATTTTGTGGTCTACAGTTGTTATTAGTTGGGTTGTGAATTTGTAAGACAGGAAAAGTTCAGGATAGGCATAAAAACAAAGGAAACTCTGCCCAATTTTCTGTAAAATCCTGATAAGGCTTGCTTTGGGGTTCTCCCCCTTAGCGTCGGTCATGATCCTTGATTGAGTCGTGACAAAGAACCTTATTCTTATTTTCTTTCTTTTGTAGTTATGGATTATGAATGAAATTTTTAGGAGCTTTGCAAATTTGTTATTATAATAAACTTAATTATGTTTAATAGTTATAGTTTGCATATTTATGGATTGTAACTACAGTTTAAGCAGCCTCTTTGCATAATTTGCGGGTATACTTATATAATTAAGTTATTTTTATAAAATTAAATTTATACAATTACAAACATCATAAGTGTTAACAGTTATATATAAAAATTATATTATACAAATTCTGAATGAAACCTGGAGCAATTGTCAAATCTATATTAATTTATATTTATTTTAAATAGGTTTAAAGAATGGTTACAAGTAAATGAAAATAAGGGAGGTAGACGTAATATCGTAAACCAAAAGGGAGGTGAGTGTTATAGAGCGAAACATGGAGGTCTCTGAAATTATCCCTATAAATATTATAAAAATAATTTTATTTTGATTCGATTAACAAGTATTAACATTAACATCATTATATATTGTTTTATCGATATTTATGATGATATTTTAAATTATAATTTAAAATTTAATTTAATAATTATAAAAAAATATAATTTTTTTAAAAGTGGGCTGACCCTTCAAGCATGTAGCCCACGTACTTGTGGGTTGGACCGACCATTTTTTGGCCCATGCCAAAAATGAACTAACCCAACTTGACTCGTAAAATATCAAAGCCTATATGAATTAACACAAATAGAGTGAGCTAGTGTAACCACCTGTTTAGTCGTTTTGAGCAGCAGATTTTATTCTGGAAAAACTGGCCAAGACTACGGACACCACGACGGACCGTCATAGTCACAACGGCCCGTCGAGAGTGTATCGTTTCAATATACTTGGGAATTCTGAAACTGGGCACTGAAAATCGACTCTCTGTAAATTGTGACGGACCTGCAGTACGAACCGTCACATCCACGACGGACCGTCGTGAGCTCCCGTTGCAAAACACTTCAACTTTTGAGAATTAGGTACAAGGAACGAGTCTCTGACCGTCATGACGGAAGTGCAGGACGGACCGTCACAGTGCACTTAGTGAAAAATGGGATTCTAGGCTGTTGCGACGACCTGAGTGACGGACCGTCGCAGTCACGACGGGCCGTCACAGGTTGCGCAAATCCCAGGCAGAATCGGATTTCTTTACACGTTTTAAGGGACGTTTTGGACTATTCTTTCCTTAATTATAAAGATTGAGGGTTAATATTAATAAGTTCAATTCTTGAGGGATAAAAGAGGTAACTTTGGGTTAATTAGTGGGGTATTATTGTCCTCTTTTACACTTAATTATATGATAATTAGGGTAAAGGAAAGAGGGTTTGAATAAAACAAAACAGAAAGAACCAAGAGAAAGGGAGGAATCGATCGAGAGGCTGAGGAGAAAAACAAAGCTTTGGAAATTCTTGCTTGATCACTAGTCTTCGGTGGAGGTAGGTTATGGTTGTTTTACGTTATTCGTAGTAGACTCTTAATAGCGAATAATATGTATTGGTAGTATTGTAAACCATTCTATATGCTTAATTGTATGCTTGCATGAATATGATTATGTGATTATGATAAACTAAGCATGATGAAGCTATTGAATCCAAAACCTTGAAAGAAAACCCTAATTCACTTTGTTAATGATGATGCCTTAGTATAAAAGAAGGCTTGATAAATTATATAATGAGANCCCCTTCCGCCGTCTTGAAGGTTCCCTTCATGCAACATCTGGACTCCAGAGTTCTGCTACTAAGGAATGGGGAGTGATTCCCCCCAGCCCCACCAAACAAAGGTCTTTTCTGTGTTTAGATGATATAGAAGGAAAAAAAAGACAAGGTGGTTGATACTAAGCACAGCACTGTAAAGCATGCGGAGAAAGGAGATATGGCAGAGCTAAACTTAGTGGGGGGTTACCACTCCAACCCCTAGTACTCCAATAACCCCTCTTCAATTGCAACCAACAATGCAAACAGCAGTCGAACTCAATTCTTCTTGACTTTGCTTGTCTGTAGCTTAAACATTTTGACTATTTAGGGTTTCTATTACCCTATTACAACTTTCAATGTCTATTTCTACCTTGAATGAAAATCTGATGGTGCTTTTTCACGCGCCAAGCATGTGGGATTTTTTAAAATTTGAATACATTTTATTATTATTTTTATCTCACGTAGACCACCTTTCCCAGCCAGAACTAAAAAAAGGATGGAAGCTACCAGTTCCTAAAATTGTAAGCATTCCATTTGACTTCAAATTAAATTTCTGTTAAAACTCACGCACTTTTGGTAATCCTTTTTATTTTTCAAAAGAATCTATTATTTATTTTACTATTTAGACATGCTAGTTTAATCCCACAGTGGGACTTGGGGAGGGTGGTGTGTACGAACTCTTACCCTTACCTTAATGAAGGTAGAGAGTTTGCTCCGATAGACCCTTGACTCAAGGAAACATACCAAAAATCAAGTATGTAAAGCAAAAATATGAGCAACGAGATCATGCTAAAAACAATCAAGAAGAGAACTGTAGCAACAAGAAATAATAGAATAATTGAAGCAAAAGAAACCACAAGTAATAATAAGATCGAAAAATAAGATAGTAGGAGAGTAATAATAACACTACTGATTTTTTACAAAAAAATTGATAAGGGAACTAGACAATATTTGTCTACCTACGAACTTTCTAGTTTCTACCATAATCCTCGACCTCCATATCTTCCTATCAAGGAACATGTCTTCCATTAAGTTGCAAGTGTATCATGTCATGTCCAATCACCTCCCCTCAACTTTTTCGGTCTACCTCTACCTCTCCTAATATCCACTATAATTAACAACTCACACCTCCTCATTGGGGCATCGCTACATCTTTCTCTTCACATGCTCGAACCTTCTCATCTTAACCACCATAGAGGCTGCTCCCACATTATCCCAGATAGGTTTGTTCCTGATCCTATATTTCATTTTCTGGATGTGCCAGTTCTTGACCAGCCGCCACTGTGCCCATCCAACATAGTTGGTCTAACCACCACTATATTTTTTGTAGTCTGCATTTGTTTTAACTAAATTCATTTTTTCTGTTTATACTTGTGCATATACGGAACTCCATTTTTTGACTAGATTGAAACAAGTTTGGTTGCAACTCCATTTTTGGGGCTAGATTGATTTTTCTGAACAAAAAAATGAAGAAACAAAGAGGGGAAAGAGAAACTAAAAAATATGTAGTTGAATCATCTAGCCATGGTATATGATTGTGTGGCAATTAGATGGTGAACAAATAACCACACAGGGTATTTACACTATTTCCCACCCTCATGCGTCGACAAAGAACTGAAACCAATCTTCGTGTAACTTGGCACGTTCAGTGAAAATACACACTAGAAATAGTAGTCAAGGGGGTAAAAACACCTCACATAATTTAGATGTGGCAAATTGCAAAGCGAATCATGTATCGGAAATTTGCTTTCCAATTAAGCCTAAAATTTACCAAAAGATTGTTTATTCTCATTAGTCTACTTGTAATCAAAATGAAAACAAGAAATAAATAAATTTTGTGGAGAAATTTCTCTCTTCTCTTTTGATTATTATTATTCATCAGGAATTCAATTAGAATCTTGGAGTTCTTTTTTCTATTTCCGACAGCATTTCATATCATGCACCAATTTCAGAATGTCAAACTAAGTATCTCAAATTGTATTTAATGATTTAGCACAGGAAACACGTATTCAATCACCTCCGTGAAATCTTGATTTGAGATTGTATCAATTGATAAAACCTCTGTCTTGTTCAGATTTAAGATCTCCAGCTGAATATCAGTTGTCCTCTTGCCAAGTTTGTATGATTCAGCGGCTTTGCTTGTACCTGCAGTCAGCACCACATTGTTCAGAAAAAGAATTGAGGAGCTTCACATAAAATGCAAGTACATAATAATATCATAAAAACAAGAAAATAATAAGAAGGTACAAAGAAACAATGTCCTGAATACTACATGAAATTACCTACAACTTGCACCAGCCTATAAAGGTCTTGCTTCTGAACGTTACCAGAAATTCGTATTCTCAAAAAGGTTCCAACAACTTTTTCATGGAATTTTTCGTTCTCTTCAAGAAGGTCCTCCACCAATTTTCGTCGTAGGTAAATTAAGCTGATGTTATGCACATCAATAGCTGCATACTCATCGAGATTTGATTGAGGTCCCCTATTTTCACCTTTCTTGCGTTTACGCTTCCTGTCTTTAACTCCCTTTGTAGGAGTGTCAGCATTTGCATCAGCTTCAAACTGATTAAATTCTGTATCAACTACACTACCTTGAACATCATCAATCTGAGAATCCTCTTTCATAAGAAAATGAGACTCAAGTAGCTTTAACATCTCGAAGTGCCCAACACGAGCTTTTCCAAATAGCCTTTCAAGTCTTGAATCACATATAATTTGACTTTTACGACGAGGGTCACGCAGTTTGTTAGTTTTGATATATTCGAGCAACAGAGCTTGCACGTCAAATTGAGAAAGAACAGAAGTGTCACCACTTTTCATATGCTTAACAAATTCAAGCAGCTCTTTTGATGCCCACTCAGTGGTGCCAGCAGTGGAGAAGCCTTCGCTAATAGTAACAGCCGTAGTAGTGGCATCCTCTTCCTTTCTGATAGATTTCGAACGTTTTCTTAGCTTTCTTCTTTTGGTTTTACTTGCTTCCAATGTGTCAATGGATGCATCTGAACCAGAACCTCCATCATCATTATTGTCACGTTGTGCCTGAGACAGTTCTTGTTTGGAAGCTGACACATCAGCTCCCTTCCGAGGACTTTTGGCATCAGCAATTTCATCTGAAGATAAAGATAGCTTCGCTTTTAAATCCATTAAGTAGTCCTTGAACAGATATTCAAAGCTACTCTTGTCATCAAAATCTATCGGACCCTGGGCCAGCAAAGAGCAAGAAGATCAGAATTGTGCTAAAGGTTTACATTAAAAAGACTACCCAGTTTAAGGAGGAAGAAGTTAGGAACATCAATCAATTACCCCCAGAAAAAAAAAAACAGATACTAAAAACACAGAATAGTTCATGTTGCTAGCAACCATAAAAAAGAGAAAAACATTCTATTTATACTACATCAGATAATATTTAGTTATAAATTCAATATAACAACCCAAAATTGATCTCAATATGCATATCACTAAATGCCTACTACCTCACCAATAAACGTAACCCACCTAGAGTATTTAACTAGGTCTCTCATAAGTCGCAACTGCCTGATGTAGCATAGAAGTTTATAACCAAAATCACATGCTCTTAAGTGGATTGGATAATGATATGATAGGGTAACTCCCCGGCCCAACTTCCTTACTTTTTAGCCAATCAGCTATGGATGTGCTCTTTAATTTTCTTGGAATTTTTCTTTATGCATGTTTCCAATTAACTAGCAGCAACTTATATTTTAACTGAATGCTAATCATAGTTAAAAAGTTATGCATATGCATAGGATGTGTGACAACGTTGGTTGAGAATAGCTTAATCCAATCAACAACTCAAAAAGATAGCAAGTATAATAGAACGACATACATCATTCTCTTCTTTACCAATGCCTTCTATTAGCTTGACCATTCTCATGCAGTTCTTGCAAAATCCCTTGTTTCCTCTTACACATAGGATGACATCATCTTTGATGCACCCCTTGCATAATGAAAATGTGCATGTGTAGCACAAATAGCAAGCATTCTTCTGACAAATAGTGCACTGATGCCAACCTGAAAAAGTACAAAAGGAGCTACAATGTAAAAGCAGTAGGCAACTAGAAGAAGAATCATATTTCAAAGTTAAATGGTATAGCAGACAGTTTGTTTTTTCATGTCATGAATTCAAATAAGGAGTAGTACTTAAGGTGATACTTTAGAGCTCTCAATGAGAGAACATTTTTTAATAGACATTCTCAATTTAATAGTGCGTTAATAAATTTTTTCATGCAATACTATAAGCATAAACCAATACAAATTCCCATCAACTCAAGGAAACACGGGAGGAGTTATGAATCAGATGGCAGAAGTGAACAATATAAATTACGTGTCCACAAAAGTCATCATTTCTCTACTCAAGAACCCAAAGTAAGTCATTGATTGAACTCTGCCCACAGGAGGTAAAATGCACACAAACTATACATAGAGACAACACTGGTTCCACACTAGTTAAGTGGAACTTCAAGAGAACTCCATTCCAACCTAAAATAACTACAATCACCTCTGTAAAAATGGAAATAGATTTGATTAATGTATTCTATGTACCAGTATCCCAATTCCTCCTCTATATCATTCATGATTCATCTACACGACCCAACTGGTACTGCACAATCATTTGTCAAAGGACAAATCCACCTTTGTCTTTGTTAATTTCCTTCCATTCTATTGTAGTCTAACACCAAAACCACCTCTCTGTCGTTCACAAACTTCTTTATTAGTTTTCGTGGCCACTTTTATGAAATACATCCATTAATATGTACTGTTAACCTTCTCCATCTTTCAATCAACTAATAGTTCAGCTCATTGTCTTCATGGCTCTACCTCATAGATGTAGCACTAATAACATTGTGTTTTAAACTGATGGGATATATAGCTAAGGCCCCCTATCTTTTTATTAAGATATTTGGATCCAAACGCACATCTGATTACTAAGATATTGTATCTAAATCTGAACAAGGTTGTTTTTTTCCACAACATCAGAAGGTTATAATTCATCTTTATATAGTAGAAATTAATAAATATAATTTATACCCTCAATATATTAATTTACATGATGTTGTATAATGTTTATTTGATGAACCACACTCCAACAGTGTGGGTATTGGTGGTATTTGATGATAATGGTTCATGGTGCCTGGTCGAGGAGGTCGGTGGTGGTTGTGCACAATCGCTGGATGCTGTTGTGTGCTGATGACAATAGATGATGGATGAGCAGTTTAGCAGATGGTGATGGTTAGTGGTAGTGGGCGTGCGGTGAAAGTTTGTAGTAGAGGTAGCTAATGGTGACTAGTAGTGGAGGAAATTTTTGATGGTGGGTTAATAGTGGCGGTGGTTATACAGGGGAGGCTAGGAAGAAGATGGTTTGTGGTAATGGAGGTAGTTGATGGCAGAGGTGCTTGGTGGTTTGTGGTGGTCGTTCACGGAGATGATTGTGCAGTCAAGCCTTGACGGGTGATAAAAGTGATTGATAGTGATGTCAGGCTATGGACAAAATTGATGGCGGGGGTAGTTGAATGGTGATATTGTCAGTTGTCACATTCACAAAACCTTCAAGTTAAGATCTTAACAATTTTAGGACTTGGGACAATACGTGAATAATGAATAATTCAAACCTATTAAAAGCTAATAGGTGATAAGAGCTAGTAGGTGGTTGCAAAAGGAAGGAAAAGGAATGCACTTAATAGGTTGACGCCGGAATGATTCATATTCAAGAATCTATTAGGTACCAACAAAATGGATACTATATACTCTCCATTAGGTACCGAAGTCATCGTTATTTGAGTTTTAGGCTATACTGCCATATCTCTTATTATATAAATGTGACATGGCTCAAGCTGAGATTTTGATGGTTCAATGATATCCCAAATCTCTCTTTATCGGGTGGCTTCTATATCTACTTTAGAGGAAACAATGGCAAAGTTCATTGGCATCTAAAGAAAATTGATACCTTTGAGTAACCCTATCATAGTAGTTTTGCACATTTCATGGATCTTTCACGTGGCTAGGAATAAGTGTATGTTCTTTTCCTTTCTCGATAAGCAAGCACGTAGAACATCATTAAAATAATGATGTATAGTGGTGTATTTGGATAAATAAATAAAAAATTGTGGTCCTTTCTCCTCCATTTAGATGTGATTTGGTTTTGATAAAAGCACGAGTAAGTCTTTGGTTCACATCTTCATGAAGCTCAGCCAAGAAGCTCTATCTACATTATTGGCATGTATTTTCCTTTTTCTTTAGAATGAATTGTTGTCATGTAATTACATGATGTCAAAGCAGGAAAAATATGGGAGGAAAGATAAAGAACTTAGTATAGTCTCAATTTAGATGAAGCCTAGTCACTTCAGCCACATTTAACTTGAAGTTGACAAATGCATGCTTTCCTGTGAGAAACCAGAACAAAAGAACTAGTGCTCAATTGTTTGTTTTTTTTTTAAATCAAATCTTGGCAAAAAACCTTTTTATTAACTAAGAAAATATAGACAAAGACAAGAAGCCCACCCACCAATAGGTCAGGCCCAAAGTCAAAGCAAAAAGAAAACAAAACAATAAATTTCAGATAAAACAAAACAAAAGAGGAAACAGAATTAGGAGAGTGCAAGGTTGAACCCTCATGAAGAGGTCAACCCTACAACTAGTGCATAATTGTACTCATCCTCAATCTCCGAAGAATAAAGCAGTCAAGACAATATTTAATGAAGAAATGAAAATAAGAGAACGGAAGGAAAAGAAAGAAAAATAAGTCGTCAAAAGAAACAATAAGAAATACTTTAGGGTACTAATAAATATAGAATGGATATAATGTTAAAAATAGCCTAGACAACCTTGTAGTACAGTTCAAACCCACAAAAGCAACTAAAGTCAAGTGATCAGTGAATTTCATGTACCAAAACTGTATAGTATATTTTTATCAGAAGAAAACTGCATGCTATTACTGACAAGAATTTTAAACTCCCAAAACTGTATAGTATCAGAACAACATAAATAATTTGAATAAGCATGCATGCATTGCAAGCACTATCAAAATGCATCAATTACATCACATTTATCATCAAACTAGGGAATTGCAGAAGATTTTCTCCTTCAACTATATCTAATTTCTGATGGGTTAGAAAAGATTTTGATTTTTACTCCTTCCTATAACAGAATCTGGAGAAGTTGTCAAGACTAGCACGTAGATTGCACAGCTTTCCTCTTTCCACATTGAATGGAAAAATGACCATCACCCCTCCTCTTTTGCTTTACCTTGTCTTGCCCAACTCCTTTTCACCCTAATCAACCATAGCATCAGACTATTTTTCCTCAAAAGCTAGGTCCCACTAAAGACTCTGAGGAGCAGTTCCAAGTTTATGTTCAGAAGATTAGAAAAGGTAGGAAACCAGCTTGAGAACCACTCCATCATGCAACTCCGGATTATTTGAAATAAAAGGAATAGGATGTTATTTCAAGGTAGCTAAACCATCTTTGTATCTTATTAATGAATGAAGTTTGATTTATCGACAAAAATATTGTCCCACAAATTTATTTGTAAGTTCAAAATAGAGTATTTTTAGCTTATTATAGATAAGCCTTAGAAATCAAAGTGTGGAAGACATATCAATGTGTATATCTATCATTAAAAAAATATAATAAAAGAGAACTTGGTTCTACATTAATCATGTTACTCAATAAAGTCAGAAAGAGTCAACAAAGAGGTAGATTAATGCACTCACCACAATTCCATCGACCCTTGGCACGAAAAAATTCCTCATCCCTATCAATACACGAGGGATGATATGCTTTGGTACAACCCCTATACCACAGAAAGCACCAAAAAGGTACCACCACGTGAGCAAATTCCAAAAAACACAAACAGAGCAAAATATAACATGAATATGGTTTCAAAATAAACAAACTTTACCTACGGTCACATAGCACCAAATCCCCTCCATCAAAGCAAATGAAGCAGACATCCTCTCCTATTGTCTTCCTACTTGATGCTCTTCCTCCAGACCTGGACTTCCCAGTACTCTTAGTATTCTTCCTTTTCCTCTTTCCTCCAGAGGATTTTCCCGATTCAGTCATTTCACTTTCAGACTCTATTTCAGTAGGAGTTGCATTAGCTGCCTCGTCTTCAGCACCCGTCCCCTCGTCCTCCTCGTCTAGAGGAATGGATTCCTCTTCCTCATGTTTCGTCCCTTCGTCCTCCTCGTCTAGAGGAACGGATTCCTCTTCCTCAAGTTTCGTCCCTTCTTCCTCCTTGTCTAGAGGAACAGATTCCTCTTCTTCAGGTTTTGTCCCTTCATCCTCCTCGTCTAGAGGAACGGATTCCTCTTCTTCATGTTTCATTGTATCCATTTCGACATCTTTCTCAGGCTCTATTCTAGCTTCAACAGCTGAAATATCTACCTGTGTCACCATTTCATCATCTTCCTCATTTTGAGTCACTACCACTTTTTCCCCATTAGCAGCCTCGTCCTCAGCACCTGCCCCTTTGTCCTCTTCAGCCAGAGGAGGATATTCCACTTCTTCGTGCTTAATTGTATCCATTTCGACATCTTTCTCCGATTTTACTCCAGCTTCAACAGCTGCAATATCTACATGTGACACCATATCATCATTTTCTTCTGCATTAGCAGTTTTATGGTCAGTTTCCATTTCTTCAGCTTCTTTTTCTAGAGTAATCCCTCCTGAATCATCTAACACAACAGGAGTAATTCCCACTTCCTCGCACTTAGCTTCCTCCATTTCCCCATTTTTTCCTAAACCTACACTACCTTCAACAGTTGAAACATCTGCCTCTGTCACTGTTTCGCCATTCTCCGTCCCCTCAATATTATCATTTCTAGCCAAAATTTCATCATTCTCATTTTCCTTTGCAGTCATGACCACTTCCTCATCGCCAGTACCCTCTGGCATACAAATTTCTGCTTCTCCCTTTGTGACTTTCAATGCCTCTGCCACCTCATTCTCTAAAGCCACCTCTGTCACCTCATCTTTCTCCAAAGCCGTTACATTTTCCTCCGTCCCCTCATCTCTCACCAAGGCCGCCTCAGTCACCTCATCTTTCTCCAAAGCCGTAACATTTTCCTCCGCTACCGCTTCATTTTCAGTCACCCTAACCGCCTCAACTTCCTCAGCATCACCATTACCCTGCTGAGAACTCTCTGACACTCCCACCGATGCACCCACGTCAGCATCACCAACGCCAGCCTGTTGTGAACTGTCTAGAGCAACCTCCGATTCTTCGACTGGTGGTGGGCCCATCTCCGGCGCCGGCGAAGCCGCATCGCCCTCACCTACCAGTGATGGTGACGTGGCGCCCAATCCGGTAACGTTATCAAGTTTCAGCTCGTCAGCGATGATAGGTTTATTCATAGATTCCTCGTCTTCCGCCATGAAAGCGGATTAAACAGCAAAACCCTAACCCTAGTTCTATATGTATCTTATTTAATTAAATAGTTAAATAAAGAAGAAAACTAAGTATAGCTGTTGTTGATGCTGCGAGAGCTACATATATATATGTATAATATATGAACTGTATAAATCGATTGAAGATTATGAATTTGGGATTTGAGTTTGTATCGCCTTATATGAAGAACGGTTTCCTTTTTGAGAGAGAAGGAGGTGTGGAGTTTTGGGCTGAAGAAACAAGAAATTGTGTAGGCCCATAGTCAAGCCCAACTATGTCAATTTATAGAAAAGGAAAAAAAACATAAATATACTATGTAAAATTCATTAGAATACAAAATTTAATATTGAGTTTTCACTTTTCAAAACATTAACATTAAATTGTTATTGAAACCTAACCAAGGGGTCCCAAAAAGAAAAATGTATTAAAGTGAATTTTACTGTCAAATTTGAATGTAATTTTTTGTATAGGAATTAATCAATTTTATTTAGAAATGTCAAAGTGAAATTTGCCTCTTAAGGTTAATTCGCTATTTAGATAGATTTATATTAAGTTTTTTTAAAATTTATTTAAAACTAATATTTGTGATCCAGCCCTTGTTTAGCCTCTGGCCTTTGAGTCTCGAGCAAGGTTAGGTTAAAGTCATCTAGTACCAATGGGTGTTTTCATTGTATCTAATTTGGATGACTAATATTCTTAAATTTTATTGGTTAATATGATTGTTGTACTTGGCGTGAAAATCCCTCGTGGCTCTAAGTTTGTTATGATATTCTATTTTTTTCGTTCTCCCTTCTTTTTGTCAAAAGGGAGATGAAAAGTGTTATGTTATGTTGAAACAAGTGGAAGAAAAAGGAATATATTTGTCATCATCGAAAAGAAAAAATTAATGATTTGACAACCTCTAAAGTAGCTTTTGATGATAACAACATTACCGACGTTCACAAACATTTACCAAACATAAAATAAAAAAGTGAGAAGAAATTGCAAAACATATTTTAATAGTAATCTGGGTCGAATAAGGAAAGAAAAAATGGAAGATGACGTAGATGCGAAAAGGAAAGACAAACAAATCCTTGTAGGATTCTACTAAGGTTTAATCTGCTTCTATAAAAGAACAACGTCAAAGAAGAGAATATCGACTTTCTCAATAATAAATTGAGAGAATTATACAGCAAAGGTAGAGAGATCATAAAAGAGGAGAAAGAAGACCGAATGTTGGGTTTTTCTTTCTAAAGTTTAGTCTGCATTATTTCATTTTAGAATTAGTGCTTAGGAATTATTGTTCCAAATATGTAAGAGTTTTGAGAGAATTGTAACAAAAAGTGGATTTGACTTCTTACAGACTGAATCTTCAATTATTATGAATAGTTGAAAAGTAAAGGTATTAGAGTCAGTTCCTTGATAATTGAGTTGTGATCTTCAATTGTTCTTGAAAGGTTGTAAAATTGTGGTGTCATATTTTTCACGATAAAACCACTCTTTTATTGTTTTGCGTCTTTATCAAGACAAATTAACAAGAAATTGATTCTTGTACAGAGTTAAGGTTTCTCCGGTCAATATTTATCTATTCAAAATAACTCCTAAACAATGATTAAAGTTAATTGATTTTCTATTTTATCCTTGCGATGTTTTAATCTGCAGACTCGACACATTACATTTCTTTTTAAAAATAAAATTTAAAATTACGATTGTGTTGTTAAACAAGACTATGATAAAAGCAAAGTGTGTTTAATTCTAGAAAATGATCAAAATGGTCCTTTATTTATGAAGGTTGTTTTATGTTGATCCTCAATATATTCCGTATGATCTATGTGATCCTTAATGTATATGAAAGGATGATCATTATAGTCCTTTAACCTAAAACTAACCAAAAATAAATAAATATGTTACACCCTTCTCCTCAACTTCATTCTTTTGTCATTTGAGGTCATGCTCTTTATCCTCATAAGAAAAATAATACAGACAACTACATTCATTACTCATCTCCATTGAAACAAAATTTTCTGATGCTTACATTAACACACATAAAAAAGAATAAGAAAATCAAAATCATTAAAACAAATGTAAACTAAGTAAGCATTTATGGGGAGGATATAACTTTCTTTTCGTATGATCCTTTTCAAAACTATTAGTTTTTTCAAGTCATTTGTATATCTATTTTTTAAATTAAAGGATAAATATTGAACAAGCAGAAGTAGAAACAAAAATTACAAATATTCTTTTGAAATTTGAAGAAACTTCTCTATGCATAGAAGATTTTTACAACATAAATTGTATAAAAAATGAAAAAAAAAAGGATGAAGGAGAAGAAATGTGCAAGAGAGATGGAGGAAGAAGGGACCACTAACTATGGTACCAACAATTAAGTTCAACATTTTTTATGTTTCTAGGGCTAAGGACCAAAATGATATCCTCTTTTATAATACATTAAGGATCATATCAATCATGTGAAATATATTAAAGATCAACATAAAATAACCATCATAAATGAATGACCATTTGATTATTTTCTCTGTTAATAAACAAATAAAAATCATGAAAATTATTAAAATAAAAATAAAGAACTGATAGGAGAGAATAAGGGAAACGTGATGCTAAAAAAGAAAAAGAATAAAACTTTGTATATGATTTTATTTCCTTTTTAATCGATTATAAGAAGAATTTCATTCTCTTATAGTTTGAGATTAAAGTATATGTTTTATAGTTACACAAGCATTTTGCATTTATTTTAAATTAAAAGTTCTATAAATCTTTTAAATGTTGTATCAAGTCAAACTATATCATATAAATTGAAACAAAGAAAAGAGTTTAATTGAATAAATACTTTTGTTAGAAAGAAGCCGCTCTCCTACTGTTCACATACATTACCAAAGAAAATAATTGTGCAACAGTAGATGCACATAGTACTACAGCTCGTTTAGTAGCTAGGTAAGTCTAAACCTAATACATGAATAACTTAGTTATTTATGTATTTATTTTATATCATGTTTAATTTGTAAGGATAAGAGTTATTCATTTATTAATTTTATACAATATTTGGTTGGTCGATTTTTAAATGTTGTATAAAAGTTATTTATTATTTTTTTTACAGTGCTTGAGTGTCTTTTTGTAATTGTAACGTGATTAATACTTATATAACTTATTAGGAAATATAATTTATACGGAATAGAAAGTGGAATAGGTTTTTCTTTTTTGCTTTGAAAACGAAAGGATTTTATTTATTTAATTAAAAGGTTCATCCATATAAAAATAAACTAGTCTAAACGATGTAGTTCCAGTTGCATATTTTTAGAGCTTTTGATACAAATAAATTGGGGTGTGCATCGGTTGATTCGAATCGGTTTTATGTATTATCGGCTCAGTATTGATTTTCGATTTTTAAATATGCCAACCCATTAAGAAATCAATAAGATATTCTTTATCGATTTTCTATTTATCGGTAATTGAGCATATCGATTCGATTTTTTGTTTACCCAATAAGAAAAATATCCATCAAATTTTATATGCCTTCTCACTTCTCTAAGGGGTCGTTTGGTACAATGACAATAATGCAGGGATTATTTTTATCAAGTGTTTGGTTTATTGTTTCTTAACTAATTTTGTGTGTGGTTTAAAACTCTACAAAAAAAAAAAAATCAATTATACCCTTGAGTTATTATGAGATTTTCTATTGCATACAACTGAGTCAAGGTAGATAATTGACGGACAATATTATTTTTTATAGCATTTTTAACTAGCTAGGAGAATAAAAATTTTATTGTCATTTTCACTATTTTTCTCACTTAAATTATTTGAGAGTAAATAATTGTCATTTTAATAAATTGGAGTTAATATCTCAAAAGATCTCACAACTTTAATAATTTATAGAGAAAGTTTATTGAACTTTGTTTTGTATTAACAAATTAAAAAAGAAGAAGAAGAAGAACTTTTTATCATAAAATAAAAGAAAAATAAACAATAGATATAGAAAATTAATTAAACTATGTTTATATTATATATATATATATATATATGCTCTTGTTTCAGATTACTTGTGTAATGTTTAATGAACTTTCGTTATGAGAGAATATTTGACTTATGAATTGTTCTTAAATTCATACATCAACATTAACATATTAGTCGGATTATCATATTTTATATTAATAATAAGTAGATTAAATAACTCATGTTTTAGAAATAAAAAATTATATCTAAATTATAGAATTTGCAAACTAATTTATTTAAATAAATTTTTTAGTATAAATATAAAATATAAAATCAAGAAAATAAACAAAATGAATAAAAAGATTTGAGGGGATATTTTTGTTTTTACCTAGATAAGTCCCATGGTATTAGAATTAATACCACCAAATGAAAGGTATTAATTATACACCCTCTAATACCATGAAGGGTGTATAACTAAGTAATCCATGGATTGATCCAAATTTTTTATCAAATATAGTATTAAAAAATATCACACTTAATACTTGGACTATATTCCCTAAAACTCCCTACCAAACGACCCCTAAATGTTTTAATATAGTGAAACAAGAAAGATAATAAGAAAGTGCATCAATAAGATAAATATAGTACGAAGGCTATAATTTCATGTTATCACCAAAACGTAGTATGAATTTTTTTTTTATGTTAATCAAATTACGGATATTTACAAATTTGCAAATGCTACAATCTACAATTACAAACTACAACTAAAATAAACTAGTCCAACAAGACTATAACTAAAACTTAAATCAAATAGCTACAATTGTGAACCCCATACTTTAATCTAAGTAGTAAAGCGACCTAGCGTGAAGTTGGTATTGTATTAACAATTTGATGTAGTTATAATGTCTAATTATATATTAAATTATTAATATTTAGTAATTAGGAAGGGTAAAACAATAAATTATTACCATCTTATTGGGCTATCGGTTTACCCAATAACCCAATAGTAAAAATCGTTACAGAACCAATAACCCAATAATTTTTTTTTTATAAACTATTAAAAACTCAATAACCCAATAACATATTTTCGATTCGATTGTCGGTCGATTCAATTTTTGCACACCCCTACAAATAAAGATATTAGTTATGCATGATAAATTAGACATTCACCCCAATTAATTTTAAATATATATAATTTACAACAAAACAAATAATAATACATGTTAAATAATATTAAGGACATTTTAAAATCAAAATATTGACTATAAGGTCAAATACATAAACAGATCCCTAAACTTGTTGGATTTTTTTCCTCAGGTATCTCAACTACGTCGTTTTCCTATTGAATCATTGAACCCCCATAATTTGTTCCGTTTAAACAAGCACCGTTGTCTGATGTAGAACCAGATTTGTGAGAGGTATTGATAGAGGATACATATGTTGTTCCACAACTCATTAGTCCAATTGATAGTGAAAATATTTGAGAATAATTATGTTTTACTTAAGTCATTTGAACACATTAGAAAACAAATGAGATTAACACAGTTTGTCTTCATTTCTTTAATCAAAATTATTACAATTCGAACACAATTGAAGACATTTACAATAGAAAAACTGATTAAAATCATACAGCAGTGTTTTAAAGAAACAAATTATGGGTGGTTCAATGATTCAATTGAAAAAGACGTAGTTGAGGTTATGAATTTATTTATGTATTTGGCCTGACTATTAAAACATTTTAAAACACATTATAAACGATGTAGGTATTTATTCATTTCATAATATATTTTTTACTCTTTTCTGTAAATCCAATAAATTAAAAAAAGAACAAATAGTACCAACTCCAGGATATTTTGCCTTCCCTTTTTTACTTTTGACAATTTCCACATTGGGTACAATGTGGAGCTTGTTGAACCTCTTCAGCTTATTGATTTGTTCCATTTAAAAAAATTACAAGATAATTTATTTTTTGTATTTATTTTATCTTTGCTATTAAATATAATTTTATATAAATTTAATTTAATAAAATGAAGGATAATAGTAACATTATCCCTATTATTTATTGTTTTTTGTAGGAATGTATCAAGTCAACAATGAATAACTATTGTTGGAGACACAAAAAAATTTTATTTAGAGATAATATCTCAAAGAATTTGAAATATGAACTTGAAGTTACGATCAATGATCTTGATTAGCTTAATAAAATGGATGTTACTAACCTATTAGATGAATATTTG
Source organism: Solanum chilense (assembly GCA_032847665.1). Taxonomy (NCBI): domain Eukaryota; kingdom Viridiplantae; phylum Streptophyta; class Magnoliopsida; order Solanales; family Solanaceae; genus Solanum; species Solanum chilense. The sequence goes on from CM064973.1 coordinate 49,024,800, forward strand.
GAGATACCAGCGAACTATTTACCCTATAATGTGTGAGTTTGTTGTGAATATCAATTTTTGCTTAGCACTGGTAACTTTTTTCTTCTTCATACAGCTGCTGCTTCTGTTGTTTCCATGTTTACAACTGTGAAATGGAGGAAATCTGTTATGGAGAAAATTTCGACTTCAAATATTTGTCTGGTTCAATTCTGGGCACCTATCAAGGTCAATGGATCTACTTTCCTGTCCTCTGCGGATCAAACGTTTGCTTTCTATAACGAAATCGATAAAAGTCTCTCTTCATACAGGAAGCTCTGCCTAGGTTCTTTGATTCCAATTGAAAGTCTATTCGGCCCACTTGAACGAGTTTACACAAGATGCTTGCCAGAACTGAGTTTTCACTGCTAGAACTTGCAATTCACTTGGGAATTCGTTCTTATTATGCAATTCCAGTGTTCAACTGTTGGGAAAACGTAGACAAGCACAAAAGTATATATGGTAAAAGTAATGGAAATAAAATGGGAAAATAACGACACCAAGAATTTTACGTGGAAACCCTTCTGAATAAGGGAAAAAACCACGGACCAAGAGGAGCAATTGATATTACTATAGTAAGGAATTTTACACTGTGTAGTCACGAATACAATACTCAAAGTGACTACTACACACTCAAAAGGAACAACACTCTTTTGGTTTTCGTCTTACTAAAATATCGCTCACACTCTATTTTTCTTCACAGACTATTTTCTTATATAGTCTATGGAATACCTCACTTTGCTCTCAAAATGGTTTTTCTATCTAACTTGGTGTGGTCTACAAATGAGCAAGAATGCTCTATTTATAGAAGGATAAAACCATGTCTATGTCACTAATGACATATGTAAACAAAGCAAAGTCAAGAATGGTTGCAAATCTTACCAATTTGCCAACTACCAAATCTTTTCTTTTCAACTCCAATTACTATTCCTTTTTAACAATTGCTTGTACCAATTGAATAGCTAAAGTTGACTAAAACAATGGGATGGATTCAACAAATCTCTCCCTCCAGTCCCATTTACTGGAAGAAGGTATCTTCAACTTCTTTAGAGAGAGCTCATACCCACAAGTTCTTTGCATAACTCGAACTTGTCTTTTGGTATTATCTTGATCAGCATATCTGCAGGATTTTCACTTGTGTGAATCTTTTTGACGTGAAATGATTCATTCTCCACTTTCTCACGAATCCAATGATATCTGACGTCAATGTGTTTTGTTCTTGCATGGTACATGGAGTTCTTGCTCAAGTCTATTGCACTCTGACTGTCACAATAGACAATATACTCCATCTGATTCAAACCAAGCTCTTGAAGAAATCGCTTTAGCCATATCATCTCCTTGCCGGCTTCAGTAGCCGCAATATACTCAGCTTCAGTTGTAGATAGTGCAACACACTTCTGCAACTTTGACTGCCATGATATAGCTCTCCCTGAAAAAGTAAACAAATATCCAGTAGTGGATTTTCTGTTATCAAGGTCACCTGCCATATCAGAATCTGTATAGCCTTTCAAGATTGGATTTGATGCTCCAAAACACAAGCATTCATCTGAGCTTCCTCTAAGATACCTGAGTATCCATTTCACAGCTTCCCAATGCTCTTTTCCCGGATTTTCGAGAAATCTACTGACAACACCAACTGCATGAGCAATATCAGGTCTAGTGCACACCATTGCATACATCAGACTTCCGACGACGGAGGAATATGGAACTTTGGCTATGTTCTCTTTTTCCTCCCTAGCTGTAGGACACATCTTCTTGCTCAACTTCATATGACCAGCAAGAGGTATACTCACAGGCTTCGCATTCTTCATATTGAAGCGCTCCAGTACGCGTTCAATGTACTTCTTCTGGAACAAATAAATCTTCCTTTCATCTCTAAGACGAGTAATTCTCATGCCCAAAATTTGTTTGGCATGACCCAAGTCTTTCATAGAAAAAGACTTACACAACTCTTTCTTCAGCTCGTCAATCTTGGAAGTATTCTTGCCCACAATCAACATATCATCCACATACAACAAAAGGATAATGAAATCATTGTCAGAAAATTTTTGTACAAATACGCAATGATCTGAAGAAGTCTTCTTATAGCCTTTCTCCCCCATAACAGATTCAAACTTTTTGTACCACTGTCTGGGAGCTTGTTTTAGGCCATAGAGACTCTTTTTGAGTTTGCATACAAAATTTTCTTTACCATCTACTTTGAAGCCCTCAGGTTGTTCCATATAAATCTCTTCTTCTAGGTCACCGTGAAGGAAAGCCGTCTTCACATCCATCTGCTCAATCTCTAAATTAAGACTAGTAGTCAAACCTAGAACTGTGCGAATCGAGGACATTTTCACAACAGGAGAAAATATTTCGTCAAAGTCAATACCTTTCCTTTGACCGAATCCCTTAACAACCAATCTAGCTTTGTACCTGGCTTCAAGTTGTGTTCTTCAACTTTAAGTTTGAACACCCACTTGTTCTTCAAAGCTCTCATGCCCTTGGGCAATTTTACCAACTCATAAGTGTGGTTCTCATGCAAAGACTTCATCTCGTCTTGCATGGCTTCAATCCATTGATTCTTGTGCTCATCTTCCATGGCCTCCTCATAACATTCAGGTTCTCCCCCGTCACTGAGTAACACATACTCATTAGGTGAATAACGGGAGGAAGGAAACCGCTGTCTTGTGGACCTCCGAAGCGGAATATTTGATTCGTCCACAACTTCATGAGCAACAGGATCATCAATAACAATATCATTGTTATTATCAACATCAACATGTTGATTCGATACATGATTCTGGGCGTCACCATGATTATCAAACCCAACAACATCATGCACACTTGTGTGAGGAACTTCATCATGATGAACTATACCATCAAAACTTGAAGATTCTACCTTCTCCGCTTTGTCAATATCTTCAATTGTTTGATTCTCCATGAAAATAATATCACGGCTTCTCACAAGTTTCTTTTCAATTGGATCATATAGCCTGTAACCAAATTCATCTAGGCCATATCCAATGAAGATGCATTGCCTTGTCTTGGCATCTAACTTTGACCTCTCATATTTCGGCACATGTACAAAAGCTTTGCAACCAAATACTCTCAAATGGTCATAGGAAACATCCTTTCCATACCAAACACTATTTGGTACATCACTTTGCAAAGCAACAGCAGAAGATAGATTAATAACATGTGCAGCGGTCAATAAAGCCTCACCCCAAAATGAGTTTGGCAACTTTGCTTCAGAAAGCAAACATCTAACTCTTTCCATCAAGGTCCTATTCATCCTCTCAGCCAAACCATTAAGCTGAGGAGTCTTGGGAGAAGTCTTCTGGTGTCTAATACCTTGATGCTTGCAGCATTCGTCAAATGGTCCACAATATTCACCACCATTATCAGTACGAATACATTTCAATTTCTTTCCAGTTTCTCTTTCAACTGAAGCCTGAAATTGCTTAAAGACACCTAACACTTGGTCGTTAGTCTTCAAGACATAGACCCAAAGTTTTCTCGAGCAATCATCAATGAAAGTGACAAAGTAAAGTGCACCACCTAATGTCTTTGTCTTCATTGGACCACATAAATCAGAGTGCACTAACTCAAGCAACTCTGTCTTTCTCGAAGGAGGGTAGGACTTAAAGGAAACTCTATTTTGTTTACCAGCCAAGCAGTGCTCACATTTTTCTAATTTAGCACTCTGAAAATTTGATAATAATTTCTTCTTGGCTAGAACATTAAGTCCTTTCTCGCTAATGTGGCTAAGCCTTTTGTGCCATAATATTGAAGAGCTATCGCTCTCAACCGCATTCACCATATCAACACAAGCAGAGGCCGTAGTCCAGTATAGACCACGACGTTTGTTACCACGAGCCACAGCCAAGGAACCCTTAATGAGCTTCCATTTTCCATCACCGTTGGTACTAACATATCCTTCATCATCTAAAACACCAACAGAAATTAGGTGCAGACGAACATCAGGAGCATGTTTCACATTGTTCAAAACTAGTTTAGTTCCAACACTAGTTTCCAAACAAATTGTACCAATACCAACCACCCTAGAAACAGTCTCATTACCCATACTCAAGGTTCCAAAATCACCAGGAGTGTAGGAAGAGAAAAAATCCTTCCTTGATGTCACATGAGATGCGGCACCAGTATCCACAACCCAGCTTGACTCATCACAAGCAATATTTATCATGTTTTCATCAAGAACGGTTAAAAGATCTTCGGTGGTGACGGTGGCTAGGCAATTTTCATTGCCATCTTGTTTAGTTTCCTCTTTGTTATTGTTCTCCCTCTTCAACTTCCTGCAGAACTTCTTTGTGTGCCCTTTCATGCCACAATGATAGCACTCAATATCCTTAAGTCTGCCTTTGGATTTGCTCCTATTTTGTTCTCTATGCTGAGAACCACGAGTTTTATTTCTCCCCCTGGGGCCAGTTATCAGGACATCCGACGAAGAGGAACCTTGAGTTTTTCTTCTCATCTCTTCGTTCAAGACACTACTCTTGGCGGAATCCATAGAGATCACACCATCCGGAGCAGAATTTGACAATGACGTTCTAAATGTTTCCCAAGAATCTGGTAGGGAACCAAGTAGAAGCAAGCCTTGAATTTCTTCATCAAATTTGATGCCCATAGCAGATAATTGGTTCATAATCCCCTAAAAATTATTCAGATGATCTGTCATTGGAGAACCATCATGATACTTCAAACTCAACATCTGCTTTATTAAGAACATTTTTTTGTTGCCAGTCTTTCGAGCATACAAACTTTCAAGATGCTCCCATAGGGTTCGAGCATGTGTTTCCCCAGAAATATGGTTCAACACATTATCGTCGACCCATTGCCTAATGAATCCACAAACCTGTCTATGCAACAGATTCCACTCTTCATCTGTCATATTATCAGGCTTTACAGTGGTAAATACTGGTTTATAAAAATTCTTGACATAAAGCAGATCTTCCATTTTCCCCTTCCAAATGGCATAATTAACACCATTCAAAGTAACCATTCTACTTGTGTTGGCTTCCATTGTTTTCCCCAAAAAATATAGTTATCGCAAATCAAAGTAAAATCTTTTCTGATGTGGAAGTTCAGACTGTACTGCAACCACAGAGCATACTCAGATAAAACCTTGGCTCTGATACCAGTTTGTTGGGAAAACGCAGACAAGCACAAAAGTATATATGGTAAAAGTAATGGAAATAAAATGGGAAAATAACGACACCAAGAATTTTACGTGGAAACCCTTCTGAATAAGGGAAAAAACCACGGACCAAGAGGAGCAATTGATATTACTATAGTAAGGAATTTTACACTGTGTAGTCACGAATACAATATTCAAAGTGACTACTACACACTCAAAAGGAACAACACTCTTTTGGTTTCCGTCTTACTAAAATATCGCTCACACTCTATTTTTCTTCACAGACTATTTTCTTATATAGTCTATGGAATACCTCACTTTGCTCTCAAAATGGTTTTTCTATCTAACTTGGTGTGGTCTACAAATGAGCAAGAATGCTCTATTTATAGAAGGATAAAACCATGTCTATGTCACTAATGACATATGTAAACAAAGCAAAGTCAAGAATGGTTGCAAATCTTACCAATTTGCCAACTACCAAATCTTTTCTTTTCAACTCCAATTACTATTCCTTTTTAACAATTGCTTGTACCAATTGAATAGCTAAAGTTGACTAAAACAATGAGATGGATTCAACATCAACAACTATGATCAGCAGTACCGTGGTGTACTTGAGATTGTATCTACACAACCCGATCTTATTATGGTAATTGCTCATCAATTCCATTTGATTTTATTTTCATAATGCTCAACCACATTAGTTATTCAGGTTTGTTTATATTCCGTATTTACAGTTTGATCAAGTCTGTAATCCTGTGTTTGATTTTCCATCATAGGGGTCGAAAATCTGTTCATTTCCGTTGTACAGCATTTGTAATTCGAAGGACATGCTTTTTGAACTTTTAGAGGTATGATGTTGCCTTTTTGATTTTGGTGAAACCAAACAAAATAAATAAAAGGGATTAGAGACTGTTTTCATTTTTATTTCCATTACTCTACTATATATGTCCCACTAATTCCATAGCTTATCATTTTTATAGCTGCCTGTTGATGATAGACTTGATGAAATAAAGAATGGGTTATATGAGATCCTTGAAAGAGACAATTTACCCTTTGCTCAAATTTGGATTCCTTATTCTCCATCTGTCTCTTTACAAGTTTCGTATCGTGCTGCTGCCTCCATCTATGAACTTTCGAGTTCAATGTATCATGTGTTTGAACATGTTTCTAAGGCCTGTTTTATTGAGAGTAGTACGGCATTGAGGACATTTGCATCCCAAGGTTCATGCTTTTGCAAAGATGTTACTATATTAAGCTTTGGTGCCTAGTGCACGAAAAGTTAGATTCACTCAGAGTTTTGCAATTTGTTTGCAAAGTAAATGCGCCAACAATAGCGTTTACGTAGTTGAGTACTTTCTGCCACCCAACAAAATGTCTGCTAGAGATACAAGGACTTACATAAATATACTTTTATCCACAATGAAAGAACGACTTCCAGGTTTCATAGTTGCTCCTGCAAAAGAACTAGGGTAGAGGATGCTCGTTGAAGTTGTTAAAGTTTCCCTGAGTGATGAATTTGACTCCTTTGAAATTGGCCAATCTCTACAGAGTCTTCGATCACTTCAGGATGGAGAAGGAACAACAGAATTTGGCCAATGTTTGCTGAGTGTTCAATCTCTTCAGGATAGGAGAAATAACTGAAATTAATTCTGTCAACCAATAGTCAAATAATGTTGTTGTTGCTGCTGCACTACTGGTTCCTTCTTGTTCATCAGACAAGCGTGATTCACTCAACTGTGAAAGGACACTGGAAGTTGATCTGTTACTTCCTCATCCAATAGAGGAAGCTGTGACAAACAATGGAAAAGTTAACTTGGATGTAAGCACATGATGACCACATTGAGGATACACCTAAAATAATGCAACTTGATTCACACTTTGAGCAACCAAATATAGAAATTAATTCTGCGGGAAATGCAAAGACTAACAACAATAAAATCCATTCGCATAAGAAAAACACAATACAAATGATAGAAAAAGATTATGGGATTACTCGCAAGATTCTGGAGTAACATTTTGGCATGACTCTTCAAGATGCTGCCAAAAAACTACAGTAAGTTCACTAACTTTAGAGCATTTGAGGTTCTAAGTTCTTTTGGTGCTATTATATATATGTACGCTCATATGCCTTTAACCGAAATGATTTATGCATAGGTTCACTGAAATCCCTTTTTGTGTACTTCTTTTATTGCAGTTAGTCGAGCAACACTGAAACGAATATGTAAAGAATATGAAATCACTAGATGGACAAGTTACAAGACTAGAAAGGTTAATGTCCATGTTAGCCAAGGGGTATCTTTTCAAGGTGCGGAACCATATGTGGTCGATCAACAATGTCCTGCTCTTTCCCAAGAAAAAGGCACAAATTATTTGAGTTAAAATATCTCCTGCAACAGGAAAACCTTGTGATAGTGTGATGACGGTAAAGGTTACATATAGAGGTGATATCATAAAGTTCCAACTCTCCCTTTCATCAACGAGGGTAGAATTGGAGGGGGAAGTCGAAAAGAGGCTTAAGATATCACTTGAAAGGTTTTCAATAAAGTATGAAGATGAAGGTGGCGATTGGATTTTGATAACCACTAATTCAGATTTGAGGGATAGGATGCATTCACTTAGATTTGAGAGATAGGATGCATTCACTTAGATTTATGGTTCATCTTCATTGCAGAAATGTTATCTTTTGGTGGCATGGTGTTTGGCTCTTCCCTGCTGTGTTGTGATATGTCTTTGTGCACAGTGAACCAAGGTGATTAATGCTATAATGAATGGGGGATTGTTAAATTAAGCTTGAAGTCCTAAAAGGATGCCTATAGATAGAAGAGGAGAATAATCCATTACGGCTTATCATTTATATTTTAAAAATCAGGATATTTATGAATAACTACTATTTTTATATAAAATTTAATTCTGTCATACATAACTTATCCACCATTAATATAATATTATATGTTTCACCTTTTTTTTTCCCATAAAAATAAAAGAAAAGAGTAAACATCCTATTTTATCACATTCATTCTTAAAGATGAAAATTAATGTATATGTAAAAATTATAAGTACGGAGAAAAGAAAAAAAAGATACACATGAGCAAGATAATTAGGCATTTCATTTTGTTTGTCTCTATAGTGAAACTGAACATTTGAGCATACAAAATACAAATATGAATTTAGAGCAACTTGCTAATAAAACAAAAATTCAACTATATGAAGAGAGACAAAAAAGTCTTATTATAATTCTTACTACAAATAAGTATAAAACTAACACGTCAAGCTTCGATGCTTCAATAACTGAATTCTTATCTATTCTCGTAACTGCATAAGGAAATCTTACAACTTTCACATCAAATTGTGACATTATTTCACATGTTTAGAGTTCCTACATAAAAGAATTGTAGGAGTGGTAAATAAAAGTTATTCTTGAAAAAGTTAAATTTATAGAACAAAATTATGGAAACATGAAAAGTCACATGAATTATTGTTAAAATAAATATAAAAAAGATAGAGATGAAATTTAATTTTAAAGATACATGAATCTACTTTAATTTCTTGATAATTACTCATTTTTATTTTTATTTACATTTATGTTAGAAATTTGAAAGGTCAAAATTATGAAATGAGAATGAGAATAAGAAGATTATATATATATAAATTATATAAGTTTTAATTTATTAAAGGGGCAAAATGATAATTCAACTTTTAAGTTTTGAGCTTCATGCTTATAATAATATACTAGTTTTTGAAACGTGCGTTGCACGTTTATTCTTTATTGTTATACAAATTCGTATAGGTCTAATCTAACGTTGATAATTATCAATTATATTATTCTTTTGTATATGTTGTTTTATGCAAAAATAACAATGTCAATCAATTATTTTCATTTAATTTGGTTATTTGTTTGCAAAATAAAAAAATGTTGAAAAATATAAACTAATTAAGATAATATAGTATGTATTGTAGTGATGAACTCTTGCTCTAAATTTAAGAATGGACACAAACATATCGAACAAAATTATAAAAGACATAATGAATAAATATATATTTACCATGTTAATGAGGGAAAAAATGACCAATGAATTGATTTTACATAAATTTATAGGAATTATAAGATGATGAAATACATAGGTGAAGTGAACTTATATTTTTTGTTCACTTTATACAAGAGATCATCACCAAAAAATCTATTAAAAGACAAAAATAATTGCAACCCAAAAAAATTATAATAAAATATAAAATCAGCAAATAAAGTGCAAATATTGCACACACAAAAAGAAGGATCATTTGAGCAAGATAACTAAGGAATATTAGTAAAAAAAAATACACAAATAATGATACCACCGACTTTAAAAGAAGTTTCATTATATAAATTAAAAAATTATTAAAAATATTTATACATAAATATTGTTTTTGGCTATTCTTTATATTAAAGTAAAGACATTATCGAAATCGAAAGAAGGGCAATAATATGTTTTGTTTCCAACATTTCCACGATGAATCAATATAACTCTTAAAACCAAAATTCAATATTGTTTTGTATTGAATCCCAAAAGTAGAAAATGGGTATGAATGCATGACTATGCAAAGTTTGTAAAAGTTAAGAATATAGAACTAATAAGATGATTTTTACTTTGTTTGATAGATCATTTGACTATGTGATTAAATAATATGATTTTTTTTCTTCAAATTTATAGAATCCTTTAAAGAATATGAAAAGGTCATGATTCCATGGAAGATGAGAGGAATTAAATATTTTAATTAAAGTAATAACTAAGAAACTAAAACTTTTAATAAATATGGAAATATGTAACAACTTTCTACATTCAGATTCGATGTATTTTGTTTAAAAATCTATTAATATAACTTTAAAAGTTAATGAAAAACATATTTTTATTTCCAACTTTTGATGAGTATGATTAATTAATTAAATAGAATATTATTAAATGAAATTATCTTTTTAAACTTATATCTAATTTGTAATATAAAAATATTTAATAGAAAAATCACTAAGATAAATGCAGTCATAGTGAATAGAGTAATTCTTTGATAATGTGGTACTAATTGATATTCTCAAAGAAATTATGATGGGAAAATTTTCTATTATGGGGAAAAATGTATACAAAAATGAATCTTTTGTCTTTGCAACTATACAAATTCTAATTGAATACTAAAGGGTGATGAAATTGCAATATTTCTTAAATAGATTATTAAGGACCTTTTAAATTAATTGAATTAGATATGAACAATAAAAGAGGAAATATTATGAAAAGGAAAAAAGAAAAAGAAAATGTAACTATTTAATAGTTAATTAATTAGATTTATAATATTTTAATTTAGTATAGGGACAAAATAGTAATTCAACTTTTAAGTTTTGAGCTTCATGCTTATAATAATATATGATGATAGGTTATTATACAAAATGAGACTTTTTATTGTTACCTAACGATATGATACAATAATATTTAAGTAACAATCAAAACACACATTGTATTTAAACTAGCAGTATAATACAATACAATGGGTAACAACCATCCAAACAAGGTGTAAGAGTTATGTTATTTTCTTTTCATTAGCTATTTCATAATAATAGTCTGGAATCTCCCTTATCTTTTTTCCATTTGCTCTTTGATTGAGTGAACAATCTATTTGTAGTTAGTTCCTTTGGTGATCAATACAAAGCTTAATTTGTTTCATCATTATTCCTACTCCATGCCTCTATGTCCTGTTAGCATGATCAATGTGCAGTTCAGCACCCTCTTATAATCAGTGAAGGCACTGCAAGAATGGGGGAAGGTGATGCAAGGGAGTCATTGTAGTATGCTCTCTTCCATTTGCCGTATGATCACTACTGTAGGATGAGATGCAATCGGACTCCACAACTTTGGATTTTTGTCATCACTTAAACCACCATACATAATCTGAATTTTGAGATTGAGGATGTTGACAAAGTGACAACCAACCGTTAGCTATGGAGTCTTTCACAAATGTTGGTTTTGATACGTATCATTGAACTTTAGAAAAATCTGGTGGTCCGCCAAGGCGTAGAAGATGATCCAATGGATAGTCCATTTATTTTGGTTGTACTGCAGATCTGTGCTCAATAATTTTTTCTTTTTATGAATTTTTGATAAATATACTCGTGCCTGTTGTACAAATTTTCAGAATCATTCATGGCTTGGCAAATAGTGAACAAATTGATATATCTACATGTCTGGGGTCTCTCCTGAACTCAATCAGCTCATTTTGTGTTCATTGGGATTACGTGGAAGGCGAACTTCCCCTTCAAATGCTTGGAAACTTCACTATTCTCCGAGAATCTTATCATTGGCCAAGAAAGGTTAATATGAAGTATGAACTATGAGTGCCTTATCAGAAAAGTCACAACCATGTGAGAAGTTCATAACTCTTCATTTTGCACGTTAGTGGCATTGGATGCCCTCATATTATTTCACTAATTATTCTTTGTAACATATATAACCTCTATGCCATTTATCTTCACTATTTATTATTCCATTATCTTTCTATTCATTGCTAGGAAGATTTCCTTAACTATAAATAGTGGTGCTCTTCTACGAACATAAGAAAATATAGAGTGCATAAACTTAGTCAAAAAGAGAGTTTTTATTAGTTGAAGGAATGTGTTCTTTTTGTGGAGTTTTGGACTCAACTCTTGTCCATAGTGTGTTGAGTTGTACTTTGTGATTAAGCTGTTGTATTCTGGAGAGGACAAGTCAAGAAGGACGACTGCTGGACCGATGAAAACAATTGTTGCAGTGGACTTGAATCTCCTTAAAGATAGCAAGATATCCACGCTTCAGCCTAAAAATATTTTATTTTTCATTTTATTTTTTTAATTGTAATCTTGTAATATTGTAATTTTCACTTCCAATTTTAAGGAGATTTCATAATGGCTACAATTGAAAAAATCGCGAATGTTAAGGTGGAATACCTTAACAAGCCATTTTGGTTAAATTTAACCATTTCAAGAGATGGAACGGTAGAACACTATTCTACTTAAGTTTTCTCAATGTTTCTTATGTGTTAACTGAGAAGAATTTTAATAAAGTTGACATCACCTCTATAAATGATGATAAAACTATTTCTCATTTACAGAAAGTGAAAAAGTACAATTGTGATTTCTACAAATATCGATATTATATTATTAATTGTCTATCTGATAATTTTTATGATAGACCTTACTCTGGTGCAAAGAAAATTTGAAAAACATTTGCAAAGTAAGTATGATATCGAAGAGCTTGGAGCGAAAAAATATGCGGCTAATAGATTTTTCGTTTTCAAATGGTGAATAACAAATCAGTGGTAGACCAAGCTCAAGACTTTATAATGATTGTTGGAGAGCTCAGTTTCAAAGAGGCCAAAATTGAAGATAACCTTATTGTTTGTAGCATTGTAGATAAACCTCCACCTTCTTAGAAGGAATTTCAAAAATTTATGGGCCACAAACAAAAAGTGACCTCTCTTGAGATGTCGATAAAATCTGTATGGAAGAGTAGGCAAGAGCCCAAGATGCACTTTTACAATCAGAAGAAAGCAACATCGCAACGAAGGTAAATTTAATTACTTCAGATAATGCTACTCCTGAATCTCACAAAAAAACTTCTTTGAAGCCTAAGAAAAAAAATTCAAAAAAAAATAATGGTAACCTCCCAAGAAAAATAATGGTGAAAATAACCATGCACAAAATCAACAAGTTCAAGATAAGGGACCCTGTTTTGTTTATGTCAAGAATGGGCATATTGCTCGATTTTGCATATTCCGAAAATGTGGTCCTACACCTAAGGCACATGTTAACGGAGAACCTTTCGTGGCGGTTATTACAAATATAAAAATAGTTGAGAGTGTTGATGGATGGTGGGATGATTATGGTGTAAACCCTCATGTATGTTATAACAAAGATTAATTTAAAAAATATACTCATTTTGAGGAACCCATACCATCATGCTTGGTGATTCGCACACTACTCAAATGCTTGAAACGGGAGATGTCAAATTGTGTTTACCTCTGAGAGGGTGTTAACTTTAAAAGATGTATTTTATTTTCCTTTCATGAAAAAAATATTATTGTCTAATTTTCTTATTAATAAAGTAGACTTTAAACAGATTATTGAATCTGATCAATATGTAATTGTGAAGAAGGATATTTATGTGGAAAAGAGATACGCTTGTGATGAGATATTCAAACTGAAAATTGAAATAAATAAGAGAAAATGATCAGAATGACCCTTCATGCATGGGGGTTGGATATTTGGTCCTTAATATATACCACTTGATAGAAATAGTCTTTAGTTTGGTCCTCAACCCTAAAGTTAACTGTCCTCTGTTAAAAACTAACGACCCCTGCCTTTGTTCTGCCCCTTCCTGTTTATCTCTCAATTGCATCCTCTTCCTAAAATAGATTTAAATTCAACACTCATTGGAATACTTGGATGAGAAATTCAATGGTACTTATTTGACCAACTTGTTTCGTTTTATGATAATGAATTCCATTTTCTGATAAGGGTATGAATGGCAATATTTTTAGAAACTTTGATTGAATTTAAAAAAAAAAGAGTTACCCATTTGAGGATGATTAATAGGATAAAATTAGTAAGATAATCAAATAGAGCATTAGTAGATCCAAGATTAAGGATGATACGCCCACAAAAAAATTATCCATTATTTAAATACTATTAATCTGCAATCTACTTATAATCGCTTTTAATGAATCAGATGATTTTTGGATGGAATGCGGCCAGTTAATTAATTCTACGAAACATAAAATCAACAGGTATGTGCGCTTTCAGTGAATCCATGATTCAGTTTGACCCACAAGGCAGAAGTTGCTTAAAAGGAGAAAAAATGATTTTTTTGGTTGCAAAAATTATGAAGAGAGATGACTTGGGAGGTAGGCCGTTAGTTTTTAACAGAAAAATGTTAAATTTAGGGGTTGGGATCAAAGTGATACCCATTTTGCATACATTGAGGACTATGTCTATCAAGTGGTGTATATTAAGGATGAAAATAATTCAACCTCCCTACATGAAGGACCATTTTCACAAATAAATAAAGTTTCAAGTTTTGTTTATATGATTTTTTCTATCAATTTTTGGCACGTTCGTTTGTGTCACATTAATGATCCTTGTGGTGAAATCATGAGTAGTGTAGGATTAATTCCTGCGATAAAAAAGAATATTGAAAAATGTGAGGCTTGTACTAAAGTCAAAATCACAAAAAGCCCATATTTTTGAGTTAAAAGAAAATATTAATTTATTAGAATTAGTTTTTGGGTCCCAATCGAAACAAGGTGTAAAGTTTGAGACAAGATTGTAATGCTATTTGAATAATATTTAGTCATGACATGACAAAATTTAAATTCAACAAAGAACAAGTAGTGCCAACTCCACAACATTTTGCTTTAGCAATTCCCACAGTGGCTACAAAGTGGAAAACTGTAAACAAAAGCAAGTGTGGACTAAGGGAATTCTGTTGTATTGTATGGAGCATCTTGTTCAGCAAGTTTCAGAGGTATGTTCCGTAATGCCTTGTAAACTGGACTGGTGTCAACTGAAGCCCAATGGCTGGGCAATTTGGAGTATAAAAGACGACGATGAGTTGCAGTAACCAGCAAACAATCTGCGAGTCAGTTGTGAATATCAAACTATTTTTGATTCTTTTGTTTTTGTTTTGAATCTTATCTTCTTGATCCAGCTGCTACTGATTCTGTTGTTTCCACGTCTGCAATGGTGAAATTGAGGATCAAATGTCTTATGGCTAAAATTTATTTCTCTGGTTCAATTCTGGTCACCCATCCAGGTCAATGGATCGACTTTCCTGTCAACTGCGGATCAACTATTTGTTTTCAATAACTTGATAAGAGACTTTCTTCATACAGGAGGCTCTGTCTCGATACTTTGATTCCCATTGATTACTTCAAGGAAGCTCTACTTGCCAGAAGATGGTTGCCAGAATATAACCCCGACGTCCAAAGGCAGAGTTTCCACTACTTCAAACTGCAATTAGCTTGGGATTACATTCTTATTATGCATTTCCACTTCTCGAACTCCCTGATCAGCGGTGCGTTGGTGTATTTGAGATTGTATCTACAAAATCATCTCTCCGTCTTCCCAATCTTATTAAGGTATTTGCTAGTTTCTTTTATTTATAGAATGCTCAACTATACTGATTATTCACTTTTCCTTGAACAAATCCATAATCCTTGTTCAGTTTACCATAATAGTGGTTGAATTTCGAATCAGTTGGGTTGAACATTCCGAATCCAATAAACATACTTCTTGGACTTTGAGTTATGGTGTTGTTGCCCTTTTTAATAAAAGTAAAAAAAAAAAAAAGAGATCAGTTCCACTAATTTCATAGCTTATTTTATTATTTTTATAGCCGTTGGATGATTAATAGAATTGACAATATAGAGGATGGGTTATATGAGATCCTTCAAAGACATAGTTGTATTCCTTTTGCACAAATTTGGATTCCTTTTTCTCCATCTGCCTCTTTGAAAGTGTTGTATCGTGCTGCTGCTGTCAAGGATTATTCGAGTTTAATGTATGATGAGTTTGAATATGCTTCTGTGGTCTGTTTTATTGCGAGCGGTGAGGCATTGGTGGGGAGGGCATTTGCATCCCAAGGTTCATGCTTTTGCAAAGATGTTACTCTTTGGTGCCTAGTGCACGAAATGCTAGATTCACTCAGAGTTTTGCTATTTGTTTGCAAAGTAAATGCACCAACAATTTTATTTGCGTAGTTGAGTGCTTTCTGCCACCCAATGAAATGGTTGTTAAGAGATTCAAAGACTTTCTTAAACATGCTTTTATACACAATGAAAGAGCAACTTCCCGGTTTCATAGTTGCTTCTGGAAATGAACTAGGGCAGAGGATGATCGTTGAAGTTGTTAAAGTTACCCCGAGTGATGAACTTGACTCCTTTGAAATTGGCCAACCTCTGTCAAGTGTTCAACCAGTTCAGGATGGAGGAGAAACAACAGAAATTGATTCTTTCTGTCAACAGTCAAATTTACAGAATAATGGTGCTAATGCACTACTGGTTTCTTCCTGTTTATCACACAAGCGTGACTCACTCAACTGCGAAGAGACAGTGGAAGTTCATCCGTTACTTCCTCATTCAATAGAGGAAGCCATGACAAAAGAGGAATAGGTAACGTGGATGTAGTAGCACATGATGACCATATTGAAGATACAAGTGAAATGACGCAACTTGATTCACACTTTGAGCAACCTAATTTAGAAATTAATTCTGCGGCAAATGCAAGGACTAACAATGACAATATCCATTTGACATAAGAACAACGCAATACAAAGGATAGAAAAAGATCATGGGATTACTCGCTAGATTCTGGAGCAGCATTTTGGCTTGACTCTTCAAGATGCTGCCAAAAATCTACATGGTAAGTTCACTAACTTTAGCGCATTTGAGGTTCTTAATTCCTTGTGTGTTATTATGTAAGCTCCTATATATGCTTTAACCGAAATGATTTATGCATAGGTTCACTGAAATCCCTTTTTGTGTACTTCTTTTATTGCAGTTAGTCGAGCAACACTGAAACGAATATGTAGAGAATATGAAATCACTAGATGGCCACATCACAAGACTAGAAAGGTTAATATTGATGTTAGCCAAGGGGTATCTTTTGATAACTACTGATTCAGATTTGAGGGATGGTATGCATTCACTTAAGTTGTTGGGAAGCTGAAACATGAAGAATTTTCTGTAAGTTTTGTTATGGTTCATCTTCATTGCAGAACATTAGTGATGTTATCTTTTGGTTACATGGTGTTTGTCTCTTCCCTGAGGTGTTGTTAACAGCAAAGGTAAAATAGACAAAAAAGAACAAATTATTTCTTAATTTTTCAAACGAAACAAGTATTGTTGGATAATTATTTTTAGTATAGTAAATAAGTAAAAATGAACGGAGATAGTAAAGAAGTTACTCTCACCAATTATCTACATTATTTCCCTCCATTATGAAAATAACCTTCAACTTTATGATCATTATTCGTGTAACCTTAAGCCTCCATAAACTCTTCCATTATATTAATGTTTAAAATTTCATGTTTATAACTAACCTTTTGTATGTCTCTTACACTATAAATTGAGACATGAGGGTTCATATTGTATGCACTTGAAGATTTATGCATTCATTTAAATACTTGGAAGAATACGGAAACCTTCTATAGTTCATCCTATTTTGCTGTAGTTTCAATACTGGATATATAGTCACGCAAACATTTACACCATAATTTATACTAGAAATTGCAAATTTTTTTTGCATATAAATATAATGAAAAATACATCATAAAATATCAATCAAAGTTTTTATAGTTTGACGACTCTAGATAAGAAACCATGACAATTAAAAGTAAATATAGTGTATATTGCAAAAGTCACTCTTAAACTCCAAGTCAACTCAACCTATATAACATACATTGAGATGAAGAGAGTAACTAGATAAGATTTCTCCTAGAAAGAATCTTGCCTCCTACGGTTCACATCCATTACTTAAGAAAACTGTTGTGCAACAAATAGTAAGAAAATAGGGGATAAAAAGTAACCACGTTAATCCAAAACCTTCAATGACTCGTGGAGTCATGTGTACTTACTGTTTAAATCACGCTGCCATATCAACCAATCAAAACAGAGATACAACTGATGGCTGCAGGTTAGGGCTTTGTCTTCATGTGTAGCATAATTATGTATAGATAGAGGGGGCAAGCATATAAAATTGTACACCTTCAAGAGATGTATGAAAACAAGATAGTTAGGGCAAAATATTGTATACCACACTTAAAATAACACAAGTACCAAACTGATCCGCATTTGATTTTATCAAAAGATCCATTCAGAATCTGTAAGCTCTGCAATTAAAATAAGGTCCGCCCACAAAACAGTAATAACCCTTCAACAAGGGAAACGAGTGTGGGGTTTTTAAGCTTTGACCCACTCTAAGATTTTTCGAATTATTACAAAAAAAAAGGCAAAAGGAAAAATGATAAATAATTGTCTCCCCAACAGAATACTCAAATGTAACACCAAAAAGATTTTCATCACCATCTAAATTCTAAAGGAGGTTACGAGGCTGACTTATGCACCACCAGATCCGTATTTCTTTCCCAAAACAAGAACCTGAAGCTTGTCATATCCAGCCAACACACCAGCACCAGCAACAGCTCGGAGAATGTTAGCACCAGCACCCTTGAACAGAGATTTGGGACCCTCATTCTTAACAATCTGGGAGAATGCATCAAGCGAGCTCTTGTACTTCACCGCCTCACCAGATGTCATCATCATTCTTCTTCTTACTGTATCAATGGGGTAAGAAGCAAGACCAGCACCATTGGTGATGAGCCAACCAAGTGCAAAGCTAGCAAAGAAACTATCCTGTATACAGCACCATAACAAGGGTCAGACACTACAGTTTTTTTATACTAAAACATTTATTTATCCATATCCATATTAACTTCCCACGAGAAAATCAATTACAATTATCTATTTTCTAGCAAACAAATCAAGGAAGATGAAAAATTAGCAGAAATTGACAATATTTAATGACAAATACTGAATTCTTATCACTCTCCCACAGCAAGCTCTAAACATCGTCTTCTCCAACACGAAAACATTGATGCATTTATACAGCCAACAAAATGGTAAAGACTACAACATTTTGGTAAGACACAGCAGAGATAACATCCAGAGAAGTATAAAGACATGAAAAAGCAGAGCAAAGCAAACATATAAAAACACTAACCTGCAGGTTTCCTGTCAAGAGGACAGGCTTCAAGGAGTCGTACATTCCAAAGTACAAACCACGGTAAACAATGATACCAACACATGAAATGTTGAATCCACGGTATAGACCAGCAATTCCATCAGATTTGAGTGTCTTCCTGTAGACATCAACCAAACCATTGAACTGCCTCTCACCTCCCTTCTTTGAAGCCTTGGCATCATTAGCAAGACGGGTACGAGCATAGTCCAAGGAGTAGACAAAGAACAAAGAGGAAGCACCAGCAGCACCTCCTGATGCAAGGTTTCCAGCAAACCACTTCCAGTAGCCATCACGGTCCTTCTTGAAGTTGAAGAGTCTCTTGAAGTAGTCCTTGAATGCAAAGTTCAGGGCCTGTGGAGCAGAGCATCAGTCAGTCAATGCTTGACTTAAACAAACAGAACAATAAATGTGCATGTATCTTTGATGCATAAATTTCATCCCTCAAAATGAAGACAAATGGTAAACCTGAGTGGGGAAATAACGGATAACATTAGCAGTGTTTCCTCTCCATAAAGACCCAAAACCTTCTTCCTTAATTGTCCTCCCGAAACAATCGCCAATTCCCTTGTATGGTTCTGACAGCCTACCAGCCTTGAGCATCTCATCTTGATTTTGGATCAATAGTTTCACACGCTCAATAGGGGCAGCAGCGGTCTTTGATACAGCAGCAGAAACTCCACCCATGAGAAAGTCAGTGGCAAAAGCTGCAAATCCTTTCTCTTGAGGAGCCTGCACAAACACAGGTGAGGCATTTGAGGTGATCAATGATAGATCCTGAGTGGCTTGGCCTCTCTGCAGAGCAGCATTGGAGTAGTTGCCATAAGCAAAATGCCTCTGGTAGATAGCAGGCTGAACGCCCCCATAGCGAGCATGGACATCTTGGGATAGACTAGAGCGCAAGTGCAGCTGGTTAGCTGCCTTCTGGAAAACAGTTGGATGCTGATTCATATCTGCCATAGCAACGTTTAAAAAAGTCCTGCACAGATTGAGCATGAATCAGATCTCTATACTTAAGCCCAACATTGACAAAATAAGTCCATAAATCCAGCAAAGAACAAAAAAATTGCTGCCATAAGCACTAGGAGTTCTCACCATTCATCTACTGATCTGCACACTAAACAATTAAGACCATCTATCTACTCACAATATATACATACCCCAACAACAAACTTAAAAACATTACTAAACCAGTTAAACATGGTATTCTCACATTCAACCGCCATTTGAAATGGCAATTCCGTTGCTGCATTAGAAATGTCAACAACTAACACTTTTATGATCTCTACATAGCAATTAAAGTGGGCAAAACTTTAACTTAAAATTTTAGGTTTAAAGTCTCAAGATAAATCTTGTTCAAGTAAGATCGCAAAATATTTTAGGAGCTCAACCAACCAACTTTCACACCAAAAGCATAACTTTCACAATTAGCAAGAGTTCAAAAAATAAACAAGCATTAGATTTACATTTTTTGCATTGCATCTATTCCAATTTCATTAGCTAATTAAGAATAACAAACAGACCACCATAACAATTTTAGAATAACATTCAATATCTTGTACACAAAGTACTAACAGTATGCATAGCATGCTGGCAGTGATTGAGTCTTATAATCATAGGACATAAGACAAATCTAATATATATAGATAGACAGATTCCCCTGAGTCAACTTCAATGCTAAATTCGCATATGAATCAACTCACAATTCATTAATAAAATTACACTCTCTGCCCCAAATTTAAGTTGATAGTACCTCCTTTCTTGTCTGTCAAATTTCTTATAATAAAAAACAATTTAATTCTCATATTACCAATTAGATTAGGTATAGCTACAAAAACATATGCATAGCTTGATTTAGATCAGATGTTTCAAAAATTATTCTTTCTTGGACTCAGTGACTAGTCAACCCTAGTCAACTACAATCACATAAACTGAGGGACTTTATAAAGTAGTACAACCAGCAATTCTATACTACGTTTAGTTAAAAAAAAAAAACTAGTTAATATCACTAGATGTTTGCCCATGGAGCAGCATAATGAACATAGCAATACTATAACTCATTGACCAGATCTGCTCACTCAACAGTCAAAATACTCATCCACAACTAAAAAAGCATCGAAAAACACAAATACGATTGGATCCATTAAACTAAATCACATATCTAACAAAAACAAAAGCAGATCTCCGTAACACCTTCAAAACTACTCAGTAATGAACCGCACTAACGTTACGAAACAGAACAATCACTATATATTACAGATCTAATCACAAAACAGCTAAAAACAGTAAAATGAATACATATACATAAGCAAAACGGAGATAAAAAATCTGAAAAAATGAATAAAACTAAAGGATCTATATTTAGACATTAGAGAAAGAGAGAAATTGTACCTTCGTTCGACTCGCCTCGTGTAGAGGAGAAGAACGAGGAGATGATGATGAGAAAGAGGGGTGAAAGGAGTTGAAACGGCGAATGCAATACTGCTATATATATTGGTTTTATTGGGACTTATTTTAGCGAATATTTTGTAGGAATTTGACTTTTAATCCCTACTTCGCGGGCGCCCAACAATTTGTATTTAGCCACACGTCCAATTTTCCAAATCTTACAAAGGTTTAAAATTAGACCTGTCAATATGGCTAGCTGTCACGACCCAAAACCCGGGCCGCGACTGACACCCACATCTACCCTCCTATGTGAGCGAACCAACCAATCTAAACTTTAACATTTCGATATAATATCAACAGAAAGTAATGCGGAAGACTTAACATCATTAATAAAAACCAATTCAATAACTATTAAAATTCAACATCTATTATTCCCCAAAATCTGGAAGTCATCATCACAAGAACATCTATCCTCAAATTACTAAACTAAAATGTCTAAGAAACTAAAATACATAAAAGCTAGTCCATGCCGGAAGTTCAAGGCATCAAGACTTGAAGAAGAAGATCCAGTCCAAGCTAGAAGCATTAGCTCACCCT